>JAFELO010000387.1:353633-392541 GCA_017140195.1 Eumaeus atala | reverse complement strand
AATCAGAGCCTTTATACGACTACCGACGCCCATGAACAACCATATACTATGCCGATACGTTGCACTCTTCTGATCCCCCCTCCCCCAAAGGCCAAAGTGTCATATGTCATACATCTGATTTCAATACCTTGGCCTTACTACTTAACTTAACTTTCAGGTCTAATAAGAAAGATGCCAAGACATTAAGTCTTAACAAGGCGGTAAATCAAATTAGATCAGAAAAAAGCATTGCAATGACTATTGGCTAGTTTAGTGAATGGAGATTAGCTGGTAATGATCTATCTAATTAGACTAGATTCTACGGTGTTCAGAATAGATAGAAAATATTGCATATAATTTAATTTATATTATTTAGAAAGATGATTTTTCTATAACATTTAATTTCTTAGTTCTTATTAGACGTCTAAGAAAAATACTTTAAAAACCACCTTTTTTATTAACTGATATTGAATTAAATACTCATTTTACCTTTTAAAACTTTTCATACGTTTCAGTGTTAAATTTCAATAAAACTACTTTTACGGATTTTATCGCGGTTTATTTAATTATTTATCTAGCCCGACGTTTCAGAAGCTTTACAGCAACCATGGTCACGGGTGGAGTCAACCAGTGATAAAATCCGTAAAAGTAATTTTATTGTAATGACTAACATTCGCGTAAACTTAAAACTGATGTCTTAAATATGTTTTTACTTATGTAAATCAACCAACAATATGTATTCTATATCTGTCGTTACTGAGAAGGTTTTATTACATATATGTTGATTGAGGATTTATAGCAAAATATAGGAGTAGAAAAAGTTTTAAAATTATACAGCGAGTGTGTGAAGCGAAACACTCGCTGGTACATCACAAAGTGTCATTTTGATAATCTATTGCGAAAGAAATCAAAGCCTCACATTACAGACCAGGCGACGGGTGCTTATTACACCGGAACATAACTTCACTTCATTGTGTACACGTCTAATTGTAGCAATTGTAACATGCATCAGGTGCTTAAATTCACAACTATCGTATATGCAAGCTACAGCTCGCGGCTACGTCGTGAACTTTAACAGAACCGTAATTGAGTGTACTATTGTAAATAACTGTAGCGATAAACTTTGCTCTATGATCTTCCTTGGGCCATGAAGCATCTGTGTCGAACTTCAGATTCATTCATCCGTTTTCGCCAGATTGAGCGATAACAAACTGGCAAGGTTTGCTAAGTTTGATGGGTTGAATGTAGCCATTCAAATAAGAACAGAAAAGATGTACCAATTTTCCATTTAAAGCACCCAGGTATTAAACTTTGCACAATTGGTATTATATATTGTTATCGAGGAGTTTTTTAAATTTTATTATGAGACTTGGCATTCATATTCCTGTCAACATCATCACACCTTTCGGTTCACTGGTGTTCAATGAACGTAAATAAATAATTGACACCTGGGATTTGTTATTGCGCAGACGCAATGATCATCATGCTACCCAGTCGAGTTTATATATTTATTGGAATAAGCACTAGTATTATTAATGTGGGTAGGAGAAAGTAAGGCGTTAGTAGTAGTTAGTATAACAATTATTGGAATAATCACAAGTAGTATTAATGTGGGTAGGAGAAAGTAAGAAGTTAGAAGTAGGTAGTATAACAATTATTGGAATAAGCACAAGTAGTATTAATGTGGGTAGGAGAAAGTAAGAAGTTAGAAGTAGGTAGTATAACAATTATTGGATTAAGCACAAGTAGTATTAATGTGGGTAGGAGAAAGTAAGAAGTTAGAAGTAGGTAGTATAACAATTATTGGAATAAGCACAAGTAGTATTAATGTGGGTAGGAGAATTTGTGAGAGTGTAAAGGCGCAGTTACTTTAGTTTAGTGATTATAGTGATAGTTATTAGTTTAGTGATTATAGTATACGTGCGCTATTTTAAATATACTTATGCGAGTATGTTAGGACAAAAATAATATTATAAGAACTAGTGGGAGTGTTAGGGCGGTAAGTTACACTTATTTACATATATTTTTTATTTATTTTTTAAAATTATATTAATATTTAGAAATGTAAGAATGTTTACAAAATTTAGATTTAAAGACACTGCGATTTACATTTCTTGTATGGGTGGGTAATTTATTAAACAGTTGTGCTCTGTCATGTATTTATATCTTTTTTTGTAAATTTGTTCGTTCCTTTGGTACAAGCCGCTTCGGCGAGTTTTACACATTTGTGACTTTTTCTTAAGATATATTGTTATGAACGATTTTGTTTATAATTTTTCTAATTCAGATGCTGTGTTGTAAGTAAGACGCTGTTTAACATTCCTTATATGTAGCTTAGTATATATTGTTTTTGTAGAAGTAAAGTAGTGATAGTGAAATAACATTTTTAGTAATTGACTTTGTTCAACTTGTCATTCATTTTTTGTAAGAGGTCGTGCCATGCTGCATAGGAGGAGGTAGTGCCATGTATGGTGCATGACACTACATCCTCCTATGCAATGGAATTGGGCCGACACGACCGGGGAGGTATCTCTCGCTCACCTTATACCGGCGTAAAGTCACACCTACGTTGTCGCGTTTCGTGCGGTTTGTGAGAAGCCGGTGGCACATTGGGGAGGTGAAAAGGCGGGCAACGCATCGGCATAATTATGCTAATGTTCATGGTCGTCGGTATTTGCTGGAATGCTCCGATTGCTCGTTTGTGCCTCTATACTATAAATAAAAATCATGTAGTTTAGTTTTCGGCGCATTACTCCCAAATTTCAATTAAGTAGTTTAAGTGGGATTTTACTAAATATTTTTTTTATAGAATAGAGGGCAAACGGGAGATCGGAGCTTTTTTTACAACTACCGACGCCCATGAACATCCACACAATTTCTATGCCGATGCGTTGCCCTGCTTTCTCCCGCCCCCAATGGGCCACCGTCAACTCACAAACCCCACGTAACGTGACATTGAGTATATCACTTTACGGCGGTATCATGTGAGCGAGAGGCACCTTCCCGGTCGTGCCGGCCAATTCTGTTGCATAGGAGGATGTAGTGACGGTGCACTATGCATGGCTGTCACTCCTCCCATGCAGCATGGCACTACCTCTTCCTATTTTAGATATTATATCTAAGCATCGTAGTTCGTTCCACTCATATTGACGTCTCGTTCAAATCATCTCTAATTACTGTCTTTGCATAACATCTGTACGCTTAGCGCCGCAGACTGATCTAAGCGTTATCTCGCCGACCTCTAATCAAGACAACACCTTACTGACGAGTTAACTAATTGTCTCGTGCTCAGGCCAATTGTTCGCAAATGCCTATGTGGTGATTAATTTTCATCCCAGCCGCGCTTACACCTATATTTATATCAAATTAACAATACTAGATTTTCTAAGTTAGGAAAGAGGAGTTTCCTAAGATAAGATATTTATAAAAAAGAATAGGTACAATATTAGTTATGGGTTGTTTATAATTTTTCTGTAAGATGCTTATAGGTGATAATGTCAGTTTTTGTCAATATAATAGAGCAGACAAACTTACATCCTCACTTTAAACTAAAGGTATCAGCTTAACTGCCACGTGGTGCCCTTCCCTTTCATTTTGGCTGTATCAGATGATGTCCGTTCATGCCAGTTCAATCCGGCCATAATGCAGCATGGCACTACCTACTTCTTCTATTTCGCACATAGAGGTGTTTGCAGATGTCACCTCGACTCCTATATTTCTAAACGATTTAAATGAGAATTATTTGCCCCGGAGAAAGGTCAAGTTTCAAATCGTTGCAACGATACAGTAGGTAAACCGCTGTTAAATGTTAGATACTAACTTCAATTCCGCGGTTTCACTCGCGTACCTAACCCTGTTCGCATTAGTCGCAGCGTCACGGCATATTCCTACCTGAGATTAGTGCGTCCAAACAAACAAAATCATCAGCTTTACAATAGTTATTATCATATGTATATTTTATTAGGTATTCACTTCACCACTGGTACACGTCCGAAGTGTGTGACACCCCAGTTATGTAAAAAAATATTGATTGATAACACGAGCATAAGGCCGTCCGTCTATACGCAATACCAAATATTGACACAGTTATGGAATTCTATATCGCATGAGTTTTCAAGGACTCGACCGTTACTTTAGGTAAACAAGAAGAAAAGGAGCGTACCAAATAGTATGTAGTCTCCCAAGGTTGACAATTGAGGAATTGTGACACTATCAATTTATGTATATTTATCATTTATGCGAATATCCGGCAGATTTTAGCTATTTATAATATTTATCAACCATCCGGTTATTCATTAGCAGATTAATGAATTGAATGACAAATTAGTCAACGTTTCGCTTTAATTGAGTTTGGCTAGAAATTATCAGTGCGACAATAATATTGCGCTATTTGTTTTCTTTGTTTTTATAAAAGGCATTTTGTTATATTTTTATAGATAAATAGAAATATCATCATTATTATCAGCCCCCATCGGTCCACTCTGGACATAGGTCTCTTTCAATGAATGCCAAGACGACCGATCTCCTGCTACTCGCATCAATCCCGCACCTATAAATATAAAACCTATTATTCTACATAAGGTTTAAAGTATAGCTACTAATCAGTAGACTGAAAACATAAGATATGTATGTTGAAACTTGTTACAAACCTTGGACCTTAAATTAGGGGTTTCGAAGGCCACCCAAATGTGTATGTGAGGAAAATTTTACCTTAGTTCTTTTTGATAGAATACACATTTTTTTGTTGATTATTACCTATTATCTGGAAGTGCTTTATTGGGATTGAAATATCAAATTTTCCCCCTCACCTCTCTGTTTTTATTCAGACTTCACAAGAAGCAAAGGTCTAATAGGAATATCAAAATATGACAAGTAGAGCCGTAGTAGGTCGAAAGGTTGATTGATACCTTTATATGCTTGTGAAAAATAATGCTGTATGTATATTCTCCTTCCTCTTCTTCAATCTGTGACCACGGAATGTTGAGTGTAGCTCTCTTCCAATTATCTCCATGTTTGATGGTTTTGTGCCGTGGCGAGTGTGTTTCTTCCAGCCACTCTAACTAGATCATTTGCCCAACGCGCTGGCTGCCTCCCCACGTTCCATCGTCCGGTTTGTGATCTCCACTCTAGGACTTTTCTACTCGATCTACAATCCGGCATACATAGCCCGCTCACTTCCACTTCCTTTGACTTACCACCTTCATTATGTTCGTCCAATTAAGTATAGGCTTGCTACGCATAGTAGTGTTTCCGATACGGTCGCAGAATGATACGCCTAGCTTAACTCGTTCTATAGCAGTGGACTGTATCTTTTGGTGAGCGTCCATGTTTCAGATGCGTACTTCATGACCGGGATGACACAATGCTCAATCATTCGACTTTTAGGTTCACGGGCACATATTTTAACTTTAGGACATCGGAAAGTTCCCCAAAGCACCTCACCCTAGTTGGATGCGGACCTTTATCTCGCGGTCTTGTTCGTTCGTCCCTAGACTTAAAGCCTGTCCCAAGTGGACGTAATCAGATACCCTTTTGATTCGCTGGCCATGCACAAGAATATGATGAGTGTCGTCCTTGTAGCACAATAGTTTTGTTTTAGCGGCGTTCATCTTTAAGCCTACACGTTGTGAAACGTTCACTTCCTGTATCATGACTTGGAGCTCTTCAGTGCTGATGTCCAGCGAAGATGATAATGTCGTCAGCAAATCGCAGATGAGTCAGCTATTCCCCATTGACATTTATGCCTATAGTTGACCAATCAAGGAGCTGAAATATGTCCTCCAGGAACGCTGTGAAGAGTTAAGGTGAGAAGATATCACCTTGATGCACCCCTCCTCTGACGTGAACTGTGTGTGTGGGCTAGTGGAGTTTCATTTGAAGTGTTGCTACCCGGTAAACTTCTCCAATGGCCTCTATGAATCTAGAATCCACTTAACATCGCTTCAGCGAGTGAATAACCTAGTGTATAATCGAATCTATATATAAGCCTAGTGTTCGAGTCGAATGCCTTTACGTAGTCTACAAAGGTCAGCATTAGTGGTTGTTTGTACTCGTTGCATTTCTCGATTACTTGGCGAACGGCGAACATGTGGTCGACTGTGGAAAATCCACACCTGAACCCTGCTTGCTCCACTAGTCGGGCTGAAGCAAGTCTATGGCTCAAAATAGGTCTGTAATTGTGTTAATTTAAAAGTAAGTGTGTTGTCCCCTTTCTTGAACATGAGTATGACGACAGTATTTTTCCACGTTTTCGACGTTCTCCCTTCAAGAAGCGCTTTGTTGTGTTGCAGCTGCAGATGTTGAAGTACACTACGTCCCGCAAGAAGAGGTTGCTCGTAGGTGACCCCATCTTCACCAGGGCTCTTTCCTTTCTTCATTTGTTTTATCTCGTACATGCTAATTGCTTCCGTGAGGTGCCTAGTCAGAATTGCTCGTGGGTCTCCAGAAGCAGAATTTTGTGGCTCTTATAACTGCGAGTTATACAGTTCTTTATAAAATATTTCTACAGTGTCAATGACTTCCTTAATATCAGATGTTAGTTGGCTGTTACGCATAGTAAGTTTGTGTATTTGAGATACACCGCGTTTTAGATGTTTTTGAAGTATTTTAGGACCGCTGTGTGATCTCATGGTAGCCATTATTATATTATGCCTCTTTCTCTTTTGATGCTTTGTTGTATATGTATTATACATAATTAACCATCGAAAACATAGATCACTTTTACTTAACATTTAAATAGCGAATTTATTGTTATATCTAAATTTGAACGAACGTAAATTTGAGCGTGTATCTTTAGGTAATTTTATAGATCTTTATACGGCACGTAAGTACCGCCGTATCTGTGACAACGTTCAAGATTACTGGGATGACGGCTTAATCTCGTCTTATAGGAATTCTTTACTTTACTTTACGATACCGATAATTTAATTCATACTATTCCTTAACGCGAATAACTATAAGGAGCATATTTGTACTTCATTGGCCGCAACAATCGTATTTGTGTATCGAATTCGTGTAATATTCATTGCTTAATTGTGAAAATGTGAGGTGACAGTGTTGACAAGCTGTCATTCGGATAAATTGATCGTAGTTGTTTGCGCAAACGCTCGATAAGGTTTATTATCAATATTTTAATTTAAACATCTAAAATATTAGGTGACTCCGTTACCCACGGGAAAGGACGTTTATCAGTCGTAAATGTTGTGTTAAATGTAATCGACGTTTGTCATACCTAGTTCAATTAGTAGAAAAACATTCTCACGGAATTGTTTGACTCCACCCATTTCCGCTGCCATTGATCGGAATAGCTCATCCATTTGAACGTAACGTGAAAATTACGTAAACAGGAAAATTAGAACATTGTTTGAAACGGTATTGTTATGTCAATGTATTTTTGTATATGTACTTAGTTGAAGCAAAACTTTATTAATATATAAATTATTAATATCTAGGGACCATAGTTTCATGCCACCTGTTCGTTAGCCTGTGGTCTATAAAAAGCCTAATAATAATTGGTTTCCTTTACTTCCAGGAGAGCATGTGATGCCGGCCCTTGACGCCCGGCGCCATGCCCACGCCGCTGCAGCCCGGCGGCCCCGCTAGCGGCCCGCCTCCGGAGCGCAAGCGGCGCCGCAAGCGCGACGACCCTCAGAGTTCAGCAGCGCTCGAGCCTGACGACGACGACGGAAACATGAGTCCCGAGGAAGAACCCAGGAACACGGCCGCGGCACCAGCTGCGCCGACGGCGGCGCCCTCATCCGCACCTGCACCTACTTCCCCTCCAGCCGCACCCGATGCAGTAGATTTAACTTCCAGAAGGGACTCACCTCCTCTGTCATCTGACGTCGAACACTTCGATGGCAAAATCGTCTACAATCCTGATGGTTCGGCTTACATCATAGAAGATCCTGAAATATCTGAAGGCGAAACGAGCATCCCCGATCTACCTAAAATTGAGCCAGGGTGCATCGTTGATAGCCGGGAGACAAACGTCCTTGAGAGACAACTGGATTTCCCACAGATAGCGAGTGCATTCTACGTTTCGAGAAATTCGTCACTCTATGGTGCTCTTTACGGAAGATTGGCAGCGGAACGTGCGCGGGCGCGACCTGATGCCCCAGTGATGCACAGTTATAGAGTGTTTAGTTTTAGAGGAGGAAAAGATGCACCTAGACCGCTATCACCGGTACCAGAATGCCCTGTGAGCGTGCCAGTCAAACCTATTCTCATGTGTTTTATATGTAAATTGAGTTTCGGATACGCTAAGTCGTTTGTAGCTCATGCTCAAGCCGATCACAGTTTATCATTGCTAGATACAGAAAGAGACGCCCTATCCAGGGACAACGCATCAGCGATAATTCAATGTGTTGGAAAAGATAAAGAACCATTAGTCTCATTTTTAGAACCAGTTGGATCTGCAGCTCCACCTCGTACCTCAGTACCGTGCAGTCCAGTCAATATATCTGAATTATCAAGTCCATCATTAGACAACAAGCGACAAGAAGCTATAACTCCCGATAGAGACAACGATTCAATGCTACCAAATGGATCATGTGACGATAGAAGACCGAGCCCGCCCGCGTGGCGACCTCCACGTTCAATGACTGAATCTTTACTTCCTCAACATTCTTTGATCTCAGTGGCACATCCACATACAATAAACGCTTCAATACAGCCTCGGGCTAGCCCCAATTCTTCTCCTACATTTCAAACTTCTCCTGCTGCTTTCCTTTCTGGAACTACAATAGGAGTTTGCCCTGATCATCTCGGAGGACGGCCTTCTGGTGCCGATTGTTCAAAATGTGAATTAATTTTAAATTCTGGAAGGCTAGGAGGTCCCTTAGCGGGCATGCACAGCCGAAACTCTTGCAAAACCCTTAAATGTCCGAAATGTAATTGGCATTACAAATATCAAGAAACCTTGGAAATACATATGAAAGAAAAACACCCGGAAGCAGAGACTAGTTGTATCTATTGTATAGCAGGGCAACCTCATCCCCGGCTAGCTCGTGGCGAGACATATACATGCGGGTACAAACCCTACAGATGTGAAGTGTGCAATTACTCTACTACGACAAAAGGAAACCTCAGTATACACATGCAGTCTGACAAACATCTGAATAACATGCAAGAATTACAAAATGGAGGAAATCCTGGTGAAGGAAGTTTACCACCGACTCAACACACTCCTCCAGGACCGCACAAACCGCCATTGCCTCATCACTCGCCACTAGGCCAGAAGCCTAAGCCAACATTTAGGTGTGATGTCTGTAATTATGAAACAAATGTTGCAAGAAATCTGAGAATACACATGACATCTGAAAAGCACACACATAATATGCTCGTCCTTCAACAAAACGTCAAGCACATGCAGACGTTGTCTGCTTTACATCATAGACAACAGAGCCAGCAACAATTAGAGAATTTATTGCATTTCCATGGTAGTGATGCTCCCCCACAAAATCCTGAAGCTGCCTTAGCCGACATGGCATACAACCAAGCGCTCATGATTCAGCTTATGACGGGAGGTCCTGGACCCTCCCCGCCAGAACTCGGAGCACATCTTGATGTCGGCTTAAACCCCGAAGCGATGGAACCTCCTCCAGAACCAGCAGACCCAGAACCAGAAAGGACGTTCCATTGTTGCATATGCAATTGCTTCTCTACGGACTCCTTAGAAGCCCTTGGTCATCATTTGGCTCAGGACCGCACGAAAATCAGAGAGCAAGAAATTTTGGCTTTAGTGGCGGGGCACTACGTCTGCAAACTTTGTACATACAAGACCAATTTGAAAGCCAATTTCCAACTACACTGCAAAACTGATAAACATCTACAAAGGCTGCAACACGTAAATCACGTCAAAGAAGGTGGTCCTAGGAACGAGTGGAAGTTGAAGTTTTGCGGTGGCGTTGGGACAGGGGGTGCAGGGGTCGGGGGTGTTCAAGTCAGATGTTGTGCTTGTGATTACTACACGAACTCCGCGCATAAACTACAACTGCATGCTGCGGGTGCAAGACACGAGGCAGCAGCATTACTGTTACGGCATTTGCGAGAGTGTGCGTCGCGGATACCTCGCGAACGTCCACGCATCTACCGTTGTGCATTGTGCGGATTCGGCACCCAGCACCGTTTGCCACTTCTGCAGCATGTGCGCTCCGTGAAGCACTTACAAATGGAGCAAATTCATCAGCTACAGCGACGTTCCGAAGGCAAAGATCCCACGCCTGATGTGGCAGAGCTCTTTCAAGTCATACCTCAGCCGCCAGAATTGCCAAGTCCGTTTGATCAACAAGATAACGGTGAGTTCAAAACTGCATATTTCATAAGTAACTAAAGCTTTCGCCATACGAAGTGTCATAACGAAATAAGTCATGGTCATCATTACGAGTCCCTATCGGTCCACTGCCAAGAAGAGGCCCACCTCTTTCCATGAACACCAAGCCGACCGATCTCCTGCTACTCGCATCCATCCCAATAATTAATAAATCAATCTCAACAGATGCAAATTCCTTAACGTTAAGCATTAGTTCATCTCTTGTATCGCCTTTATATGTAAAGTCTTCTAAAAGTAAATATGATTTTTAAAATAAGGCTGTTGATAACTACCAGTGTAGTAACCGCCGCCGAGATAGATGACATTGTTTTAACGATACTTCAACCCAAGGGTTGTTTCCCTCAGATTTAGAATTTAATTTGGGCCCAGTCCACATCCCTTGTATGTGGAAAGCGCTAAGATTACCTTTAAATAATCTACGGCGGACATGAGTAGAAAATTTTCACCTCACGGTGTGATGTTATTTAACATACCTGTGTTTATACTTTAGCGAAATGAAATCTTCAACAAACCTCAACGTATACCTTTCTATTACTTTTTTTGTAGAATAGAGGGCATAAGAGCAATCGGAGCATTATTACGACTACCGACGCCCATGGACATCCACATGTCTTGCCCTCCTATCGTCTCCCCGCAATGGACCACCGGCTACTCACATACTGCACGAAACGCGGCACTGATGATGCCACTTTACGGCGGTATCATGTGAGCGACAAGTAACTCTCCAGTCGCGCCGGCCCCGTTCCACAGCAATGCAGTATGGTCGTTTAGTAATCGCGAGCACAACATCTGACTAACGTATACCTACCGATACGATTATTTAACTCTCCTTACATTCTTTTCACGATTATCAGGCCAGTAATACGGAAATTGCCTCGCGCATTTGCCACTAATGTTCCACCGAGCGTGACCACCCTATTGTTATTATTATTGTAATTTAACTTCCTCGAGTCATTGTCTCTTCAAGTAACAACTTTTAATGATATCTTACACAGGAATAAAAGCAAAGTCACAAAAACGCCAGAAGACGCACAAAAACCGGCAGAGCGTAATTAGGTGCGCGTGCGCAGTTTACTCAAGAGTTTCCGTTTGTCGCCGCTAGATGTCGATAGCAATTTTAGGCGTTGTAGGTGTAATGTATTGTTTTCGCATTGCGCAACGTTTTATTCTATAAAGCGTAAAAACTCCATTAAAATTAATTCAACCAAGACCATAGTTCATATCGATAAAGTGAAATAGAGCCAACCTATGAATGTGATTTCGAAACGTCACTATCGATATCCAATTTAAACCAATTCGTTCCTTAATCAATTTTGTTATGCGTTTTCTTTTTTCACATAGAAGTCATCATATTTGAATTTTACATTTTGGTTAAATTTTCTCTGAAACAAGCTGGTTTACAATCAAGATATCACGAGCGAGCCTTGGCTATCGTGGTCTATATTCGTAAGGCACGATACCATTTAAAGCGTTTATTTAACGTGGAATAATCACAATAATGAGATAATTACACATGGACAAAATTTAATTCAAAGCGCACATTAGAACAGGTTTCTTTAATAACGCACGCCTTGCTCGGTGTCGCCACAGTCGGCCTCAGTCATTGGTCCGAGAGGCCCCGCCCCGGCGAGCGACGGAGACAGCTACAAGATTTGAATTGAGAAGGCGAATTTTACCATAAGTACCGGCATGGGACAATGGCACGCATAACGTATGTGGTCGTCGCGCATTAAGGATGATTGCCTCTTGTGATGAGGCTGCTACACCCTACAATGTCACCGGCTGTGCTTCACCATATTTACGAGCACGCTGAGCCACAATGAACACGCCAAGTGAGGAAAAACATGCAACTACACACGTTGTGAGCGTTCATGCTCATTATTTCTTATTGTATGATTGTATGATTGTATGGCCCAACTACCTGATGATGATGATGATAACATTGCATGAAAGCATCATTTTCATCAGTTCAATACTTTTGATTAAATTCATAATAAAAATCATTTGTGATTCGATGTACTTTACATTATGTATAGATAGACACGTTAATTGGTGCAAGACTATTTCCCAATCACATCAATTTACATTTAACCGTTAACATAACTTTCTTAGTTTCTCCAAATGCCTACCAAATAAACATTACATCGCTAATTTAATTTGGTATGGGTCTTTTTATTATTTACTCTGACACATTAGGAACGCTACCAATATAATAAATTAAGATTAAACGATCATCTTTAGTAGCCAACGGTAAATCGAAGATAATTAAATTTTTTATCTTAATTTATTGCATCGATTATAGAGTGTCTAATACTTCACGATATTAATGAATGTAGTAATTAAAGTAATAGTTTCAGTTAATGTCTAATTGTGATAATAAGTCTACACTGCACCGTTAACTTAACAATGGGTACCCAAGATCCAATTAGTTTACGTAATAGTTTCTATAACACTTAGACGCCTTCCAATTTTTTTTAAGGTATCCAAATTTATTTTATAACATCGAATATGGAAAAGTGTGGCAGTAGCAGAGTTGCACGAAGACGTCACAATATGGCAGTCTATTACAAATAAGATTCTTGCCAGTCTTGAATATTTAGGCTTCTTGAATATGCTTACATCTTAGAAAGCGAAGGCGAAAGTTTAAAAAATGTTACCACACAATATTCTTACATAAATTGTGTCTATTATCCTTTTTAATTATTTTATAGTCTAAAAGCTAAGGCGAAAGTTTAAAAAATGTTACCACACAATATTTTTACATAAATTGTGTCTATTATCCTTTTTAATTATTTTATAGTCTATAAGGTTAATAGGAAATTTATCCGATGGAGAAGTCTTGCAATCTTAAATCCTAGAAAAGCTTTATATTCTTATCGAAACTCGCACATCACTAGAAACACTATTTAAACTAGAGCAACATACTAGTGCAAAAGAATTTACCTTTACATTAATTACCGGACTATGGATGGGCTATAGCATTTTACACAGGGTCCATCCACAATATCGCAGGCACAATGTCTGCATCGCAAGCTTATAAAACTAACACAATCTCACAAACTCCACGGGACGTCTTTAAATAAAAACAACTTTATATGGTGGCATTTTTTGACCACCACATATTATCCCTCTTCCCCCCCCCCCCTCCTCCGCGGTCCGGTATCATTCACGTAGTAAATTTTGGACAACAACCTCTGCTGTAAATCTGTATCTGTAACAATTTTAATTACAATAAAAAGCAAAATAACAATTATATTACAATAAATATAACAATATAACAATAACATCCAATGGGTCCGTTCATACATTTTCTAAGATTATGGTAAAATATTTTCTATTCCTTTATTTAATTTGTAATTTATTTTTCATCCAAACAAACTGTTGAATCTGTAGTAGAAGTTGGTGGTCAAGAGATGAAATCGGCACTCTTTTCGTTGCGTGACAACAGTTTTGTATTTACGAGAAACTTATAAAAATTGACATATTAGTTCGCCCTTATTAAGTTTACGTCACAAGCGACGTCACGTCTACGATTAAGAAGAGATCAATTTTAAAAAATCTATTATTAACAAGATTTTAAAATAATAAAAAAAAAAACTTACCAGAATTAATAAGACCGTTGTAATAAATGATGTATGTACCCTGGTCAGTTTTGGGCACAGAAGCCCTTACAGGGGCGATGTGATTATTATTACAAGCGCAATTCATTTGTGTGTCCCCCTTCATTAGATGTAACGGTTTTAACTGCTTAAAACTATGAAACTGGTTCCTTGCAGGGGACAGGTTACAGCTGCGATCGAGTACTGTGAGATCATTCTTAACTTTTAATTAAAGCTTACCCATCCCTCTTTATCTTAACAATTGCTAAGTTGGATTCTCATTCAATTGTTCTCTTTTATATTTCACAGGGGACGTATTAAGACGATAAGGACATAAAGTAATAGAATTAACAAAAAAATACATTCACATTAAAAAAAAAGTCCTTTTTCTGTCCGTTAATAAGTCGTCAACTTCAGAATTGATAAGTTATTCAAAGTAAAATTCCTATTTATATTCCTATTATTTCCTCGACCTTATATAACATGAGAATTATGATTAGTTTTAAATTAAAGCACTTTGTTCGATAATCCCAAATCAATAACAAAAGTGATTTGGTCCCTAACAAGATCCATCCAACGTTTAATTGTAACGAATGTTTCGCGTCTCACCTGCTTTAAATGAAAGTATACAATAAAGAGCACCTCCATTCACACGCTACAGCGGCTACACCCTTGGTCAAATAATAATTATAGCCGTAGCTACATACAGTAATGCCGTCTCATCTGCCGAATATCTGATCCGATACAAAATTTTATACGTAATCTTTTGTCATAATCAGGAATAATTGTTTGCTCCCATGTAACAAAAGATATTTTGTTAGCAAAATGTGCGTGTGTGTGCGTGTACGGACATGCGTATAATTGTCTTGCGAGCAACCCGCCAACACGACGGACCTTTCTAGCAACAAAATGGGAAGAATCATCTTTAAATTCAACGCAGCTACAGGCGCATTCTAACAATAGTCGGGCTCATTTATAAGTCTTTTTTGCTGATAAATCTCACGTAGATTTGGGTAAGTTCTATAGGTGTGCACTTTGTGTTTATTCTGTCATTTTGTCCGTAGACTTCGCTATGCAAGGTTTGTTGAAGATTTGCTCTTTAATGACTTGTGTATCTAAAAGTACGATTATAGTAGTTATTAATTTTTTCTTTCTAATTTATTTAATTGCCGTGTGTACATCTTAAAGATTAAGTCAGCCTTACATCTACTAAAAAAATAATTATAAACTTAATTCTAAATCCCCTATATATTGCGAATGGCTAACAAAACTCAAGAAGAAAGTTCGTGTTCGCTTCCAGAGTCTGTGTTTCCCGATACCTACAGTCTAGGACTATTCAAATCGCGGGTGAGTAGATAGATACATTCTAGGCAAGCATGCGTCATCTTCGGCCACGCCACCGCTTAACACCAGGTGCTGATGTGGTCAAACGCGAGCCTCTAAATATTTAAAAAGATCTGTCACTATATTCTAATTTAAAATTAGAACTAACAATATTATGTATAAAATGTTAATATTTGTTATAATGAAATAGTAAAAAGTAATTCTTGAATAAATAAATAAATTTATATACTTTTTCCACAAATAATTTATTTTTCACTTTATGTTTACTACCGGTTTCGACTTGTCATCGTCAGGACTTTCCATCAAGAAATGACTATACATTCAACCAACTATAATAGTTAATTTAATAACTAAATTGCAGGTTACATAGATTACACGAGAGCCAATCCTGTATAGTACCAAATAATAATAGTACCAAATATTGCTAATAAGTAATTTGTTTTTTTTTTGTTGATTGCTTAAAATATTATGTTTTTGTCATCATCATCAACCGACCACAACTGAATATTGTTTTTCACTTAACGCAACGTTATCTCTCCCATATACTAACAAAAGACCGTTAAAATTGAATTGTGCTAATTTATCATATTGTTCACAGATGCAAAGGAGCCCATAGATCAAAAACCCGACTTAACAAATGAACAAAAAGTAATGCGGTTTTTGGAGCACCAACAACAACAGCAGCAGCAACAGCAACAGCAGCAACAACAGCAGCAACAACAACAACAAACGCAACAAACGACGCTGCAACCAGCACAACTTACCTCGAATGAAAAAGACGAAGATCAAGATGCAAACGTATCTAACAACTGTCCATACTGCAACTTCAGCTGCAACAATGAAAGCAGGCTTCATGCGCATATCAATGCTGTACACAGTGACACGGCAAGGCATTTCATCTGCCCACTTTGCCAGGACGCTTTCAAAGAACGACCTGCTCTTGAGCGACATGTGATGCAAATACATTCAGTCAACTCTGAGGGCTTGCAGAGGCTTCTTCTACTAGTTGATCAGAGCCACTGGTTAAACGGAGCCAATCAAGCTCAAAGAGATGAATCGAGACAGGGGGAAGAAAATGACAGAGAAATATCCTCTCCTCGCTCCGAAGGCAGTGCGGATGGTGAGATGGAGAGATGTTCAACATGTAACCGCACTTTCCGCAACGTGGATGAATTGTGTCAACATCAGAATGAATCTGGTCATTTGGAACTTAAGCAAACGCCCCAAGGACCGGGCTACGTATGTTGGAAAAAAGGTTGTAATCGGTACTTCGATGCAGCTCACGCTTTACAGAATCACTTCAGGGAAGCGCACGCTCGTAACTCCATCACTAATATGTCCGTTTCCGAGAAACATGTGTACAAGTACAGATGCAACCAGTGTAGTCTCGCCTTTAAAACAATTGAAAAACTACAACTGCACTCTCAATACCACGTTATACGTGATGCGACGAAATGTGTTTTGTGTGGTCGAAGCTTTAGATCTGTGTTAGCCCTTCAGAAGCATATTGAAACTTCCCATTCAGAGCTTTCGGAAGAAGAATTAAATGCATTCAAAAGAAGCATGGCATCTAATCCACTGTTACAAGCCCATCAGGGTGCCCTAGATGCATCATCGGCAGATTTACTACGTAAAGAGGCGTTACGAACCCCTGATGATGAAGCAGGTGAAGGAGAAGATAGGGACTCGAGCGTGACAGCGGCTGACGAGTCGGGACATAACGATGCTGACAACTCCGACGATTCAATAATTTATAAAGATCAACAATATCTAGAAGATTACTTAAACTCACAAGCTATGGCAGAAGATTCTTACAACGATCCAAATAGAAAATATAAATGTCATAGATGCAAAGTGGCTTTCACTCGACAGTCATACTTAACAGCTCACAACAAGACTCTTTTACATAGAAAAGGTGAAAAACTGACATATCCCATGGAGAAGTACTTGGACCCCAACAGGCCATTTAAATGTGACGTATGCAAAGAATCTTTCACACAAAAAAATATTTTACTCGTTCACTATAATAGTGTAAGTCATTTACATAAACTAAAGAGAGCCATGCAAGAACAACAGAACAACAACAACCCGCCCGTATCACCTGGCGCCGGCACAGCGCCATCCAACTTGACCCTCACGCCAAAAAGTACATCGAGCGAGGAAGACGACCGCAAGAGATATAAATGTAACATTTGCAAAGTTGCGTACACGCAGGGCAGCACGCTCGACATTCATATGCGCTCCGTGCTACATCAGACGCGGGCCGGCAAACTACAGGAGCTCGCAGCCGCGGGTCACGTAGATTTGTCGCGACCTCTAGTCGAGCAGCCTGAAAGAAATGATCCCGCCAAAATTTTACAGGACGTGTTATCGCCAAAAAATACATCCCCTTCGTCTACGAGTAGTGGGGGACAACCCGCCTCGCCCCCGGCGCGTCCCGTCAGTCCACGTTCGCCTCACGCAGGTAGTCTATCGTGCGAAAGATGCCGCCTTTCATTCCATACCGGTGAGCTACTCGATGCGCATCGTACGTCATGTCCATTTCACGATGCAAGTGCCCACTCGCCGCTCGGTGAAGTCGATGTCGCCGCTCTCGATGACATGGTCTCCAAAGGCAACGCGCCGAAAAAGAATTCGCAAATGTATAAACAACTATTGGAAACGTTCGGATTTGACCTAGTTATGCAATATAATGAAAATCAAAGGCGTAAACTGCAAGAAGAACGCGAAATGGTGAGAGCGCCGAGCCCGCCACCGCCCCCTCCGGAGGAGAAGCCTCCGGACGGCGAGGTCAAGTCCACATGTCAACATTGCAACAAGGAGTTCTCAAGTGTGTTTGTGTTAAAGACTCACTGTGAAGAAGTGCACAAGGATAAAGTTCCATTGGAGTTCCTGGAGCAATTCGCCGAACAATTCAAGTCTGAATATGAGAGGAAATCTGGCGCGCCCAACTCTCCTCGCGCCGAGTCGCCCGTCGCACATGACGAGCGATCTTCATCACCTAGAGTTGATAGTTTTAACGAGACGACAAACGGAACTGCAGAGAATCAAGCTGGAGCGTTGTTGGCAGCTCAAGTCCAGGAAATGCACGCTGCACTCAATATGTTGCAGTTGCAGCAACAGCTGGGCCAGCTGCACCCGATGATGGCACAGATGCTTTCCCTCGGCCTTCCTCTAGGCTTGAACGTAGGGGCGTTGGCTGCTATGAACCTGCAGCCTCCGCTGGTATCGCTGATGCTACCACCGCCGCCGTTCGACACCATCCCGTCGCCCTACTCGCACGATGCCCAGTTGAAACAACAGCAACTTATACAGCAACAACAGCAAGTAAGTACAATTATACTATAAAGTGTGTAACAATATAACATATAATTTTTAAAAGTAGCCGTAATGAAGTGGTGCATGTAATGTAAATTACTTAATTATCACGCTTGCATATATATTTTAATTAACGTAACACTAAGCTATTATTAAAATAATGAATAAATGAAGTATTCTTTATTGTACACATTTAACAAATCGGCAAACAAAACAGTATGTAGGTACAAAATATCAATATAAATATACACAAAGGCGGCCTTTTTACCTTACAGTAATTTCTTCCAGGCAACCATTGCATTAGGGGAAAAAAAAGGCCCATGGAGGTAGGGCACAGTCGAAATTAGTGACATGATCTGAGTAATTTACGGTATTTACAAATAAAACAATCTATTATATGTGTATTATTGATTTATAAATATCTTTTTAGCTATAACTTTCATTATATTAACTTTCTATAATTTTCTCAAAAATTTATTTACCAAACAATTTTAGAAATACAGAAACGCCAAAATTTTTGAAACTTAAAATATGTAATGTTATTAATCCAAATTAAAACTCGAAGTGATTTTTTATAGTAAACTTTAATTCATATTTCCTGTAATAATATTGTTCACTGCCTACATATTAGGTTCAACTAAACTTAAGTACATTTTTGATACAGATAGATTAACATACGGATACATAGTTTCAAACAATGGCAATAAAATGTTATTTAGTAATTCTACAGTGTCTCGTAACATTTAATTTAGGTTAGTTATTGATTGTCTGTTTACCTAGTATGAAGAATGTTACGTGACAGCCTGAGGCAAAAATTTTGTAGCTGCAGTTATATATCTATATTGTAATAAGCAAATTTTAAGTATATTATAAATGATAAATATGTAATTAAAACAAAATATAATTTAAAAAAACATAACACATTTTTATGTATAAAACTTTATAACAGGGAAAGTGAGCGATGCTTCTTGAATACTCGTGAACAATTAAAATATTTTTACACTAGAAACAATTGTCTTGCTGTGTTTGGAGCACCTTTTGTGTCTACCTACTTTTGTTACATCTAATGTCCTGTGCTAACACTAGTTGCATTAATGTTTTCTCATAGTAAAAATATTTATAATTTTTTATATTTCTGCGCTGGCGTATCCTGAAAGTGGCCATAACTTTGCACGCATTGCGATAATGATTTCGAATTTGACGCTCGAATAAAATATACATAAAAGTCGAGAACAAAAAAACACTTTTTAGACGTTCAGATTTCATTGTTGATGACGTTTACTTTAATTTACAAATCAGCTTTTATTAATAAAATTGATATAATTAAATATATCTTATTGGATACTATAGTGGCTAAATAATATCAAGAATCAGAAAGATACGCACTCAATGTATAGATAAGAATAGGCTATCTGTTTATACAGGGTAACAGAGGGCTCACTGTTGCAGTACAGTGACGCCGTGTTATTATTTTAAAGCGTCGATATTATTCAACATTTCCTGTGATTCTAACTTACATGAATATATTCAATAAAATACGATAAAGGGGTCCTTATTTCGACGTGCTTGTCCTTATCAGATAGTATATATTTTACCCTATCTATATGAGCGTGAATATTAATGTAATAACTAATAAATAAATAATTATGGCGTAGTTTGCCTTTATTATCTTGCTCATGTGGCGTATGTCCATTTATTATTGAAACCGCTATAATTAATAGTATCCTATAACATAAATGAACAATTAGGTAAACATAATAAAAACGATAGTTTCAATTGTCAGTAATTTGACAATTGAAAGAAAAATAAAGTGACATGTGCGTTTGTTTATTGTGCATAGGAAATGCCCCATAAGTAGACGAATTGATAATTAAGAGAATAAGTCAATATATTTGATTCTTTTTTTGCAGGCAAATGCTGCAGCTGGACAAAAACGAGCTCGTACACGCATTACAGATGAGCAATTAAAAATACTGCGATCTCACTTTGATATCAACAATTCACCTAGTGATGAGGCGATCGCGAAAATGGCAAAACAATCAGGTCTTGCTACAAAAGTCATTAAACACTGGTTTAGAAACACGTTGTTCAAAGAACGTCAACGAAATAAAGATTCTCCGTATAATTTCAACAATCCTCCTTCTACTACTCTTAACTTGGAGGAATATGAAAAGACCGGCGAAGCTAAGGTAACTCCACTTGATTCATCTATTAGTTCTCATGAAAGTAAACCACCACCAGAAAAAAAAGCAAAAACTGAAGATATGTCAATGTTGAACCATCCTGAAATATTGAATTTGAAATCTGAGCCTGATGAACCTACAATGGAGGAAAAGTACAACTCATATGACGATAGACACCAAGAAGATAGAAGTTTCATATTTCCAAATATTCCATCCCAAAGTCCTGCTTTGTTGAACAACATTGAGAACCATCAGAATGTCTCGCGACCTCATACACCGCCACACATTTCACTAAATTCATTAATCCAATCGCAACTGGATTCTATACCTGCGACGAGTATTCCGCAACCTACGCATCCATCTATGCTACCACCAAAAATCAATCCGAATTTCACGTCCCCAAACTCCGCGCCCCCGAATGTCCTACCTTTGACCCCAAATCGCAGCCTCAGTCCTGGCAGGGGACCGGCCGATTTCGGACTTTCCGGGGGCAACTCGAACGGATCCAACAGCTCGGGGTCTTCAGGCAAACGCGCCAACAGAACTAGATTTACGGACTACCAAATAAAAGTGCTACAAGAATTTTTCGAAAACAATGCATACCCAAAAGATGATGACCTTGAATACCTTTCAAAGCTTTTGGGTTTAAGTCCTAGAGTCATTGTCGTATGGTTTCAAAATGCACGACAAAAAGCGAGAAAAGTGTATGAAAATCAACCAGCCGCAGATCCACCTGCAGGCTCAATGGACGACGCAAATAGATTTCAGAGAACCCCAGGTCTGAACTATCAATGTAAAAAGTGCCAATTAGTATTCCAACGTTATTACGAATTGATAAGACACCAGAAGACACATTGTTTTAAGGAAGAGGATGCGAAACGTTCAGCGCAGGCGCAGGCTGCTGCTGCTCAAGTTGCTGCTACACTAAGCAGTGAAGATTCAAACTCAAGTACCGTAGAACATCACGTTCCGCATGTGCCCGTTTCACCGGCACCACCTCGAACACCCACACCTGCAGCACCTAGCTATCCTGTGTCTCCAGCCCCTCCAACTACTCATACGCCAGTAACACCTCTCCCGCTTCAAACGCGAGAGGAAAAGGATGGCAATTTTCAATGCGATAAATGCAATTTAGTCTTTCCTCGATTTGATTTATGGCGAGAACATCAATTGGTCCACATAATGAACCCAAATTTATTTCCAACTTATCCCCCAGATTCGCCATTCGGCATATTACAACAACATGCCCAGTTACAACAGTTAAATGCATCTCTTAATAACGACGAGAGTCGTCACCCATTAGTTGTAGCGTTAAACCAGCAAGTGTCTAAAAGGAAATTTGATGAGTTCGATGAAGCTGAAACAGGTGAACAGCCTAAGGATAAGCGTTTGAGGACGACAATTCTTCCGGAACAATTGGACTATTTGTACCAAAAGTACCAAATAGAGTCTAACCCATCTCGTAAAATGTTGGAAAACATCGCACGTGAAGTTGGACTAAAGAAAAGAGTCGTGCAAGTTTGGTTTCAAAACACAAGAGCCCGTGAAAGAAAGGGCCAGTTTAGAGCACATGCGCAGGTTATAAACAAACGCTGTCCATTTTGTCCAGCGTTGTTTAAAGTAAAGAGCGCATTAGAGAGTCATTTGAGTACCAAGCACGCAGATCAATGTGCAAGAGGTGAGATAAATGTAGACGCATTGCCTGATGAAGAACTAAGCACCGAGTCTACTCCAAGTTTCGGATCTCAACAAAGTGACCGGCAGCAAAATTTTTCCCAGGCGGGGGCTCCCATGTTGCCCCCTATTTTCCCACCTTTTCACTCAGACATGGAGAAATTTATCAAGCAGTACAGTGAAGAGTCAATGAAAAGATATGTAAGCGAACTGCAAGCGCATGCTGCTGCGCAACAGAACGGAGGGAGCAATGAGAGTAATGAAATAAATCATGAAACTGGTAAACCGGAAATACCTTTGGATCTTAGTAAACCAGTGGATTTATCACGACCAGGATCAGATGCCGATGAACGTTCAGACACGGCATCAGAAACTATGGAGTTTTACGAGGAAGATGAACCCACATCGCCAACGGGCATAGCGGGTCAACCTCATACACCACGACCTCCAGGGAAGCGATTTCGTACACAAATGTCATCAGTACAAGTAAAAATCATGAAATCCTTATTTGGCGATTACAAAACCCCAACCATGGCAGAGTGCGAGGCGCTCGGCCGAGAGATCGGACTACCTAAGCGCGTTGTACAAGTCTGGTTCCAAAACGCCAGAGCCAAAGAGAAGAAAGCTCGTTTAGCCGCCGGGCTATCGGAAGTGTCAGACGCGCCACCTCCTGAAGAATGTACGGTTTGTGATTTCAAATACAATCACAAGTATTCAGTGCAGGACCATGTGTTTTCGCGGGGACATATCGCTACAGTACGTGCGCGAATAGAGAATAGTGTAAGTGCGGGAGAAGACAGTACGCTCGCTCTCATGCAGATGGCAGCGCGGTTGGAAGGTGGCCTAGGGAGTGAGCTTCACAACGCGTTTCTGCGACCTCAACTGACCGGCAACGGTGAGTGTACATCTTGACCGCGGTCCTCGTCGCCTAGCGCTCCCGAGCTCTATGCGACTTTGGATTTTTAAAAGTAGAAAACGGCTAAGGTAACGAGCTTTGTTCTTCTTCTTTTCACATTATTGGACAATCAATTAACAATATCTATGGAACAAAGCTTGTTTTGTGCCACGCTGGCCGTTGGTAAAAATATCCTATTAGTGAGTGCTTCTGTGAATAATGTTAGATAGTAGAGAAGTAGTAGTGCGTATGCTGACTGGTGTTGATATTTCAATGATATTTTAAGCAAATATCTACGGTCTTCATTTGTTTCTTTAATTTTTCGTAGAATTATTACGTGCAAAACACTTTATTATCGGGGATTTTTTCGGGAGATTTTGCAAATTAACAGACTGCGTCTAAATATCGAATTAATATTTAAAGGCAGCGCTCAAAAAGGACACGTTGAATAGTTGTTAAATCTACTTTTTTATATTTTATACGTTGTTTTTGTTATGCATAGTAACCTTACAGATATTTTATCACTTTATTTATTAGATGTTCAGTATACAAACTGGTGACATAAAATGACACAAGGTAATCGCTCTTTTACTTGTAAAAAAAATACATTCATATCCATTTTGTTATCTTCTATCTATTATGAATCAATAACTCTCCATAAATCCCTTTTTTTGTCATACTTTACTTTAAAGGGGTAGAGTTTGGTTTACTTTAAAGCGGTAGAGTGTGGCTGCAGGACTTGAGTCTACCAAAGGGGTCCTTACATCTGTTATTTGGTGTTTAGTGCTAATTCACCGTAGTGACACTGCGCTTCTTGTGCAAACATAATTGACGATGATCATAGTAATCTTGTGATTAGGTCTGATTAGTGACAGGTCCCGACGACGTTGTCTTCACAGGCGCGAGAGGCGTGCCAGCCGATGAGTGGGCGTCCCTCTTTAAACTGTTGCTATTAAAATGCAAACGAACACAACAATGGTAGGGGTAAGGACGCGTGAAGGACGCCGCATATCAAATGGCACCGATCGGGCGCACATGCATTTCTCTTCTGCATGAATAGTCAATTATTCAAATAGTGCCAATCAAAAAAGTTTCCATAGATTTTGTAATATGTAGTTATAGTATTGTTCCTTTTATTCCCATTGCCTTATTTGATATTTATAAATACATCTCATTGAAAAACCAACACTAGGGCAGTTAGCATATCACTACTAACGTCGCAGGATATGAATGAGCTTTCCTAGTTGTTTATATTTAAACTCCTATTAGTTTATAGGAAAACGATAACCGAAGTAGATTTGTAATCAAAACCAAATTATATATTTTAGAGGAATGAGAATCGACAATTTAGTAAATATGTAAATTTAAAAAGCCTCTGGTTGTTAAATAAGGTGCTTTCTTTTGTAAATTATTATGTAGAGTTACAAATGTAAATATTCGATTATGTAATAGAATACATGCAGTTTATAAATGATGTAGGACGCTGTCCTGTAAACCAGAAAGAGAACTTGGAATATTGTAATTTACTATGCACAGAAATAAATGCAGACATAACACAGAAAGCGTCGCACATGATAATGGTTTCGATACCATGTGGGGCCGCCAGCCGGTTCGGCTCCTGGAGCATTGACATAAAAGTGGTAAAGAATTGGGGAGTTAGGCGATATGCAAATATTTTCTTTTAAAATCAATGATTAGAATGCGTTCGGTATAAAAAGGTACTGGTCGCATGCCGCATTCCCTGCGTACCCACAATTCGTAGCACACGCCGCGGGTGTGCATTACTCCTATTGACAGAACACCCTACTCTCAGTTTACATACATATCCGATTATGTTTCCCATCATAGTAATAGTTCATTATTACACCATATGTAAAAGCAGGTATTATGTTTGCATATCAATTTTCTTATTATTTATTTTAATGTTATGTTTGTATTTGTTTTTGATATTTTTTTTTTTGTTTTTCTTTATTGATTTTGTTTGTTTTAATTTCATATGTACCAAGGTTGCCAATCAGCTGGCCTCGATAATAGCACCTTGGAAAACAATACAAATGTCAATTTATATTAATATCTTATATTTTTATTCAAAGTGCATTTAATGTATTGCTACATATTATATAAATGGACTTGACGAATGCCCCATAACAGTGTGCTGCTATAATCTAGAGAAGAGCCATACACTGATTACTGTTATTTTTATCGTTATGATTGCAGAATTCATTGAAATAAATGCAATATTTATATTATGAAATATGTTTTCTTTTTTGTTTTCCTTAGTTACCTTTATCCTAAGTTTTTATTATTTTCTTTTTATGCATGCAAGATGGGAGTGTTATCAAAGTTTCCTGAGGTGCAGGTGAGATATAAATATTTTTCATTTATTAGTCATTATAATTATTCGGTATGTTTGAAATGTTCAGCCATGGACAGGAAATAACAAAAAATAGTAATAATGACGTTTAATTCTGCTACCAAATTTCTACTTAACCATTTGTCTTTTCAAACCATGTATTTTAACAATTTGGATTTTAATATCAATTTTTTTCGATTGGTTTGGCTCGTCATAATCCTGACAATATTATTGATAGGATATTAACAGAGCCTGCATAATAAAATAATTTAAAGAGAAGTATCTTAATTATATGAAGTGTGTGTGGCATTAAAGTTTGTGATTAAAAAATGATAAATGGAAAGTACATACTGTCACTAAATAATCACAAAAGTAAATAATTTTTACACTCCGTTCAATAAAGCGCTTAATCTGATATAATTGATAGAATTTATTTTCACTTCTTGATGGAAACTCATGTTGACACTTGAATGAATAAATAAACTTTACTACTTTACTTTTTGACCAAAAGTCAAAACCGGACATAAATGTAAATTGAAAAATAAAGTAATTGTGGAAAAAGTGTACAAAATTTACTTATTTATTCAAGCGTTAGCTTAAACTTATATTAAATTAATTACGTCCGGTTCTAATCAAGTCTAAAATGATAAATCGAAACTGATAAGGTAAAAAGAAATAAATATTGTTAAGAAGGTGAAAAATATATATGCATTTTTAGTTCTTTCAGTTTATTTGCCAACACAATAAAGAAAATATCTTCAAGCCACTGTCCTGATTTGACTATTAATTTATATTTGATAATTTCATTATTTATTTTAGATATTTAACATTTAGGTACGGTTTTTAGAGATACGAGTTCTTTATTAGGTAATTGTAATCGTCGGCTGCTTAAGTTCTCTCACATACAGAATCTATATTTTATATCTTCCATTACATAGTTTCCTTTTTTCGGTAAACTGAGCATTTTTATAATTGTAGTGATAAGATATCGATGAGGATAACTATATTCTATGAGCTATTTTTTAAAGACCAAAAATTTGAATAAAAATACTTCGAATGCCGCAATTGTAGAGAACACATAGGTGATCTCTATTTTTACTATCTATAAATATAGATTTATAGATAGTAAAAATTATGCAACTATTAATTTTATAAAAAATAACGAAGCTACATAACGATCACCATTGTCAGCACGTCGCCTACTGCTTTATAGAGGCCTTTGGTATTTGGAATTTATATACACGTATAATTGTACTAGAATAGACTTGCTAATAATTAATACGAAACTTATATACTAACGACAAACTTAATGACAATTTTTATTTTACATGAAAACTCACATTTAAATATACCTTTTCATAAAATAGGATTTATAGAATTTCCGTGTTTTTTACACAGAATACAAAGTACGTTAGTATTAACCAGATCAATGTCATTAGCTCTTCCTTCCAGTAGCAGATTGCAAACAATGATATCTCAAATTTAAACTAGACTACATATTACGTAAAAAAAGGGCAAAATTTCACGCAACGTGAACTTTACTCAGCGAATGCACTTTCGAATACAATAGGTAAACGATATAGACCTATCATTGAGAAGCCCACATGAGATTTACAAAAAAAAAATATTAAATTACCCGACAACAAAGAAATTATTTGTACCAAAGAACCTCCCGTTATATCACCAGCTAATTATCTCATTGAATACCAATCATATGAGACGTGCTTACTTGAAACCAATACTTTTTATAAAAGTACAAAAGGTTTCTTTTTTTTTTCACTTTTATCAAGGTTATTAAATGCTTAAATTTTATAGAATGGTACAACCTCCTTAAACGACCTGTAATGTCTATTATTCTCGAGCTTGCGTTAGCTTTATCCAGACTGTCATACTTTATCTTATGCAAATAAGAATCCAGGACAAATTGAAAGTCCCATGAGATTCTTATAAATATTTCATTTGCTTGCATTTGTATAGTTAAATGAGTATAAATATATTAAGTTCAACCCTAGATAGACCCTTCGGTAGGATAGATACAGTTACCTCTTACCAAAACGTTACTCAAACCTGATCCGCATAGTTTATTTTAGGAAGAGGTAGTACATGACACTACATCCTCCTATGCAACGGAATCGGATCGAAACGACCGGGGAGGTACCCCTCGGTAACATAATACCGCCGTAAAGTTACATCTTCAGTGTCGCGTTTCGTGCGGTTTATGAGTAGCTCAAATGGGTCACCGCCCATTGGGGGTGGAGGAGGGCAACGCATCGGCTTCGTAAATGTGGATGTTCATGGGCGTCGGTAGTCGTTAAAAGGCTCCCATTTCTCGTTTGTCCCCCTATCCTATATAGAAACAAGAGTGTTTCGTTTTTAACTACTTGTTATAACAATATTACAGCAGGGTCGTTGTATCATTGGATACAACGACCCTGCTGTAATATTGTTTTGTCTCTTGATCTTAAACTCAATTTTAACTAATATTTGATCATAAAGTATCGCAAGTAATTTTGATTTCGTATATGCTTAAGTGCAACGGAGTAAGAGAGAATCGGCACTTGGTTTTGATTTAAAAAAACCTTTGTGCTAAGGACCCATGCAGGATGTAGCGACGATGTGATACCTCGGATAGACATATACATAGTAGGTGAACAGGGGCTTAGACCGAGGATCATGTAAAACCATAAATTTCTATGGTTTTCATGGAATTATATTTATGCTAGGGGCATAGAGGCCCGTGCGAAAGTCTACAATTCAATGTTCATATTACGTAAATTTTATATGTATTAACACATCTAGAACACGATGTGTTTCATTGTATAAATTTCACGACAATCTGTCCAGTAGTTTGTGCAGGCTCTCCGTATATTAATTTAGAAATAAGAATATAATTTTTTTATGACGCGACAGTTGATGCCAATGCCACGGGTATATCGTGTTATACTAGTAATATTTAGTGATACGAAATCGCGTAACAGAAATGTACTTTCATTATATAACTTTTATAATACGTAGGTGCACTATTTAACCAAAGTACATATTTTATCTCCACTATAGTAGCATGGCCTTGCACTGACCATTAGCTACCATATGAGGGTAAGACTCATTCCCCCATATTTTATAAAAGTTATATATCTAAAGTGATTATATACTGATAGTTATGTTATAAAGTCGACGGCCGGCTGGCTCAGTTGGTAGCTTGGTGTTCAGTCCGCGTGTTACGCCAGAGGTCGCGGGTTCGAATCCCTCCTGGTTCTTGGATTTATATATGTATTATATATATTTCCATAATAAAAATATAAAAGTTTATCTTAAATGTATGAAAATAATAAACATATATTCGTTATTCGACTACCTGTAACACAAGTCCTTACGGTACTTACCACAGGACTGGGCCAACGTAGTGTCATAAGTCCACGGATATTTAAAAAAAATACGTTGCCATTATGACCTCTTGTCGTCGCCCGTCAAGCACTCACTCATGCAAAGAAAATTGCCTTTATTGCTCCAGTATTCCCTTACACCACACTCACACATTCATTTTCACTTCCTTTATAAAAACAAATAACTCCATAAATCACATGTTACTAGAAAAGATTGTTATTACAAAAAAAAACAGCTACAATAATTACACGAGACCGGAGAAACACGATAATTATAAAGCCATAAGCTTGATTACATGAACAATATACAATTTAAATTCCATTCCCAATTCGCACATTTCACTCTTAGTTCAGCCCGCGCGAGCTACAAATTTAGCTAAACTGTAATAACGTGTAGAGGCTGGAGTCACGTCGAGTCCCAACCTATTACCGACTCCAAAGCGTATCGACAAATAACGCCAATTATTCGATAGCTCTACAATCTTTTTACAATTTCTTCTCCGTTATTATATTTCTATTAAGTCTTTTTTGTAATCAAACTACTAATGATTCGATTCCATTTCCTAGGCGGACGCACCGTCCCTGATGTTAATGACACCAGGTAATTAGATCCGGATGGTTTGAGGCTCCGCGGACGTTGACTTGTGCTCATCTAGCTGTCATGACGAAGTGTCAATTTTAGTAAAAATATGGTAATTTACTGTTGCGACCGTTCGTTTGTATAAAGTTGTAAACGTCATGGAATTTATGTTAAAAGACAAGTGTTAAATGTTTTAGGAACCCAGAAGTTAATTTTTTCATCTAAATTATTTTATGTCTGTGGACTTTGTATGGTCTGGTCTAGTCTGATATGGTCTTAAATACAGGAAAAGTTTAGTTTAGCGAAGTCCACGCATACTAGCTAGGCACTGGATATTTGGAGTACATAACACCTTTATTGAATGATCTATACCGAGAGCTGCCAAGCTTTTACACTTAAAAACCGGGCACACTGGCAAGTTTGATAACTATAAACGTCGAGTACCCTATATTGTTAAGGATTTTGTGTATTAGTAACAATACCACATAAGAAAATTTGCGAAACGCTCGCTGGTGAATGTTTCTTGCGAAGTGCCAGAAAACTGGACTGGAACAGGAATATAGACTGCACCGGTATCATTTCAGCGAATGGCACATCACCAGTCGTCGTGGCCAAATTATTTCAACAATGTTGTGAGAAAAAGAATCGGTCGTATCTACTATAGCTTAGAATGGTAATTAGGTTTAATACTGAAATAATATAAATGTTAAGAAAAAATTTACTCATTTCCAATTCATCATCATTATCAGCCCTTAGCGGCCCATTGCTGTACATAGGCCTCTCTCTTAATGAACGCCAAGATGACCGATCTCCTGCTACTCGCATCCATCCCGGAGCGGCTACGGCTTGGAGATCGTCCTCCTGGTGAACGGTCGACCAACACTTCGTCCTCCTGAACGCGGCCTCCACTCTAGAACCCTACTGTCCCATCTGCGATGTGTTCTCCTGAGTGTGTGGCCAGCCCCGTTTTCAGTCCCGTATTTCGGCCCCGTAGGTCATCATGGGGAGAAGGCATTGTTTGAAGACTTCCGTGTTCAAGCTCTGCGGTATAGGCGACGTGAGAATTCTATCGGCTTCCTTCTCGAAGTTATGTCTACCTAATTGCAATAGTTGCCCTAGATAGACGTATTCGTGTACGACTCTGAGAACAACACCATCGACGTTGACCGGCCTAGGGAGAACGTGTTCCTCGACATGACCTCTGTCTTGTCCAAGTTCATCCTAAGGCCATTTTTAATTTTCCTTTCGCAAATAAATAAATTACTTGTGTATTTTCTAATACGGTTACAAAATTAAATTAAAGAAAAAAAGGTTTAACGAAATTATTTTTTACTCAAGCTAAATTAATAAAGTTTAACAAATACTTTGAACAGCATACTCTTGAAGAAAAGATACCAAATGTAAGTCCCGGCATACTTATGAGGTTGGTCATTAAATCATAACCATCGTTAATTGAGTGAAAATATCAGTGAATGGAAGATCTTAAAAAGATAATCACGATAAGTGGTACTACTTAATACACGGTGCTTCTATTGGCTACTGGTAGATTGGTCGTTTTACTGTTCCTCTAAACAGCAACACTTGACTGGACACCTGACGATGGTGATGATGAATAGCCCCTATCACTTGCACTTGTAAGGGGAAAGTTAATAGACACGAAGAGGTTAGCTGATAACAAAGCCTGAGTTTTGAGAACATTTATTATTAGCGTTACTTCCGCGCTAACACTCATTTATTTACAAAATGACAGGTTGACAACGCAACAAGCCAGCCTAGACACCTAGTCATTAGTTACAATAGGGCGGGCGCAAACTTCGCTGAGCTCAAAAAAACAATATGATTTTATAAAATTAATTGGTCTATTTCCCGTTTCACAAGTTTAACATTTTTTAAAAGAATACTGCCATTTATTACATAGGGAGACAAATGAGCTGAATGTTTGTAAGTGGTTGTGCCATGCTGCATTCGAGAATTTTGAGAATATTACCAATCGATACACCATGAAGGGGGGATCTGTGCTCCCCCTCAGCGTCGACCTTTATTACAATCAAACAGATGGTCAAACATCCACAAACAACTTCACCGTGTAAAGAGAGATAAAAACGCTTTGTCCCAGTAGGTGGGCCCATCCACCTCTCAAACTGTACGAATTGGAAGAGCAATCATCAAGTCACACCACTGCTTCGAGAGCTGGAGATACCTCCTCGACAATTTCGGCTCAGTTTGCCTTGAATGCATCAATGGCACTAGCTTTTGTGAGATATAGTGCCTGATGCATTTAAGCCGAATTGGGACGGTACTACTGGAAAGGATTCGTGTAATTTGTGAGTTTCTGGTGGCCCATTGGGGTTGGAGTGAAGGAGGGCAACGCATCTGTATAAATGTTGGTTACGTCTATGGCCTGTTGATAGTCATCAAAAATCTTTGAACGCTCATGTGTCCCATATTGTGTATATAAAAAACCGATGCGATATTATTAAATAATGCGTGCTACACGCTGCCTACAAGGGAAAAACCTGGTGGTCCTGAAAATCGGTGTTAGGGATTTCAGCCTTTTTTTTTTGTTGGCTGGCCTGGGCATTCGGCACTAATGTGCCGCGAGCCCCACACACCACTGGCTATGGGTGGGTCCAGTGGTGTTTGCGGCTCGCGGCACAGTATAGTGCCGAATGCCCACAAAAACAACTGCGAGTGCCTTTAGTGCCGCTTTTGGTGAGGTGCCCCGAAACAGCAAATCATCAGGGCACCTCTACGGCTAGTCAACCCTCTAAGGGACCGACGCCACCTCCACAGATGTTTGATCCGCACCACTGGACAACCCCACCAACTTTGGGACAGTGCAATGGGGCGAGGTTCCCATCCTCGCCCCTTGCCCCGTGCGCAATTGCGCCACCTCACTGTTTTTTTGCTCTTTTGTCCCCTCTTCTGATAAGAGGGCTACAAAAAGCGTCTCCTCCTCCTGCTCTTTAGTCCCCTCTTCTTATAAGAGGGGTATGAAGAACATACACCTCCTTGGTTCAATTAGCTTCGTCCAAGGTGTCTCGGATCACCCCAGGCTAGTGAGCCCCATCGCCACGTCAAGGCTTGAACCATGATGGGGAGGGATTCCAGCCCTAACCTAAGCCGACCTTTTAGTGAGACACTTAATTGTTTATATTTCATTGATTTAATTAACTTAATTGTTTAAATATAAACTTAATTGTTTATATTTTATTACTTCATTGTATTCTCTTAAACTTATACTTAGGTATGTTTTGCTTTGTATTTTTATTTCTATGTAAGTTTTATGTTCATGTTGCGTGTTATATTATTTTTATTATACGTAGAGGTTGATGCCCGACTCGACGTTGGTTTGCTTATACTGGCTACGGGCTTATTTACCAATTACAATAACTTATAAATATAAATTAAATATAATATATTAATATAAATCGAATCATAATATCCAAAATCCTATACTGTCGCCGATTTAAAATTCTTTTGTTCGCCTCATGGTTGTTTACCTGTAAACAATGAAAACAATGGTATTTAACATCTAAGGCTGATTTTAGTCTCACGCTCACCGTCAGCGCTCATAGCTCGGCGCGTTGTTTATCAGCGCTGAGGCTCAGCGTGGCTCGTTTTAGTATCGTACTGACCGCCTTACCGTACAGGCGACGACAAAATGCGGAGTCTATTAATTATTTCTGCTTTGTACTATGTATCCCAAAAAAATAAAAACCGGCGACGACGAAGACTCCATGTTCATCCAGGAGAGCCGTTGCAGGAGAGTTTGTCTTGTTATATGGCACTTTGAAGGCTGACGAACGTAAATTCTTTAATTACTTTCGAATGTCAACTAGAACTTTTGACGAACTTCTGGCAAAGATACAGGATGAACTGGTCCATTGCAGCTTACGAATCGTGCCTATACCACCGATTGAACGACTAATGGTGATTTTAAGGTAAGAAAAAACATATTTACTCGTTTTATAATTATGTGTAATCATGGCAAAGTATAGGTAAGAAAACAACATAGTTATTTATTATTGTTATGTTTCATATTATAGATAAGACAAAAAAAAATAACATAAATGACATATTATTAGTAATTAAACATAGTTATTCATCAGTACGTCTAGCTGTTTCATAACCAGTATCCACTTTGTGATTCGCCATGACTGTACGCGCTGACGACGTCCGCTCCGCTTGACAATGAACGCAGAGGCGCTCGTGCGATCGTCAGCGCCGACAGCTACGTGGGGCCGACGCGCGACGCGTACGGACGCGTAGCTATCAGCGCTGGCCACCGTGCGCGCTGATAACTACGCGTCACCAAAAAACGCTTCCTAAAAGTTCATATATCTCGGCCATCAGCGCTGACGGTGCGCGTGCCGTCGGCGTGAGACAAAAATCAACCTAAGAGAATAGTTTCTAAATTTGTAACAATTTCTAAACATCAGTACCCAAATACTTTTATTTTAACAATTTTGGTGTACATTTCTAAACCAATTAAATATTAATATTCTCTAACAAAACATCAGTAAGTATATACTTTTATCTCAATCGTTTTGGTGCAAATTTCTAAACATATATCTCAATTATATGTTTTTTGTATTGTTACATGTTAAAAAATATAATGTTTTAATTAGGGTAATTTTGGTTAAAATACCTCCCTGTTTTGTGTATCTGTATAAACAAAAACAGGGTTTGAAATAATGAAGCTTATAAAAACCGTAACGTTGAAAAGAAATTATTTTTTTACACTCCGATTTGGCTTATATTACAATAAAAGCATTACTGCAAAAATGCCTTATACAATGCAAAAGTAAATGACAAAAATTTGAAGAATCAATCGTACACCATCGTAGTTGCATGGAGAATAAAATAAACTGGATTTTTATAAGACTTTTTTATAAGAGACCCAATGAATTAAGCTGTACGGGAGGTACCTCTCGCTGACATGATACCGCCGCAATGTGCCCGCTACGCTGTCGTACGCGTCTCGTGTGGCCTGTGAAATTTATTTATTCCGTGCGTCTCCTGTTTTAAACGATAACAATAAAAATTATCAACATTTACTTAATAACTATATGTTTGTGATCAAAGGCGGTGATTAAAAGACTTCAATTAATAATTGACCTGTCTTAAATTAAATAAATCGATAGACGATACATAACTACCACGTCGCACGTTTTTAGTCGTGCAAGCTCGGTTCAGCTAATGCAATAATAATTCACAAATGTCACTTTGATTAGTATGCTAAAACTCAAATAGGTGCTAAGAACAAAATCTAAACAAAAAATTTACAAGGTAATAATGAGTAGGGAAATTATCTATTTAGTCGATTCATTGTTTAGAACAACCGAAAACTATGAACACGAAGGTATCGTGAACTTCCGGGAGATAGTTTTATACTGTACAGGCTACATAATGAAAAAAATGTTTTATCCTCGCCATGAACCATACATTCACGTCAGAACCGAGGCCATTTTGGACACTGCACACGAACTGTCCCGACGCCAAAGTCGGTCATATTTATTCTCAAGATAAAATAGGGATGCGTCTCTCCCATCTGCGGGAGAATGGGCGGTCGGTCTCCCTTTCGACCCTAAACCTAATGTCGTCCTCTAATGAGCACAAATCAATCCGATGAGGCTGTATTTACTTCTCTTTGCTTCCACGGTATAAATTCCTGTGTGAAAAAGAAATGACACAACATTTCGTGGCTAAATATTCGATGTGCAATTACTTATAATAATATCCGTGGATTTATCACACCGCGTTGGCCTAGCCCTGTGATAAGTACCTTTACGGTACTTACGGCTTGGGTTACATGCACGAGGCAACGGAAATATATTAAATATTTTTATAAATTTAAGATAGTTTACATAATTAAGAATTTCAGCATAGATACGAGTATATTTATGACCTAGGCGGGATTCGAACCTGCAACTGAGCCAGCCGGTCGTCAAAATTGATGTATTATAACCATCACCTGTATGAAAAATATTTTTTTTTGTAAATAATATCCTCTGGTGGTATGTAGTGTGCGCCCGGCGTTACGCGTTTAGCGACAGTAAGAGAACATCTCATTACTATGCATTAGCGTCGTGATTATTATTTTAATCGTTTCTCCAACAAAGAAATAGCTGCGGAGACATGAGATAATTATTCACGTCTTACCGCGCATTGCAATACGCTGTTCTGCTTTGATCCTTTGCACAATAATTAACAAAAGTTATTTGTTGTTAAGGCAAAAACTTAAAAATCTGGTTAACGAATCATCATTATCCTCATTATCAGCCTTTAGCGGTCCACTGCTCGACTCAGGCTTCTTTCAATGACTGCTAAGACGGCCGATCTCCTGCTACTCGCAGCCATCCCGGTTTAGCAGTGCAGTGTTGCAATAATAATAATGATGCGGTGGCTATCAGTATAGGCACTTGTTGCTGGTGCACTGCAATATATCCAGCCACCCAGACATTTCTCTGTAGTTCCTCGTTCTCCTATTCCGATGGGACGGCAGTTCGACCGCCAAACGTTCTCTGCGAGGCACGGAGGCGTAACGACACCGACTTCCTTGCTCTTGATTGTCATTAGAAATTGAAAATCCCAATAACACTTTGGACCGACCCGTGACTTCAACCCCGCACCTCACGTCAGTGGTTGAACATGCCTACAACCAGACTACGGGTGTCGTAAACATATCTGCGTGTGTCATGATCACGGATCACCCTTGGAAGGAATCGGTGTTCCCTAGTGAGAATTTGCGCTTCATCAAGTCTAACGTAATGGCGGGGGCCAACTACAGCATGCTCACAAATAGCAGATTTTGTAACACCGACGTGACTATATGTTATATAGAACATAACATATAGCCGATTCCAAATGTCCCAAGTAGTTGAGATCGGGTAAGAGTCAAAGTACCTGAATTTATTGTGTTGGCGGTGAGGTCAAAGGACAACAGTGGCCTGCAGGTGAAGCATCATCTCGTTTGCACATATGAAATAAAAAAATACCCAAAAGATACTACTTACACTTTTCCAAATACTAATTGACCAATCACATAATTTATTCAAAAAATTGTCATATTTAGTAGGTATACAATTACTAAACCCGTCACGTTAACTGATACCTAACATTAAATCTTCAGTTCACACACAGGCACTAAAAACATTCGTGTAACTATCTTATATAAATATCAATACCACTAGAAAATGTCACATTAGCGAGTGTGATATTAAATAAAATATTCAAAAAAATAATCAAAATTCATACGATAACGATAATAACATTGGAACTTCAAATTTAAGTGTTACTTTAACAATTTGGGTTAAAACTTAAGAAATTTTAATATTTTCATGCATAATTTCAAAAAAAACTTTATACGACCAGATTTCTTATCATATAAACATATCATATTTTTCTTTCCATTGGAAGGCCAAAAAAACTTTATTATATAAGATGCGAATATTTTACTCAAGATTATTATCTCATCTTGGTACTGTCAAATATGATTTGGCATATTTTGACAAGGACACTTACTCGTTTATAGATGAAATAAGAGACTTTTGAGTATATTTTCCAACTTGATCGTAGGTCAAAAATGAAGTGCTTACTTATGTACATATCAACACGCGTTAGAAGTTATACCTCTTTGTTGTAGGGTCATGGTGTAAAACATGTAACCTTCCTCGAGAAATGGACTATTCAACACAAAAATATTTTTTCAATACCCACCAGAAGTTTCTTAGATTTTCGCGTTAAAACCGACTCTTCTACAACAACCCAGGGTAGGCAGAGCAAACACTTTATAATATTGGTATAAATGTTGCGCCGACGCGAATGCAATTTCTATTCCCTCATCCACTTTTCTGAAGAAACGGCATTTTGGCTCGTCAGGAGAGAAATCAGACCCAGGATGTTGGCAATAGCTAACTTCAGGGTGTCGGTTACTTGACGTTATTGTTCCATGACGCGCCAATAGAAGTATAACTTTAACAAATTCTTAAGTCACACATACTCCTTAGAAGTCATAGGTTAGACGAAGCGAGAGATATGAGTTAACCTAAAGCTGACAAAAACCTCAAGCCACACAAACCCAAAATAGCCCCTTCAACCCCTAAACAAATGAATCCCACAAAAAAGATTGTAATTAGAAAAGTAACAAAGTGGCAAATTCGCTCAAACCGGTAATAGTTAACCGGCGGTTAAGCTAACCGCCCGCTCGTGCCGCGCCCGGCCCGATATTTTCATTACCACAATAAATACCGGGAATGAAGCAATCTTCACTTTGACTGCCTATTGAGGTTGCAACTTAATTACGTTCCACGCTACAAGCTGTCCGCTGAGCACTAAAACTCAAATGCTTTGGGAGACATTAATGCGTTAAGTATGTATTGTTCTTGGAAAAATGCGCTCATACGCCACGACGCGATTGGCGGAGTATAAGCATTGGAAAAACAAATGGTTGGAATTGTGTTACTTTGTTTTGAGTCGCATGTTCTGTTAAGGTAATTAATTGTTTGAAATCAAACACCATCATCAGAAAATGTCCGTTTGACTAAAATGTTTCTAAACTCCAAGACATTAGACAAAAATAAATGGGAAGACAATGCATGGCTACCTAATTACGGTATCAATGCATTGTGGATGTTCAAGTCGGCAGTCGTAATTTTTTATAGTATGGTGGGACTAACGAGACCTCCTCCTATGCTGCATACCTGTTATAAGAAAAATATCTCTGATGGCTCCTTTACCCCCTATATATATAAAAGGTGGTGCATCCTTAAGTAACTTCACGCCTGTTATCCCCGGAGAGGTAGGCGGAGGTGTGCTAGTACAACCTCAACTCGTAAGTCCAGTAGATGTACTAGCACACCAACGACTAGTCCCAGGTACTGAGGCTCATGGTGTCATAGGTGGCAAGCCTTTGGCCACTATGGCCATAGTTTTTTTTTTTTTCGGAGGGACCTACTACTGATTGGCGGCGCTTGTCCAGCCTTAACAGTTCGACTGATTACGGAAGACTTTTTTGTCTTCTGGTTTTAGGTAGACGGTAAGGGGACAGACCCCCTTCCTTTCCCGCAGATGGGAAGATGCAAACCGGAACATTACCCTATCGTGATTATTTTGGGCCCGAAAAGGGGGAAGCGGTCCCCCTCCCAACGCTAGTGGGACGGCGCGCGCACGATGCCGTTTAATGTTACGGGACGTGTATAAGGATAGTTGAACTCGTCTTTCGGTTTGGCTTGTCAGAGGAGGCCTGATCATAGTATGTCGTAT
>JAFELO010000387.1:315066-353591 GCA_017140195.1 Eumaeus atala | reverse complement strand
TAGCCCGACATGGAGATCGAACCCAAGACCCATCGCGGCTAACGGTCTTAACTGGCGACACTACAGAAGCGCTAACCAGTGACTTCTAAGAAGTGTGTATCATGTAGTAATTAACAAGGGTTAACTTTTTATGTCGCTCCTTCTTGTAACTACGAAATGGTCACTAACACTAAAAGACTACAATGTAACATAAAATGTTCTTTTTGTTTCAGTGTTTGCCTACAAAAAAATTTAAAGTACGCTCTAAGAATAACACAAAAAAAAATGTTGCCTGAAGTTTTGTCCAAATAAGCGGAGAAATAATTATGTATTTACGCTAGAATTATGAGCCTCTTTATTGTTTATGCTTGCACGCTTAATCTTAAACAATAAAGTTTTGTAACTTTTTAGGGCAAAAAAGTTTACAATCTGAATTAACGTAAAATTACTTTCTAATAATTCACATTTCTAATAATACCATAAAGCTTAAGGATGTACTTGTTTGTGTGTTCGAAAGTGCCAATCTCAGGAAGCACAAGCCCGAATTGTGCCATTCTTGCCATGTTGAATAGTACATTTATCGAGGAAGTCTATAGGTTATATACCATGACGTACGTAAAAACACGGGTTGATGCAGTGGGATGTACAATAATAATAATATCTGTGGACATATCACACGAGGTTTTCCAAGTCCTGTTGTAAGTACCGCAAGGACTTGTGTTGCAGATACCAGAACAAATATCTTCGTTTCTGATTATACTGATGCTCATATAGAACTTTCACTTTCAATATTTTTTATATTCAAATAATATAATGTTAATAAAACTAAAATCTATTTTCAAAATGTTGATATAACATAAACCCGTACTCACAATAATGTTATATCATATTAAAAAATGGTAACAGTAGGAGGTAGTGTTATTGCCGGATTGCCGCTGATTCGGGAGGCACGACTGGAAAGGTACCCTTGTATACGTGTAAAGTTTTTCTTGTTACAGAATAAACGAGGTAAAACGAGCAATCGGGGCCATTTTACGACTACCGACGTTCATGAACACGTGACAATTTAAATTCTATATACAAGAGGTCACAATGGGGGGGCAAAAGATATTAGATGTTTAGTCTGACTTTTAAATGCATTTACTTAATTAATGGTCTCTCCACATTCACAATTAAGAACAATCTTAAGATACTACAGTAACGAACAATAGACTCAATACAGTTTTTAAGGAGGGTTAGTAAAAAGTGAGGAAACGACGTCTTACCTTTGTAGTTGTCCAAGGCTCCCTGCAGCAACCAGGAGGTATCGCTTCTATGTCTTATTATAAATCAATCTTCTAGCAAGCGGACTGATTGTTGTCCATTCCTGAACTTAAATAGTGGAAGATTAGATATATACATCATACCTTAACATTAGATCTCAATTTAAAAAAAAAATAAGAGGAGTAGAGCTCTGAAAAGGAACACACAACCAATAAGGTCCCGTCACATTCTCTTGGCTTCATGAGCCAACTAAAATCAGGCAATACATATACTCTGTTACAACAAAAATAATTTAACACACAAGCCTCACCGTGGCTTATACTGTAATTACTACTATCAAAATAATAACATAAGAGAATTGAGACATTTTAACATTAATAAAGATTAGATATGAAATATGGCGTCGGCAAGAATCATGAACTCACTCTTTTATATGAAATAATAATTCCTGCATCGTGACACGAAAATATAGTCCTCCGGGACGGAAAAACTATTTAATTATCATTTGGTGATGACAGATAGCATCAGCCATCATTCCGTCGTCCAAGGCACGCCGAAGAGAAAAAAGGGTGAAATTTCTTCTACACCGGGGACACCATTAGTTTAAGTAGCAAAACATGATTGCCACAAACATGCACTTAATAACTATGTTGATGCGTTGCCCTCCTTTCTCCCCCCAATGGGTCACCGGCTACTCACAAACCGCACGAAACGCGACACACCCGATGTGTTACTTTTCGACGGTATTAGTGTACCTCCCCGATCGTACCGGCCCAATTCCGTTGCATAGGAGGATGTAGTATCATGCACTATGCATGGCATTACCTCCAATGCAGCATAGCACTACCTCTGCCTAAAAGTGATGACCGAGGCCCGTTTGTTGCGATTTGTCCATTTCAGTGGCATGGGCCACGGGATGATAAGGGGGATAAGGGATGGGCGAGGGTGGGCAACGCATCTGCGTATATATATGTGAGGACGTTAGCAATCGTCGCCAATTGAAGGCTACCAAGGCCCATTAACATCCGTATCTTGATGCAGTTGGGCCGCCCTCTAGACGCTCAAAACGCGACAATATTAATAACAGTTTGACTGTTCTGATGTTTTCACGGTCTCGTCAATGAAAAAAAATGTCTCCATTACGTGGGTAATTTAATTTTGACAGTGAGAACAGATTGGTATATTTTATTCCGTGAAATAACATTAGATACGGACTGATTATGTTAAGTTTTTACGGAAAAATAAGGAAATCACAGCAGAACAGATATTTCAATTTCTTTTGATTGTGACTACTTTTGGGTAAGTTCATAGATTTTGATCAAATCGATTCCATTATTTTTTATGTAATTCCATATGGTAAATAAATCTGTGCAGTTTCTTCCAAATCCAAATTAGATCTTTGTGCGAAAGATTCGTTAACATATAAACTTTCGCATCTAAATAGAATGAATAAAAAACTATATTTATTTATGGAAAAATGTGAATTTTATAAATATCAGGCAACTGTTGGATTTCTTCAACGTGTGCTTATATACCTAATGTTATCAGCTAGAGACCGGATTGTGTGCCACAAACATGATGCCTATTTGAGCCATTTTCAGCACTAATTGCATATTTTCCATAATCTATATTATCGTGATTACCGCGTATATTATCATGATTACGTAGCAAACCACGCAACCTTTACTTCCGAACAGTAATTAAATGAATGTGTTGTCATTTGAAATGTTGACTGGATTAACTAAACAAAACAATAAACAAATCCGTAAGATAAACTCCTTTGCCAATGTAATTGGCGAATAACATTAAACGAAGAAAGTCTCTATTAAATATATAAATAAAGTGTCTGTCGTAAATAATGGATAAACAGTTAGCTGCAGGTTAACCTGTTATCAGACTGTAAGAATATAATATTTTTATGTCAGGGTTGCCAACGGTGTGAATATGTTAGACAATTTCGTGTTTTTATTTAAATTTTACTCCTTCACGATTTCAATTGGCTTCCATTCAACAAAACTTGGTCTATTTTTTGTATCTTACTTCTAAAGACCTTTATTCTTTAATTAAATCAGATTTTTAGGGCCCATTAACTTAAAGCATTTGGAAATTCACATTTAAATTCCTTTTTTTTTTCTCTCCAAGTCTAGTTTTAACCCTCGCTTGTGAAAAGAAATGTATGGTGCTATGGCCGCCCATTATCTTAAAAACATACCACTAGGCGTTATTGGCAAATCATTGGAAGAAAATTCTGGTACTTCCATTACTTACTTCATTTTACAACGATTAACGATAACAGCGATCGTCCATTTCACGTGCAGGTACTTGTACCTTTGTTCTGCCGCCTGCGGTAATTTTTTACCTGTGTACACTTGAATTCGAAATAAGCTAAGGGTGTTTTAAATAGCTGCAGATAGTCGTACAGATTACTTTTGAATACAAATAATACCTTCAAACTTTCGATCATAATTAAAAAATGTATTTTTTTTAAATCGAAGTTCTGATATTACTTGTTCTTTTGCTCTTGTTGCTACTATTACTCACTAAAAGTATGCGTTATTATACCTTTCTAAACAAACAGACGGACATAAAATATTATTTGCTTATTGTCTGATAACAAGTTAACCTACAGCTAACGGTTTATCAATTATTTATGACAGACCCTGTATATATAATATATTTTAAATTATCTAAATCACACATGCGACCATTCTGCTGTATATCTAGTGAGTTTAAAAATAATCTTACTATACTTATTTATTATTTTTAGCAACAGTTTATTTAATGTAAAAATGTGATATTTTTGAAGTAATTAAAGGATATCTTAGATTTTTGCACCAAAAACTTATCATTGATGTACAAAAATTGAATATGTATGTGCATATTGGTTCCGTACGGCTCCAGGACGCGCGACTAGGTGCTACAATGTTTTGAAAAAAAAAACACATTTCCTATAAAACAAATTGAAACTTTGTGTAACTAAAATTTTAAACTAAAGTATATTTTATGTTATTTCTTATATATTTTTTACAAGTATTTCGAAAGAGATTTGCATCCCGACATTTCTCGATGAACATTTTGTCCGGACCATCCAAAATGGTTGCCGACATATCTTGCATGTATTACGGAGACCTATTACTGGCTCATAGATGGCGTCGCACTTTGACTGTCAGATTGCTTCTGCATTATAAGCGTTACTTTATATTCCTTGGATATTAAATGAGGTACAAAATCATCACAAATTACCTTAAAATTTGACTGTGAGATATATTTATGACGAGTTATTCCAAGAAAAACGTTTGTCTGGTTAATTCATAAAGGAAAATTTCCGATTGCCAAAGCACTGTGGTCATCGAACATTCGTGTAACACGGCTTGGTGTGGCACGATTGGTCCTTACACATCTGCCACCTACGAATTCCTTATGTTAGACGATGATCTTGGCCGTTCACCCTTTACGTGTGAATAAAACCATACTAGCATATTAGCAATAACATTCACAATTCAAAATGTTCAATTGTTTTTCTTTATTTTTCTATTACTAAAATACATCGGCGACGGACAAAACGCCGCAAACAGCAACGGTAACGTCTTATAAGTTTAAAGTGTGGCACTTAAAAGGAAGTGTTTATTAAAAAAAAATTAAATAACCACTTTTTCTTAATATTTTTTTTATAGCCATAGTAGTGGAAGTAGTACATGAAAACTAATAAAACCCTTTAATATAACTTAAATAAAAATATACTTTTTATACAATTTCCACAAATTTATTGATTTAAAATACATATATTACTACTGGCTTGGCAACCGGAAACCGGATATATCTATTTTAAATCAATAAATTTGTGCAAATAATATAAAGAGTATATTTTTTATTTAAGTTATAATATGAATTTCCATCAAGAAATGACAGTACACTCCATCAACTAAAGCCCTTTAACATTCGAACTACTAAAACAAAATAACAATTTTTTAAACAGAATCAAAGTTCCAGAGATAAGCTAGATAGACGAGCAGCGCTCATAAGTTTTATTGAAATATAAACGATGAATATTTTCTTTCTAATTGATTAATGAATAAATCATGGTAGAAACATTGCTAATATACAATGTTTAAAACATTTTTAACATAATGTTATTCCTTTTTAAAAGTGGATTCAAATATATTTATCTGAATTTATGTATTTTTACTAAAAATTATATTAGTCATCACTTAGGAAGAGGTAGTGCCAAGCTGCATAGGAGGAGGTAGTGCCATGCATAGTGCATGATACTACATTTTCCTATGCAACGGAATCGGGCCTTCAAGACTGGGGAGGTACCTACCTAGGTATAATACCGGCGTAAAGTGACATCTTCAGTGACGCGTTTCGTGCTGTTTGTGAGTATCGGGTGACACATGGGGAGGGGGGTGGGAAAATAGGGCAACCCATCGGCAAGCAGTTATGTGGGTTCATGAGCGTCGGTAGTCTTAAAAAGGCTCCGAATTCTCGTTTGCCCCCTATTCTATAAAAAGCTCCTATAATCTAACATGTGAATATTCCGTTTTCATGAATTATATATTTCGCAGTTCAAACCCTCTAAATAGAGTATCCAGGCTCTATGTACACTTTAAGTCCATACTGTGTAATCGACAAGCACTCTCTCACTAAAGTCGTGCCTACTGAAACTACTTAAAAATATGTATTTTACATCCCAATTTTTGAGTATTTGTAACAATACGATTATTTTCAAATGAGTAGTAAACCGCGGGACATAGATTAGTAATTACTCAACCATAATACATACGGGAACATTGTTCGCATGAAATGTTAAATATAACATTCAAAAAAATATTTTTAAGATTTTCTATTTTTTTGTTCGTCATTAGTTGAAATTTTTACTAATCGTGAAACCGTGAAGTAGGATTTTTATTTACTACTCGATGATATATTATTAAAGTAGGTAAGTAGAAGATATTGTAACAACCAATTCTAATCGAACAAACAGTTTCACGTTCTAAGAAGGTGAATATAAATTAATAACGCTTGTACATCTTTTTGTTCATTTTAAAAAAAGGATCATTGATTTGAAGCGTCAAACTTCACTACGAATAGCACCAAGCTGATCATGATACAAATGTTTTTAGTAGAGGTAGTTCCATTGCAAACGATTTCACCCGGTACGACCGGGGAGGTACATCTCGCTTACATGACACCGCTGTAAAGTGAAAAACTCGTTTCGTGTGGTTTGTGAAGGGGCCCATTGGAGAGGAGGAGAAAAGGAGTATAACGCGTTTACATGACAGGAATGCGGGCGTCAGAAATCATCAAGAGGCCATGATTAGTCGTTTGCTAACCTATTTTAAATAAAAACAAAAGCATATTTACAAGTTTTAATACATCGTACTAACAAGTCAATGAACAACAAGCACCAAAAAATCTAAAAATTTAATACCGCGTGCCACGTGAAACAATTTCACGTTGTTACCGCTTTTTTTCATATCTCTTATCTGTCTGTTTTTGGTGTCGGTGCGCGCGCAACTTAAAAATTCACCCATAAATTCTCCCGAACACGTCAAAAAGTATATTATCAAAACGGAATGCTTCTTATTTAAATCACATTGCAGTTCCAACGTATTGAATAAGTATTGTAATGAGAAGCCGTGATTGTAGCATTTTAGCGGCCCAGGCTAGAGGGGCCCGGCCCGCATATCCGCCATGGCCTAATTGAGCCCATTGCGCCGCGCTAAATAGTCGGGATTGGGCCGGGAGCGATTGTTATCTGATTCAACGATTCCAGACCGATCCCGGCTAATACAATAAGGAAGTCCACGTCCCAATCGTTGACGCTGATAAAGGATATTGGGAATAAGGAACTCATTTGGAACAATACTGATTTGTTGTGTCTAGATATCAATGGAACGAAATTATTGCATTGTTTGTTTCAAAATCAAGACGTTTGTATGAATATGTGAAGGTATATTAATTAATATACAAAAATTGAAGATTTCATACGGAAATGTCTTTCTAAAGCATCCTGTGATTGTATATGAGAATGTATTGCAGAGTCAAATTTACGCGTGAGATTTTTAATTGTTTTTACAAAGCAGATTCTATTTGAAAGAAGTGCAAATTTTTCCTTCGAACATAATAATTTTGTTAATTAGACAAATAATTCCGCTTTTATACCGGCTACCAGATGTGTGCATTATTAACAACTAAAGTAAGAAAAAGTTAGTTAAACTATTTGTTATTTTTTTCATATAATGGAAAAATATCATCATCATAATTCATCATTATCAACCCTTATAGGACCACTGCTGGTGGCTTCTTTCAATGAACGCTAAACGAAAAAAATATACATCTATTAAGTTGTTTCACATTATATTAGACTACATGTAATACGTATATAGTGACTAAAATATAATACTAAACAGTTGCTAAGTAGTTACTATACTAAATAGGTACTATGCCATATAGGTAATTAGTACTACGTACAGTGGGCCAACGCGTTTGAAGTCACGCGAAATGCCGCATTTGCGCAGGCAGGTCGGCATCAATGCTTCAGGGTTGTCACAATATAGTAACAGGAATCATTTTTAAAAAGTGAGTATTTAGAACAACTTTTATTATAAATAAACAAAAAAAATTATAAAAAATAATAATTAACAAAATTACAACAATTACTATGCTGAGGATACAAAAATAAAATGAAAATTACAGATATTGCTTGTTTTAAAATCTACATATGCGAAACTGAACGATGTTTTCGACATTTGGATTCACTAGTTTTCAGCTTGCGATTGTTGGATTGGACGGTATAGTAGATTCTTATACGTAAAAATAACTTTAATAAAAAATCAGACGAGAAGCAGGCGCATAGTTTTGTATTAAAATTAATGTTTTTGACTTTTGATTTATTTGACTGCTAATACTGTTTGTAATATACAATACAAAAAATTAGTGGAGCAATACAAAATATACGTAAACGACAAATTAAAAAGTGTCAACCCAGGCTGAGGTATCAAAATTTTTAGATAGGATTTTCACCGTTAAGCTCTAAAGCCTGCTTAGCGGCTGCTGGATATTGGTTTGCTAGACTCACCCACTTACAAATATACTTTTGTCCATCAGTGTATTTATCCCAATATTTCTGAATAACAGAATAAATTACGTTCTCTCGTAAATTGTAATGCGTAAAATAAACTATTCATTGATTTGTATATTAAAATAACTAAAGCATCATTTTACACTTGACACTTAAAGGGATATCTATGGGTGTCGATAAAAAAGGGTCCGATTTCTCGTTTGTACCACTACATTATACATTAAAAAGAATTTATTTGTTTTTTTTTATTATAGCATAAGGGGGCAAACGTAAAATCGGAGCCTCTGGATGACTACCAACGCCCATGGACATTCGCACTATTGTTATGCAGATGCGTTGCCCTCCTATCATTCCCCCACCTCCCAATTGGCCACCGGCTACTTACAAACTGCACGAAACGTGACAGCGACGCTGTCACTTTACACTGGTATCGAGTGAGCGAGAGGTACCTCCCCGGTCGTGCCGGCCCAATTCCGTTGCATATGAGATGTAGTGTCATGCACCATGCACGGCACTACGTCCTCCCATGCAAGAAGGCACTACCTCCTCCTAAAACTACCCTTCCTCTTCTTTTGTAGCATGCCCGAAAATTCAGGCCAATGTTATGTCTAAAGTGCAGTGTAGTTGCGTCACCGGTTAAGGTTTAGTTATTATAAATACCCACTTCTACAATTAAAGGTTAAAGCCTTACGCAAGATTTTCCACACATTCAATCCTACATATACATATTGCTTATTAACTTTATTGAAAGTGTGGCTCATATCTGTACACAAAAGTGAACGTTATTCGTGTCCCAAAAGAAATATGCCTATGGCCATTCATACAGATTGCTATTATAAAAAAACATATGGGAGACTAAATCTGATGGGTTTTAAGGGGCACTTCACACAATGCCATGACCTCATTATAAGGGCCCTTTGTCCTAAGAACCAGTTCTATTATTGAGTTTCTTTTTATTTAACTAAAGCAACGGGACATTCAATGAGTGTATCAAATCAGTGTCCCCTACGTACCAGTTTCTTTATTCCCGAACTCTTCAAAATCACTCGCAACGGCGACTTAACTCCGCTTTTAATTAAACAAAATTGTCCTTTTCCGACGGAATTACGTTTCGAGTGAGATGTGGGAGTCCGTTTTGCAGCGGCTCAATTAAAAAGAAATTATATACGTCGATGCAATGATTTTTGTTTAGTCTGTTTGTTGTAAATATACAGTGACCGTGACCTATTGTACTCTATGGGGGAGGCCTATGTCCAGCAATGGGCGTCGTCCGGCCGATGATGATGATAAAATATGATTAAGGAATATATGTCTAAGAAGTAAAAGTAAATGAATAAACAACGGATATTTCATCAGATAAAGGCACATCATGAAATTATGTTTTTTTATTTATAACAATTTCATATTAGATTCGTTAATAGGTAGTGCCATGTTGCATTGCAACCGAATTGCCGTCTTAAAAAGATTGCTTCATGCGGTTTGTGAGTAGCCGGTGGCCCATTCGGGGAGTGGTGAAAAGCAGGGCAACGCATCAGCATAGTAATTATGCGGATGTTCATGGGGGTCGGTAGTCGTAAAAAGGATCCGGTCGCTCGTTTGTTCTCCTATACTGTAAAAAAAAAATTACACAACGTTCTCATTGAAAGCAAGTGTAATGCGAAATAAAAATTATGCATCCTATAATTCCCTCCGACATGACCACAACACAGTAATTTATATTAATTGCGCCTTAACAAGTTTCATTTATGTAGCTCCCACAAACGGACAAAAGCTAAGACCACGGTCTAGTGCGGGCCACCGTCGCGTGATTCCCCCGTCACTTTATTGTTTACACAGGCATTATACACTTGATGAAGCCTCTAATGAATGCTTCGTGGTGCTGTAATTAATACCCCAACACCAAGAAAAACGACTGTAACATGCCGCTACATACATTGCCTGTCTTGTTTAATTTTGTTGCATGTCATTCAATATAAAATCTGCAACGGATATAGAACACGCGTGACTTGTACACGATATATAATTGCGAAAGATAATTTAAAGTGGAAAGCATCAAACTTATTTCTTATATGTATTTGTGTACACGTATATATGGGCATTAGTTTCAGTGGATAAAGATCAAAATGGCGTGACGATATATGGTCTATGTGTGCATGAAGAAACTGCCTTCTAATTATACAATGGGAGCTGATAACTGTTGAGTCAAGTAAACGTTTAATTGGTGTATCTTTACCGCAATTACACGCATCCGTGGTTCGAGGGCATTGATAATAGATTTCACTCGCGACCCGCTGTAGAAATCTCGGTGGAAATTAAATGCAACAGCCATCGGCCTCGACGACTGGACCAATTAGGACCAATTACTTGGTGACGCTTTGGTCATTATACTAACGCAATTAATATGAAATATTTGTGATAGTTGTTGTAAAAGGCACATTTGTAGCCTATTGATAACTACTATCCTCAGCCCTATTTTCTCTTCAATGAGCCACCGATAAGCTACCATGAAGTCAAAGCCCGCACGAAACGCGCCGTCATAATTCTGTATCTGTGCAACGGCGTCAACTGAGCACATTAAAATGTGTCGCGAACTATCCCCAATATATTTAGTCAGTTTAATAGTTCTAAAGTTCTTTTAGTATTATTAAATGACTACTAGACTAAGAACCAATTATTAAATGTTTTTTAATGTAGCAACATCAAGATGGTGTAAAGTAATAATAAGTCACCAAAAACTGCAGGCCCTACTATCTATAACATTACGCAGATAAGGCGTGATTTGCTAATATTTTGCTTGAAAAGCACTGCATCGATTCCGATCGGCTGAAATAGAACCTATACAGTGTACTGAAGAAAGTGTTCGTAAAAAACATTTCTACATCTGATAAAAGCATGGGGTAAACTTCGAGCTAACCTAAACATGTTATGGTTATATTTTCCAAAATCGGAGAGCTTAAGTGTTGGGATTTTTTCAAAGTTACAGAAACATTTAGGACTGTGGCTTTCTCTTTTTTTATTTTGTAGTAAGTAATGTAGGAATTCCGAATATAACGCATTTCCATGATACTGAATGTTTAACAATTGTGAATCCTGACGGGATGTCCTGTTTTTTTTTTTTTACTCATTTAGTGCTCACATTTGGCGGAGGCATTTTGGCGCACTTGAACTCACCTCAAACATATTTCTATAATCTATACTAATATAACGAAACTGAAGAGTTTGTTTATTTGTTTGAACTCATTAGTCTCAGGAGCTACCGGTCCGATTTCAAAAATTCCTTCAATATTAAACAGCCCATTTATTGAAGACGGCTGTAGGATGTACACCACGCTACGCCAAATGTTACTAGAGGTACTCGTGTAAAACCGCGGGGTAAAAGCGTACTGACAATGTTGATCACAGTACTTTACAACTGACGAGTCATTGGCACGTCTGAAACAGAACCTTGGTACAAAAAGGTACGACCACAATCGTAAACTCGTCATTAGGGTGGCACGTGCCGCTGTGCCGCATATCTCTCTATTTTAATATCACCCTGATTTTTTCCCACTTTCGTGTTTTTTTTTTTTTTTTTCAACAAAATGAACGTGACGTCCTCACTCGGTTTTTCATGAACCTTCTGACTGAACGTGCATTTACACGGGACCGTGAAGCGTGTTTTTTTGTTCATAAACACTTTTATCATAGGCAACGAGTGCCGTGGTACTATATAGTGCCAAGCAAAGCTGCATTGCTGAACTGAGCTGACATACCTGTTGCAAGAGGTAGTGCCATTCTGCATAGGGGGAGGCAGTGCCATCATGGTGTAAGGCACTACATCCTCCTGTGTAACGAAATTGGGCCGGCACAACCGGGGAGATACCTCTCGCTCACTTGGTACAGCCGTAAATTGACACCTACGGTGCCACGTTTCGTGCGGTATGTGAAGAGCCGGTGGCCCATTGTGAGGGGGCGGTGAAAATGAGGGCAAGGCATCGGCTTAATTATGCTGATGTTCATGGGCGCCGGTAGTCGGATAAAGGTTCCGATTCCTTGTTTGTCCCCATATACTATATATAGAAAAAACCTAGGAATGTAGAGAATTGCGGTACCTCTCACTAACATGATATCACAGAAAAGTGATAGCTATGTTTACTCCGCCAACCCCATTAGGAGACTGGAGTGAAGATGTGCTGCTGTTGGGTGTTGACACGCTTAATTAAAGAAAATAATTCTGCTTGAGAGAGAGAGAAAGAGAGAACACACACACACACACACACACACACACACACACACACACACACACACACACACACACACACACACACACACACACACACACACACACACACACACACACACGCACGCACGCACGCACACAAACATGCAAGCATTTTATTTTTAATTATTTTCTTGTTTTGTTACACAACTCATATTATCGTGGTGGAGGAGCGGGGCGCCCAGTAACACAGCTCATCGACCTAGTACACGGGCCCTCGCCACTAGTGTGTAACACAAAAAGTTATCAAACAAACAATTTTTCATTTAATGCACTCAGGAGGATATGTCGTTGGAAGGCGAAGTTACGAAGGACAACACATAAAAAGCATGTAGATGACACGTCAGTAATAAGGCAAAGCTGTAGGAGGTGGTGCCATGCTGATTGCAGCAACGTTGGATCAGCCGGATGTGGATACCGGTGTGAAGTGACATGTCGAGTGTCAGGTTTCATGCGGTTTGCGTGCCGGTTTCCCATTGGGGGCCTCGTTTTCTCCCCCACCCCCATACGCATCTACGCATCTGCATAATATGGGTGTCGGTAGTCATAAAAAGGCTCCGGTTTCTCGTTTTCCTCCTATACTATGAAGAAACAATGTACTGCCCATGGCCGATACAAGTGCAACGCAGAAATATCACCTCTTATAAAATATAGTCAAATCGTATATTTACCAAAGACATCACGTGACGGGGCGAAACTTTTATAATCACGTGTAATCCGTAATGGGAAAAATTTTTCTTATCAATACCTAGGCGCGTAATTGAATTAATTTTCCGTTAGAAAATTGTCTATTAAAAGTTTTTCCTTTCAAATTTGTATTCTGCTTATCTTCTTCGCGGAATTCAATTATGCCGATGTAATTGAACTTATTGGCGATTGTTTTAAAAGAAATATTTCTTTAACGAAATTTTACTAAGTCTATTTTCGTCATCTAAAGCTAAAAGTGTCAGACGTCCGTTTGGGAATTTTATGCTGAGCATTCTTTTTCTTTTCTTCCTTTTCTTATTTTCTCCAATTATCAAAGATGGAACTCCTTAATACGCATCTTGATATAAATTAGGTACACACATTATCTGTAATAATAATAATATTTGTGGACTTATCTCACCACATCAGCCCAGTCCTGTGCGAAGACGGTAAGGGCTTGGACGCATGAAATTGTTATCGGGCTGGTTTTACGGGTTTAGTATATTAGCGTTACGAATTAAACTGGCAAATAAAAAACTGTTTTACAGGTTTCTGTAATTTTAATCAAGCATTTATGACAATTAAGAATTCTTAATACTTAACTAAGTATCGATAATCTCTCTTAAGTGCAAACTGTTTTTTTTTTTTTAATTAATGAATTTATTTAAAAGATTGAGAACCCCTGGTTGAGGCAAATAGCTCGTATGCTTAGTCACGAGCGATCACACGATTACCAAGTGCACCTGTTGAGCTTACATACGATTTTCTTAGAAAATCGAAAATAATTTTATTTCACATGCTAAATACAATGCCGCAACAACTTTTGATGTCGTTTAGCGAAAACAATGGAAAGATCCGCGCGCCAAGTCGCATGCTGATTTAGACATTTTATTTAAATTAGCTTATTCTTATTATATGCGCGACTTGTGAGTGATGTTCAAATCTATTTTTAAATTATAATGACTCATGTATCGATATTTCACACATCTATTTATCGACTTAAATAAAAAAGTTTTAGAGATTTACTTGCGAATGAATGATTCAGAATTAAAAAGTGCACAAAAAATGCATGCTGTGTAACCACGATAAAGATTTCGGTGTTTATATTTTTACATCCTGCGTTTTAAATTGTTTCTTAATAACTCCAAAAAAAGAATTTTTATTTTTCAAGCTTTTTTTTCCGTAATATATATTACTTTAGAAAAACGTAGTAAAAATTATGCATGTCCAATAGTAAAATTTTTTCGGCTTATAAAATACTCAACTTCCAAATCCCCTCATACAGCTAGCAGAGATTTCGAGGTTACCTGTGACCTAAACTCAGGTATAGGCGTCTAAACTAAATCATTATCAAATGTACTGGAATTCTATTGTCAATTAAAGTGTCGTTTGTCCTTCCTCGCTTTTTGTTGCATCCACGGTTGTTAGATGATCGGCCCGTTATGATGCAGTTGCCGTCACGGCAAAAGCCGTTACGTACGCCTTAATTCATGCTATTTGCCTGCACCTTATGGACTCTCCTAGCACTTTCAGCTATCATAAAGTGATCAAATAAGTAATCACGGTCATAAATCAGGCTGGGACTTTCCTGATGTCGTTACGATTCGCGACGCAACCTTACGCTTGTACTTTCTGACGTTTTGCCAAGTTTTTGTGCTATTATGCTAATATGTAATGATGGGTTAGTTTAAATGTCGTGTAGTGCAGCTCTCTATCGAGTTTTTTCCTTTAATTACTACTTCATCGTATTTGTCTCTCCGTTTAGCAAGAGGGCACCTCATAAGCTCCATTGCACGACCAGGGTGACACATCTCGCTTACGCGATAGTGCCGCAAAGTGACAGGTATAGCTTGAAGAGCATTGGGGTGAGGAGGGCAACGCATCTGCATGACAACGAGAATGCTTATGTCTACGGGTGTTAGTCACCCTGCTTCGTTCCGCCTGTGAGTTTCCGAAAGCACAATAAAGGCGTTGAGAGAATGATGGCAATACGGATATCGAAAAACATGCTGATTTCATGTCGCCGACTGCTCCTTTGTCCCTTACATTATATAAAAAATCAAGGAACGCAAACACGGCCCATTTTTTTATGGAAACTGCGAGATCACCTTTACAGTCGGTGGATGTTTCGTCTTCACAAACGCAACCTCTTTTATAGCCTTATGACCGAAGTGCCCCTCTCTGTTCTATCAAGCAGTCAAGCCCCATTTCAACTTGGAGATCATTTCCTTATATTGTTGAATTTAAATATTCATTCCCTTGGACCGACTTGATTTAACAACGTCCTGCAAAAGATATTAATCACAAAATAAAATGTTTGCAACAGCTGGCACTGTCGATCAAACTGGAAGCGTAATATATTTTATGTTATTTATTAGAAAAAAATATATTTTTCCATCTCGTTGGTCATTCGAACAACGTCTCGAACATTCATTGTACATTAGCGAATAAATAAAGTCAAACGGAATATTTAATTAGTTGAAAATCTAGCGCTACATCTTGATTATGTTAAAAATATCGCATTGGTATGCGACAGACGGACAGACGGACAAAAGACGTTATGGCATCCTGTTTCACGCATTATTATCCTAATAACAAAAAATTATAGTATTTTTTTTTAACTTTTACGAAATTGGACATGTTAAGTGGTATTACTTTTTTTACGATTCGTACAAACATCGATACAATAAATCGATATTTTATTGGTAATCGAATAATGAAAGTTTGGAAAGTAACGCGTGGCTCTCTTTACAGGTAAGTATCATCAAGTTTGCTGACTTTACGTTGGTGGTAAGTTAGATTTTTGATTAATTTTTTTAATTTTATTTAGAATAATCACACCAACTGCCTGATTTCAATCAATAGTATGAGAAAATTATCACCATGGAAGAGTGGGGCCTGATGTGTTTAGTAGTAAGTAGTATAGCATTAACAACGCATTTTTCGAAATGTTTTTGCATCGCCGTCAGTTGTAAGGTCCATCCGAAGGAAAAATTGTTTTGGTGGATACTACTATGAACTAACATCATTCTTAGCAACTCAAAGATTCATAAAATTGGTTCTTAGCGAATGTTTGCACCCTACAAGTGTCTACCTGCCGAATTTCATGTTTATAGCCGTCATAGTTTCTGAGATTTCGTGATTAATCATTGAGTGTTATTTCGCTCTTATGTATATACTTGCGATCGCCGGCTTCACGGAACGCGACACTAAACTTGGTACTTGTGTTTACGGCGGTTTCATGAGTGTCAGCCCCGTTTGACTGCAGTGCAGCATAGCACTACCTCTTTCCAAAACCGTGCCGCCTGGCGTAGTGATGTTGAAGCTGATAGGCAGTGAAAATTAGGTACACCTGCGTGGATGGGTTCAAATCCCGCCCACGTGAACGTGAACCTATGCATTGTATACATTTTATTGTATTATTTAATTGTAACAAAAATGTTAAATATACTCGTATTAAATTTGTATAGTATAACGTCTTAAAAATATAAACAATATGTATGTAGCAGTCGGATCGTCAACGTCGCCGTATTTCATTACGGCTAGTCATTTTCGAAGACAGGGCCGCTTCACTTTTTGAATACACTTGAGTGAAATGGCGCTGTAAAGATTTCCGCGTTATACCTTACTCAATATAGCTAGCCTTATAGAAATAAGGTCATAATCCGCCTTTTTGACACGTCTTAGTTCCTAATTTTAAAACTCGCGGGGTTGCTTAACATGACAAAAACAATGGCGTCGATCATCGAGAGATCGACGCCATTGTCATTATATACAGATAAATTTTAAAAAACTATGCCCAGATAGGCTCGAAGACTACGCTCGCGCCCAACCCTTTTTTTGCAATAAATATAAACCAGCGATCCGCCTCCGAGTTGGCTGAGGAGCTAAATAATAAGCAAGTTGTGCACTAAAACCTTCCCAAAATTCGTTCTTTGTATCATGAACACCGCATACAAATCGATTCAGTAGATTAAAAAAAAATCATCACATAAAGACAGACAGCTTTAGGGGACGTTGTTTTATAATATGCACAGATTGTATCCATTATCGCTCCTCCGTGGAAATTAACATACACTTACCGATTCCCTCAATAAGAAATCCACATGAAATCAGTTTCATTTACAATTTTAGTAATGCTTTATTCATTTTTCCCGCTCCACCGTCTGTTGTATCCTTCACGTATTAGTGATGTATATCATATCATTGTTTTATCTTAGTCCATTGCAATCTGCATTAAGAGCGGGACGGGACGCTCGCTCCGAGATTTATTTTTAATGCAAATAAAACGACAATACGAAGATTGACAATCCACCATCGTTTTCGTTTAATTTGAATATCTAATGTACTGTACGTAACTTTATGATAGACGAGCTGGTGCCCGCGACTTCGTTCGCGCACCTCTTTTGATTCTATGTCTTACAGTTTAGCGGATCTTTCTCGGCACTACTTCCGGTGTCACCAGATGAGCCAGATCTATAATAAGCCCTAAAGGTTCTACATCAAATGTTCCCCTTTTCAAAACTAACTACACCCTATAGGTTGCACAAGCTTGTTGTTCTTCAAAACAAACTCCATGCAAATACGTCCATTAGTTCCGCAGAATAGCGTTTACGTATACAGACAGAATTTTCTTTTCTTCAATTCTATTTTCCCTTATACTGCTTCCTTACCACCCTATTAGTGTTACTATTTAAAACATTTGATCTGAAGACACAATTTTTTTACTGTTGTATTTGTATGTGCGAATACGGCACGGAATTTGTATGTGCGAATATTTTTTTTTTTATTGATCTAAAGAGCACAATTATGGACTGGATGCTTGCTTAGGTATACCTAAAACATTCCTGTCTTGTTCATCGTATTTCAAGTAGGCAAAATATGTGTCGATGATTAGAGATTAGTTTAGATTTTCCCAAATCCGTTGCATAGGAGTGCATGCATCATGCATGGCACTACATCTTCCAGAAATGTGTGTGATGTTGTGTTTTATATCACCTGTTCAGAAGAATTAGGCAACTTTAGTGTCCCGCCGGGTGTGTCCTTGTACTAACGACTTCAAGAAAAGAGCATATCTATTATTTAACGGCTGGCAACGCGTCGGCAAGATTCCTAGTCTTGCTAATGTCTATCGCTTACGGTGTTCACTACCCGCCTGCACGTTTGCCCCTATCTCATAAAAAACAAGCAGTCGGAGCCTTTGGACCGAATTCCCACGCCCATTCAACCAAAGGATTATATGGATGCATTACCGTCCTTACTTGTCCTCCCTCGATGGGCCACCAGAAGCACACACTGCTCGAAACGCGATAACGTAGCTATCACTCTAAGTAAGTGTAGTGTAAGCAAGTCCCACACCGGTTACTCCCGCCCAATTCGTCTGCAATCCATCATGGCGCTACGTCTCAAGAATAATTTATCTTTCAGTTTGAGTATTAAATAGGTAAATTGTAATAAAATCAGTCTAATGCACACAGATCCTAAGCGAGAGACCGAACAGATATAATTCCGCCATCATAAATAACCCAAACAATTATGTGGAAGTTTGGCAAACATTCGCTTTATAATCAACGCTTTTCTCGCGTACTTTTATTGATTCTCTCAAACCGGGCTTCCTCCCACCGCCTTCCTTAGGAAGCTGGGTTGGGAGCTGCCTCCTACCGCGCATTCATAATCGTATCGGCACACATGACACTCCCGCCGTTGTACACGCCACCTTAAATTGGATATAATAGAGTACGTTTTAGAATAACACGAATGAGACTAAGAGAATGGAATGGAATCGTGCGTTACCAGCCACGAGACATTAAGCGTCATATAAATTACATTAGCATATAAATAAAGTATTTTTGTTGTCGCTCTGCTCGGAGTACCGCTCTGGTCTTTTACGACGTCGCTCGCAGAGTTAACTCGAGTGGTCTTTTTTTGTTCCTTTTAGATAAGTCCAGGGTCGAACGACCGTAAGCAAGCACATGTTATCGGTTTATATGTTTATACGTTTATTGCTTTTACGAACTCATAAATAATACCAATGAAAACATGAAATTAATTTCATTGTGAAGTGAATAACTACTTATATGCCAAGTCCCTATTGCTTCGATAGCCTATTGAAGATATGTACTACATATATTCGCAAGCGATCCGCCCGGGCGTCGCCCGTGAATAAAGGGCTACCTTAATAAATTTTAAACAATAAAACCTCCCCAGGATTCGCTCTCTTCATGTGTGTAAGCCGCATGAAAATCCGTTTAGATTTTAAGAAAATCACACGATCACATACAGATTCTGAGGACTGTTATTTATATTATAACACACACAGAAATTTAGCTTTATAGGATTTTTTAAGTTTTTTTTTTAACACAACATGTTCGGATTTGCGACCAGTGAGGTCGCAAATCCGAACATAACGTCCGCAGATCCACTGTATTCGTAACACACAAGTCGCCCAAATATATTTCAATACGGCGATGAAGTTTACATCTCCGAAACTTAACTCCCGGCAGACGAGGGATGTTGGCATTCTGCCACAACTTGTCTGGCGTTTAAATTTAAAACAGGTCTAATTGGTATTCGGTAGGATATCTTTGAACGAACTAGGCAAATGAATATATCTCTTACCCGTTACAATATAATTCGTCTAAGGCTAATTACAAATATTTTTTCTCGGTTATTTACCTGTATGAACGTAGGGGATACATGACTTAATGAAACCAGTAAAGGTTCACTTTATCATGCTGGCGGATAGGCGATAGTGTTTGAAATTATAGAGCATAGCACTTTTATTACTTATACGTTCTACGTTGGACCACGTGACAGTACTAAGCCAGTAAAATCAACTGCACAAAAGACCAGAGCATATCTGTGGCTCTACTTATTTCGTAAATTAAAATATACGAACTAGAACCGTCAAAAGAAGCAACCTAACCTATTAAAAAAAAAAACTTCACATGCCTACATGTAAAAGGCGCGCTTTTATATAGTACCATGAATATAATATAAAATTTTATGAAGAATATGTACGTATTTTTAATATTGTACTTGTAAAACATGCCTTAACATCTTCATATGTTTCTACCCACGATTCGGCCTTTATACTTCGGATACCTTCGTAATACAAAAATCAAATAATATTACATTAGGTTTCTAAGAACATTTATCATATAATAATATACGTTTCGGAATAAAATTGGCAATTTAACTAAAGATAACGGCACCCTTCCCCGAATGTATTCCCACAGGTATGACTTTCAATCATTGACTTTTTTTCTCTCTCTCTTTTTTACACATATGTAGATGTTCCGAATATTAAGAATTACGATACGTATCGTACGATCGGAATATCTTTCGGGAATAGTTCGGGGTTTAGGAGAAAGGGCACGACATGTAGATAAATGAGGCTCGTACATGTACAGGTCGCCTCCCCCTTGATTGAAAGTGGGAAAAGTGGGTTTCGATAACTATTAAATGTTAGCAAAGTGTAGGTTTTCTTTATTCACAAGCCATGATGGAGTTACTTTGTGAACGGCGATAGAAATAAACAATACTTGAGCTATAATTTATTTTAATTTAAATAAGTGATACTTAGATTTAGGTCTATGGTGAATGAATCTGGTGAAGCGAATAAGTCTTTATCCAATTAAAAATGAAGCTATTAAAATGTAACTTGTTTATCTAATTTATATTTTGTTGATATTAAAAAGGTATATACTTTAACAATAATATTAGTATAATATTTCATATATATTATTTTTAATAATATATCTGTGGAATTAACACGCCACGTAAGTGTAACCCTGTGCTAAATAGCGTAAGGGCTTGTGTGACAGGTACTAGACAACGAAAATGTAATTAAATCTTTAATAAATTTAAGAAATTATTTATTACATTTAATGCATATACATAAACATCCATGACCGAGGCGGAATTCCAACCTGCGACATCGCGGTGTAACACGCGGTTTAAACGCCACGTTACCAACTGAACCATCCGGTTATCAGAAGTATAAATGTGTCAATTGTAAATTGAATATTGGATTTAGTCTCGTGGTCCACCTCATGCAGAGTTCTTCCTTCATTCCCAACGTGTATTTTTGCTATATTCTATTATGTGACTACCCACAGATCCCACATCTCAGCCGTCCACGTTAAAGCTTGAAGTTCCTTAGAATAAATAGCATTTAACTGTATCTCACGCGGCTTACACACATACTAAGTCCTCTTTTGACTGCTCTATGCTGAAGTGTCCAGTGCAGCTTCATCGGTCACTATAAACCACGTTGGGCGTTGGTCTAGGTGAAATATACGGGGAACAGAACTTTCCCGCAGATGTGAAGGATGCATGCCGATAATTAATAAGTACTATAATGATATCAGCGTATTATATAAAAAACATACTTCTCCGCATGCGCCGACCAGCAGCTACAGTGCATCAATGACACAACTTGAAATCTTATTTTGATCTTCCTGCTCCTGTATACACATTGTGTATACTCGTTAGAACGGCACACTTCTCCTCACACTAGATTTGATAACAATGGAATATATTAAGGTGAAATTTGGTGTATTCAAATTACCATTAGAAGCAGCGAGATGGAGAGCCCACGAAATTGCCTAGGCAAGAACAAATCAAAAATATATGCACCCTTCCGACCTACGTGAGGTGGATACCCAAGCATGAGTTATGTCCCCGTCACACGCTCGCGTGCTACGATTTTTTATTTAAATCATACTATTTAGATATGCCACGAGACGTTTCTCAATATGACAACTGAGGGTATTTTTGGTTTTGGCACAAGCGTGAATTGAATACATTGCTTCTATAAACGTATTTGAGGCTTGTTAGTCAATTATATAGACATGTGGCTTATAGAAGGGTGTCGATTGGCTAAAGTAAGGTGACTCAGTACGAATAGCGAAAGGTGACATTTAGAATAATTTGAACTGCATATTCTTTCTTTTGTCATGTTCATAACAATTCTCGAGAAAAGCTGACATAAAACCTAATAACTGATTAGTGCTATTTACAATGAACATTAAATTTGTTCAGATTAAAATATGCATATGCCATATGCAGAAGTGACACTGTACATATGCTCTGTAGCACATTTGTGCTAGCAAAGCATCTATCGACAATATACAGACCTCATCTGAAGAATACTAAGCCGATATATATAAATGATATGCTAAAGATAAGATAAGTAAAAAAGATAAGATATAGGAAAGACAAGCAGGTAGTGGCAAATATGTGTTACAGTGAACTTGTATTCAAGAAATAAATATACCTCGCGATGATCTCTCTAATACATAGTAGCTAATTGCGCTATTTATAACCCACAACTAAGTAAACTCCCAAAACATACCTACTAAGTAAACTCCCAAACAGCGCAGTACCTACCAGCCAAACGTACCCAATCACATTCCTGCAAACAAAGCCAGGCGTATCAAGGCACTCGCCCTAATGAACGCGAAGCGACGATGAGTTGTAATTAAAACCCAGCACGCATGCGCCGACCACGCCCAGCGCAGCCTCCGCACCCCACCTTTAATTACTGCCAAGACATTACCCTGGCTGCCTTTATATAAAACCAAGGCCTTTAAGGAAAATAGAATTACATACTTTCTGATTTCCGCAAGGCAAGCCAATAGTCATTATCTATAATGAGGCGCCATTACTCCGATGTTTTCTTTTTAACGACCAAACATCTATCATTGGTGTATACAATTATTTGATTTCGATCTATGTCCAAAGTCATATTGGCAAGGGAAACAAAACTATGTAAACGTGCTAGGAACGAGATTTCATTAACGAGTTAGGTATAAGATTCGAATTTGTGTTATCACAAACAAAATGGTGGTAAGAAATTCATCACAAGCGAAAAGCGTGTTGCTAAGACTAAAATAATCATTTACGAAATCACTTTCGATATTAGTATCACTAATTATTACTGCTAAACTCTCTTTGCAGTAGCTGGTTCGGGATGGATGCGAGTAGCAGGAGATCGGTCATCTTGGCGTTCATTGAAAGAGGCCTATGCCCAGCAGTGGACTGATAAGGACTGATAATGACGATGATGATGAGACTGTCATTACTTCCAGATCATTATTGTATTCATTGCAAGCCATAAAAGTTACATTTACAGAGCCTTATTCTTGAATATTTACAAACAAATTTACAAATTGAATTGACGAAATAGACTTGTCGTAGGGCTCGTTCAGGCCCGGAGGACTGAGGACTTGATTAAGGAGGCGGGGAGCCGCTGAACGCGGGTGGCTCGAGATCGTGACCTACGGCGCTCTAGGGGGGAGCGGGGCTATGTCCAGTAGTGGACGTCGTAGAAATCTCTCTTTAATCTAATTGTTCCCTCTTGCTTTAAATTTTAAAATGCAATTCCTTTTCTCGCCTAAATCGGGTAACAAAGAGCAAAATGCATACCTAAGCGTGCGACGTAATAAGGACAACATTGTATCATGCTACTAACTGCTTACAATGTTTTTCCTTTTATCTTTATGAAGATAAAAGGAAACTCTTTACATTTCTACTCTATACTCTCTTGGAATAAAAACCGAGAACATTTTATAACATCTGTAGACTAAATCACACTACGTTAGCCCCGAGGTTAACATCGTAAGGACATGCGCTACGGATACTTGACAACGGAAATATAATTAAGATATTTTAAACATTTAAGAAATATTAAATATTTAAGCTTTTTATTATAAAAATACACACGATGACCTAGGCGGGGTTCGAAACCGCGACCGTTTGCGTAATATTAATTATACAAGCTGTCACCACTGCGCCGGCCCGTTGTCTATTTACGTAAGTTAAATCGCACTTATATACAGCGTGTCAGTATTATACAAAATGGAATGAGAAAACGTCGTAGGGCTGTACATGGAGGAAATTCGCTCATTTGTTACCCGGGTGTAGACGAATGCCGCGCACGTTCCCTGGCCTTCTCATTTTTCACTACATTGGTCTTACGTGTGAATTATTGTTTGTTGCTCTGCGCGTCTTTCACCAAATCGCGTTTTGGGGGAACGTGTTTATTTTAATATTTTTTCAGCGTGTTGAAGAAGTAGACGTATTTGTTATTACAAACCTAGACGCAGACATGAATTTACGTATCCCGGTCTTTCAAAAAAGGTTTTTTTAGTATTAACTTATGTAACCTGAATGTTCTGTTTTAAATATAACAATAATCAGCGTCAAATTCCTAATCATCCTTAAATAATATATCCTAATACAATAGTAAAAAGCAATATCGTCAGCTGTTTTTCATACACATATAATACATTCCATAAAAATTGTGTGTTTTTATATTTTCTTCTTATATAAATACTGTATATTTAATAAATTACCACAACCAGTAGACTAGACACTATACTCTCGAATCCGCTTTTTATCAAATTCGCTCGACGTCTGTTACTCTAGTCGATTCCATAAAACATCTTACGAAATTGGAAATAACTAAATAACTGATACTGTTTGTATAGTTCGGCGAAGACTATATCCCATCCTTTATCCCTGCCATATTAGAGAGCCTCCCAACAAAGGGGGTACATCTTTTAGCTGTCCAAACTCGATCTAAATTTCATTTTACGCGTCAAGTATCACGTATGGGCATGTAGATAGCCTCCGCACGACGAGCGCTGTCAAATTTTAATTTCTCCCTCAAATATTTACCGAAGGAAAAGGGATTCCCCGACGGGCCGGGCTCTAATAAGTTTTCCATAAGCGAGGGAGGAGTCTGGAGGGGGGTTAAAAAGGATCTTATTGTGTTTGCCGAAGCCAGCGCAGCGGGCGCATACCTAACAAGATGAATATGTACTCTGCCACCCCTCTCGGACCGCCGCAAACCATCTGAAATACTGCACTGAAATTGCATTTTCGAATACTAATTCTGCTCTCCTGTTAACCGAACGTCATTCTTCGTCGCAGACACATTCGTTTTATGCATTTTATTTCCAATTTCGTCTGGGTCCACGATTCGGACTGAAGCTATTATAACTAGTTGCATTCCTCAGTTTCATATATTCTCAATAGAAAATCTGAAAGTGAATAGCTTGTATTGAGTTACTAGTCCATAGAATTTTCTAAATACTGATGTCTGCTAGTAAAATAAATTATATTTTAATAGTGAAAAAACATCTATATCGAATTTATTCAAGATAGATTTGAAATTAATTTATTTTTCAAATGTTCTATTCTCCTGTTCGAACCTTCTGTTTATTTTTAATAACTAATCATACAAATATGAAATGGCCTCGCAAAAATAAATAAAAAGAACAATGTTTCGTAGTCGCATTATACTATTAATTGACTGCAGAAATTGATCCATTGTTCCTAAATATTGTTTAGAATTTAAATTTCACACAATTGAAGATTGCATCAAACTCTATTCGCATAGAATTTCCTCAGATCGAATCGTTAAGATTTATTTCCTTATTCTTTGGAACAATACGAAATACAAAAGCATCGAAACGCTGTCGTCCGCCGATTGTCGCCACCAAATCGGTCCTATTGCTTTTTCCCTTCGATTATTTTAACCAGTCCTTAATGTTTTTATTTAACACGGAGTATTGAGTGGTGTCCTCTTTCGCCGCTTGTTCTAATTTATTACGTTGGTTCACGATCGCTGCGCGTTTTTGTACGTATCCAGACCGCCCAAACGAAGGGAGCCCAATCCCGAATATTGTGAAATCAAACAACGTACGTTCTCCACTGAATACTTTCTAACCGAGTATAAACTTAGGCGTTGATCGAACCAGTATTGTATATAAGACTAGATTGACTTTCCGCCTGCTCGATGTTTCTTGATATGGGATGGTGAATGCTGAACGAATCCTACGCGAGCCTCTGGCGAGTTTTTGTTCGCGTATCGCTTTAATTACCCCGTGGGTTCAGGAACGCGTCGCAAAGATATTCCGGTATGTGACTCCGTTAACGCAAAACCTGTACGAAAAATCCTCGGTGTTTAAGAACTTAATTACTTCGCCTTCTGCGATACACCAGCCTGCGCTCCGGATACCTGGGAAATAGTAAAAAGCTAACTGCTTGCTTTGCTCTTATTATCACCGGCGACGGTATGTTTGCTTATTTTATGGATTCAAAATTTTATCATCGGATTGTGCAATTTATTGTGAATTTCGTATGTCTCTGTGTGTAACAGAAGAAGAACAAGGATGAATGTAGAACATTTAAAATTAAATTAGATGCTAATATTGTTTTTGTAATTACAATAATGTAAGGATCTTGATATTCGGCACTCTGTTCTCTCTGCTTACCCCATTAGGAACTGTCGTTAAGATGTGTAGTTGTTGTAAACCCATACGGACTACGTTTACGACTGGACGGATTATAACAGTGACGATGATGATGATTATCATGATGATGAAATATATCATTAATATAATGATGAAATATATCATTAATATGATGATGAAATATATCATTAATATGATGATGAAATATATCATTAATATGAAAGCAAAATGATTTCCTTTTGTGTTAACACACAATTTCAAAGGATTGGCCATCATTACAATTTTGTTTTCTTCAATGTAAAATATTTACATAGCATACAAATTATTAACAAAAATATTTACATACAAGCATATGCTCGCATTGAATTGAGACAAATCGTATCTATTTTATACGATCAGGATCGAGCCATGTCTATTTGTTACAAAAAAGTGTTCCGCTCACTGGTAAAAACATCGCTGGTAAAACGTTATATTCATCTTAATGTTAGGAAGGTGTGGGCATAAGCATATAGTGAAATCGTTGGAGCGATGCCTCCCCGTGGGGGCCTAAAGAAAACATACATTTTTAACGTGTTCGCCCCACCCGAGGGTGAAAAGGGGGAGAATTACAAAAGAAAACAGCCTTAATTTCCAATGTCATCTCCGCTCTACCTAATCCTCTTATCGTTTTATATTTTCGGCCTTTGAAAATTCATTTATTTTCGTTTGTTTAAGGAAAACGTTCAGTCTTCACTTTTGGGCATCTGAAAACCGGTTTTATTGATTTGCGCCCGCCAAACTGCCTTTTGGTGAATTAGCGATGGAACAAAAACTGAACATGCATATTCAGTTCAGAGCCGAAGTCTTTATGCTTCTCATACACACATTATACTTAATGAAGGGTAGTCTGATGACTGGACTTTGAATGGAAGAATAATGTTTATAGAAAGTTTATATTATATATTAAGTCTTTTAAATTTACGCGTACGTTACTCACAATGAAACTGCTTACTGTGACATCTGGATATCTCAGTTCACCCGTAAGTATGGTTGCTTATGGTTATAGAGCTGCTGAACCGGGCCAGTTAAATAATGGAATAAACCGCGATAAAATCCGTAAAAGTAGTTTTATTGCAATATTTATTAAGTACAGTTTTCACGGCCAAGGTTCCTTGTTTTGGCCCGCGTGTATTGCTTATTCTGTGGAAATATCGGGATAAAAAAATTTGATTTGCAAAAAGTATTTTCACATAATCAGTCATTCGTTTAGAAGTATCAAATACATGACAACAGATTCTCATCGGATATAGTTTACGCGTAATTAAGTTATTTAACAATAAAACTACTTAAATCGATGGAATTGTACCAATTCGCTGCAAAATGGCGGAAGTATAGTAAATGAAAAATGTTACAATGAACCACGATGTAATTAATCCCTTTAAGTAGCACGCGGCTCCACTCCCGCGCCTAATTGGTCCCTGGGCCATCGTCAAGATATGTAAAAATCCAATTGGATCATATATGGGGCAGGTATAATAATATTAGGGGTTAAGCTATAAGGCTGATTTTAGTCTCACGCCGACGGCACGCGCACCGTCAGCGCTGATGGCCTAGATATATGAAATTTTATGCTGATTTTAGTCTCACGCCGACGGCACGCGCACCGAGATATATGAACTTTTAGGAAGCGTTTTTTGGTGACGCGTAGCTGTCAGCGCGCCCGATGGTCAGCGCTACGCGTCCGTACGCGTCGCGCGTCGGCCCCGCGTAGCTGTCGGCGTTGACGATCGCACGAGCGCCTCTGCGTACAGTCATGGCTAATCGTGAAGTGTTATGTTTAATTACTAATAATATGTCATTTATGTTATTTTTTTCTTGTCTTACCTATAATATAAAACATAACCATAATAAATACCTATGTTGTTTTCTTACCTATACTTTGCCATGATGACACATAATTATAAAACGAGTAAATATGTTTTTTCTTACCTTAAAATCACCATTAGTCGTTCAATCGGTGGTATAGGCACGATTCGTAAGCTGCAATGGACCAGTTCATCCTGTATCTTTGCCAGAAGTTCGTCAAAAGTTCTAGTTGACATTCGAAAGTAATTAAAGAATTTACGTTCGTCAGCCTTCAAAGTGCCATATAACAAGACAAAATCTCCTGCAACGGCTCTCCTGGATGAACATGGAGTCTTCGTCGTCGCCGGTTTTTCTTTTTTGGGATACATAGTACAAAGCAGAAATAATTAATACACTCCGCATTTTGTCGTCGTCTGTACGGTAAGGCGGTCAGTACGATACTAAAACGAGCCACGCTGAGCCTCAGCGCTGACAAACAACGCACTGAGCTATGAGCGCTGACGGTGAGCGTGAGACTAAAATCAGCCTAACGGTTAAGGTGACGGTGAGCCGCTGGATGTAAGTGGCTCGTGACCGTGACCTATGGCGCTCCATGGGGAGGCCTGTGTCCAGCAGTGGAAACCGTCCGGTTGATGCTGATGATGGTGATAGTAATATAAAGTATATTTCTTAAGAGGTCGTACCATGGTAAGGCAGGTACCTCTTGCTCAGAGAAAGCGTCGTAAAGTGACTCAGTTATTTAAAAGAACAGTCTTTATTTGCAAACTTCCTGACTTCCGGCTGTTATTATGAATAGAAAGACTTTTTTTATAGTATAGGGGGTCAAAGGAAAAATCGGAGCCTCTCTATGACTACCGACGCCCTTGAACAAAAGAAACTCGGCGTAGTAATATGCTTTGATAGCCGAGGGACCAATTAGGCGCGGTAGTGGAGCCGCGTACTACGTAGGTTTCTCGTGACGGCGTATATTATTTTATATGTATATAAAAAAGTACGTGTGTACTTATGTACACGCGTTAGATGCTGCTTCTTTGACGTAACAAGAGAAAAACTGAAATGAATATAGCTAACTTCATGGTGTCGGTTTCTCTTGACGGTGTGCTCGCGCGTCAAAAAATTAACTCTCATCATTTTTCCATGAATGAATGAATGAAATCAGCCTATAGCCGTCCCCTTTTTTAACCTCGCCCTAAGGCGCCAACCGTCCCGATATCCAGCCCGCATCCATTTCTCACTAACGCGTCAAACGGAGTATAACTTCTTATGTAAGTAGCACGTTATTAACATTTTTATTGCGATTCGTATTGTACAGAACCTCAATGCTCTACATCTACTCCATTTTGTATTCTATTTATTTGTTAGTGTACCCTTAAAATGGCATCGATACAATCTAACGTTTTGTACAGTGACAATGGCATAGCGTACGTACGGTCTAATTTCCACAATATAACAATTGGTTTAAATCTGTAACCGCTTTAAATTTAACAACACTCCCTATCCCACGCACATTCGACATTAATATCGTTGCTCTGTTCATAAACACCTAGTCTATGGATTACAACTGAATGTGTGCCGCGGAATGTGTTTAAGATACAATGTTTTTATTTCTGAATTAGTTAAGTGTTAAGTCCTTTTCGTGGTCGTTCCAGCTTATTACAGTGTAGAAGGGCAAACGAGAATTCAAAGTCTTTTTTACGACTGCCGACGTCCATCAACATCCGCACAATTAATATGCCGATGCGTTTACCTCGTTTCCTCCTCACCTCCAACGGGCCCATGTGAGTGGAATTCGCGGAATAGGATCTATGCTCAGAACGATGAAAGATGATTATAAACATTTTGTTGTTGAGTGTTAGCATAATAACAACAACACATGAAGATGTGTTGTTGTACCTCTGCTTACCTCATTAAGTAAATGGCCACCAGATCCCTGATGAGGTAGACGGAGAGATTTCTTACATTGATTTATAATTAGAAAAAATACTGATTTCAAATGTACGTACCGAAATAATCGTGGTAGGTACTAACATATTTCAAAGCTACATCGTGGTACACAACATTATCACTTGAAGAATCTATTATTTCCCAGTAACACTTGACTCTGTTCCACAAAGAAAATCTTACAGGATATATTAAATAATTCACAGACGGCAAGTGAAAAAGTACGCACGAAACACGACCGAGCAAGCAACGCCTCGGGCCGGTGTTACGTAGGGGCGATCAGCCCGACCATTCTTTCGACTGCTCTACGATGACTTCATCGATGACTAGACGAAACGTTGGGCGAGGAACCACCATCGCCCGACATGTTATATCTGCAATGCAGCATTAGTCCTGCATTCGTTTTCCTGCTTCATAATCATAAAATTACACAAAAACGATTACGTTATTGACTATTACAAACATTTCATGCGTTATGTAATGAGTAAGTGCTAGTACAATATTGAATTGCAGCCTTATTGGGCCGGCACGACCGGGGAGATACCTCTCGCTCGTATTACGTGGATGACGTCATGCAGGGAAACGCGTTTGCAGATATTGATGTTAATGGTCTTGAAAATTGTTTGTTATTGTATAAAAAAAACTACTACTAACGAAATAATATGGGTGTGTTTCATTACCCTACAAAACTCTTTAATTCGGTTCACAGTGAAATGTTCTAAAAAGAAAATAAATAAATATGAAAACTTTACTTTTTATTGTTCTGTGCTCACCGTGTCACATTGTTCTAAATATAATCCAAATCTTTATCGCCACGTGGCCATCAAATTCCAAAGACTAAATACAATTATGCCAACAACGGAATACATATAGTTACACATTCCACGGTTCCTTTTTTCCGCTCTTATTGGATGCAGATCCCGCAGACAATAGCGCGTCAGAGCTGCTTGTCGCATTAATCAGAGAGCTCGGGTCCATAATTCAATCAGTATATACCCGTGGTCAGCTCTTTGTGTAGCCAGTGACCACTATCGCTCGCTAGATATGGATAGATTTAGCGGCGACCATTGTGACACGAGTATACTGGATACGGCCTAGACATACAGAAGACGTTCACATACAGAAAGTCACTTTTGGAGATTTTGTTATATAATATTTGTTATTTTTTTATATAATATATATTTTCTTATATAATATATAATACAAGTTTTGTTATAAAATATATAATAGTATCCATAAGTATTGCTTTAAAATATATTTTCAGATATTCAGTACCAAACTCGATAATGCAGCAAATGTTTAACAAACCGTTGGCTCCAAGTACCGCATCCATCTTTGTATCAAGCGCACATCTGTGCCGGGAGCGAAATCTTTCATATTTTACATAGAATGCGGCCCTGTCAATAGCGGCCTGACTCAATCACTCTCCTCCATCGATTTACCGTTCGCAAATAGAACCAATGATAAAATTGCAATAACAAACTTACACACTTATTGGAAATTTAAATTGTTCCTGCATTTATATTGCAACTATCTTATGAATAAGAGGATCCCCGTGGTCGGCGCCTTGTGGATTTACTTTGTAATCCCCTGGCAACCGGCCTATGCTCTTAACCAACGTACAGCCAAGTGAAATATCAATTGGTTGTCCTGATATTTCGGACAATGGAATTAGAAGTGACGGCTATATTCAGTCACATTCCAGTCCACAGTCCGGTATATAAATAGCTGACAAGCTGATGATCCATTGGTGGGATAGGGTGAAGGATGACAACGTATCTGCATGTGCAGATGTTATTAGATATCAATAGGCACCAAATAGCTCAGACTCCTCTTATTCTATAAAAAAAACAGTGAAACGTGTGGTCTCTTAAGATCTTACAATAAATGTAAGTAGGGCTGCACAAAAGTCCTAATGTCACTTTTTTATATACATATGAAACAAATCCATGGACCACTTGGTATCGTATTGACCATACAAAACGCGAGATTGTTGCCGGTTTGATGTGTGCTATTAACACATTTAGATCGATTCAGATTGCAAAGAAACCATTTTTTTTTGTTTCTCAAAAATACTCATTTAATTACCACAATATTTTGTTCGATAAATAAGTAGTTTGTCCCTAAGAAAATGTATTACGAATTTGTGAAATTGAGATTAAATATTACAAGAATATGTACACCTCCCCACTGTCGCCCTCAACCACCGTTGCTTAACATATTCTAAATCGAGACAGCATTATCATCGCCCATGAGGCATCCCACAGCTGTACCAATGTCCAGATGGCCGTAATTTGGCTTGCCACAGCACATAAGTCACAGTCACAAGCCGCAAATATAGTAAAAAATATATATAGTATAGTAAATATAATATAGTAAAAAATATATATAGTATAGTAAATATAATATAGTAAAAAATATATATAGTATAGTAAATATAATATAGTAAAAAACATTCGAAACAATATCAACTTTGTGATATATCGAGAGAAATAAAAAACTTATAAATCTTATGATTTATAACACCCATGGAGTTCGGATAATTAACGACATTAGACGTCATTAACTGGTCTAAACCAATAAAGACGACGACAAGACACGTGTAGAGCCTTTATATTAAGAAAAGAAACAAGTCGTGACTCCGACAACGTATTCTAAATATTTCCACGGACGGCCGAAACTTCGTTCTTAATTGTTGTTTTTGTTTGAATTCCGTTTTTTGTGATTGGTTCAGCATGCAGTTGTCATTTTATTCGAACGGGGTTTGATCACGATTTTTTCCGGCCCGTCCAATTGTTTGTATGTTTTTAAAGGATTGAACTGGGTATTAATCAATCCCGTCAATTTCTGATGGAGGTTTTTAATAATAATAAAAATGACACCGCAGCTGGTGAACTGATGATAATAATTAGTGGTTTTAAAATGACAAAATATACTTTTGTTGAGAAGAACATTACAGCAAAAGCTGCTACGAACCAAGAAAAGACAGACAATCCCTGACCACGATCACCGCGTCTGAAGTGTAGCACCAAATTAATGGCGAAGAAGCCCTTTTCTGTGGCTGAAAAGTAAAGAGCAGATAGACCACAAGAGAGCGGTGAGCCTTCTCGTAGTACATCAGGTAGTTCTGCATGAACACCTATGGATGAGCAAAATCAAAAATTGCCGAACTATTTCTGATAGCCTAGTAGTTCTTGATTTTGCTCTGTTCAGACAGATGATGATAAGAAGGTCTGATCAGACAGATCTGGCCTACTTTTTTTACGAAAACCAATTGTCCATTTGGGATAGATTTCAGCGATCCAAATCGCGTGCAAAAGCGGGACATCAAATATAATTCTAATAGAAGTTATCGGGGTGCTCATTTAATGTAAACGATATATGATACAGAATCACGATAACTGTACCTAATGTGAGTCCAAAACCAAAATAGACTTCGATGCAAGTCATCGCAGGAACATTTATCAAAACTGCACCCTCCCATATTAATGATAATGTATGGATCTTTTATAATATTTCATTAAATAACATTGCTATGTGGGAATTGCAGGCAATCGCGAATCTATTTATTTATTTCATGATATAATTAATTTTAAATTGTCATTTTGCTTTATGTACAAATGGGGCATTTGGTTGTCATCAATATGCGGGTTCTATATTCATAGTTGTCTAAAAGTTTGATATAATACACAGTAATGGTTTATCATCGTGACTATTTAACGGATTTTATCGCATTTCTCAAGATTTACTTGTAGAATGAGACGGAGTCCCCGTAACGAACGAATGTAATCCTTTATTAAAACTAAATCGAAAAATGTAAAAGTATATATCAAGTATAAATAATAAATAGAATATATAATTATAACAAAATAAATATGTAACATATATTCTAAACACAAAAAATTTTTAAGTGAGAGTTGAGAAAATCTCTAACTATAACGTTAAAGCACAGAATTATTTTTATACTAATGAAAAATCATATAATTTATATAGGGTGGAATAGAGTATAACATTATTTTGACATTAATAATATTTTGGTGTTAAATTAAAAATAACTAAAAATTTATTGTTGACCTGACCTTAAATATTAAAATGATGTAATTCAAACAGAGCATTAAAAGTATGTATAGTTTTTAGAAGTCATAACAATTATTACGAGTATACTCAACATATTAAGCGTACATGTAGAACTTAGTATTGGGCGAAGTACACCTGACAGACCATTCCGTCCAATACGGCAGTATACCATCTGTTAATACGGCAGTATACCATCTGTTAATACGGCAGTATAAGATCTGTTAATACGGCAGTATACCATCTGTTAATACGGCAGTATACCATCTGTTAATACGGCAGTATACCATCTGTTAATACGGCAGTATACCATCTGTTAATACGGCTGTATACCATCTGTTAATACGGCAGTATACCATCTGTTAATACGGTAGTATACCATCTGTTAATAAGGCAGTATACCATCTGTTAATACGGCAGTATACCATCTGTTAATACGGGAGTATACCATCTGTTAATACGGCAGTATACCATCTGTTAATAAGCTTCTTCCTACACGATGATGATCAAACCAGCAATAAAAAATCACTGGAGATTTGCATCGGCCAATATCTGGAGCAGTGTAGGAGTAATAACAGCCGCCAGAACAAAACATAAAGCATTTTACGAGCCCGTTGATTCATTCATTCATAATTTGATGCTGTGGTACACTGGACCGCAAATATAAATCGACAAAACATTCGATGATGTTTAAAAATAACGTAATTTAAACTAAACAGATTATACAAGACGAATTGCGCTGTATATGTCATATGATATATTTGTATATATCCCAACTTTTTTCTTACGATTACAGGAGATAAGGATTCATAATATTCGAATACATTTTATATTTTCCTCTCGGACTGTGCTCGGGAAGGTTTGATAACTTTTGATCGCTTAGACAGATGTTGAAGAGAGCGCCTCGTGCCACAATCATAAAATTCACATTAAGACGCATTAAGAACCGACACCAGCCTTTAGATCTTTTACTAATCTAGTTATTTTAAAACGCAAAACAGTCTACTGGTTGACGTCACGGCCGATTTTATACCACCACAGTAACTGTGTTCGACTTATATTATACGTACACGGCTAAAAGGTTTGGCAATGACGTATTTTTTAACCGCACCGAACTTACCATAGTAAATATATATAAATACAACTAATATGGTAGGAAGGGAAACTATGTACCAAAGATGGTGATCCTTATATATTTACCTTCCCGTACGTCGGGCACTATTACACAGTTTAATAGTCGATTTTGATGATCGTATGATGAAGATTTAACACGTTTCAGGAACATCCCAATTTTCAGAATCTTGATGATATAAATCCTGTTTATTTGATAGCAAATCTTAAGAATAGTTTGAAGTTCATCAATTGTTACTAACGAATACGTTAGAAACACATTTTGGAATACAATTTGGTCGCTTGAAGTCTCCTCTTCTGCCTCCAACCCACGTCACGACAAGGTAGAGTGTGGGCACGGCACGCACTGCAGACTACAGACGTGTCGCAGCGTATCTCTATATGTACCACCCATACTTAATCATTTGCTGTAACCGTTAGGAACAAACAACTGAACGATGAATCAGCCTACATCCGTCCGCTGTTGGACAAACAACTGATTTCACGAAATATTCTTACTTTTATAGTGTAGGGCAGCAAACGTGTTATCGGGGCTTTTGACGACTACCGACGCCCATGGACATGGCATTACCTCGTACTTTTCGGATCTATTAACAATAATTGATAGTTAATTAGTAATCAGTTCTTAAATATCATACACATCATATACGTCAAAATAATGAACACTTAAAATGTGTACAGGTAGATATTAACTTGTAACGACATTAATGTCATATGAAGTGAATATTTTGCATAGAAATAACTTTAACAAGAGTAAACAAATAAAAATGAGAAAAATAAAGCCATATTGTCTTTTTCGTCATGGCGATAAGGGGCTCCATTCCTTCTGTTAACAACAGTTTTACAAACACTGATTGAATACCGGGTACTGCAGAAGACAAAGCACAAAATTAAAACTGTCGTGTAACAAACAATGAAAGAGCACGAGAAATGTGGAATCTCTTGAGATTCAGTGCATTCCTTTAATTTGTTTGTTACGTTACCAGGTAATAGGCAAGTTTCGTCGAAAACTCGAAATTATTTTTTATTCAACGTCATACCGTCACTGGCTACTATGTGCAGTCACAACCATTTCATTAGACTGTAAAAGAAATTGAATGGAACAGACTTTATTCTTGTTTATTATAATTGTATAACTAATATGACTAGTGATCACGCGGAGATTGAAATTCGATCATAACGTGTCATACATGTTTTCTGTGTTTTCTGGGTGCGTATTGTAGGGTGATTAATGTTTTATTTAATTAAAATAATAATAGTTAAAACATATTATATAAAATATTAGCATTTTGCACTTCTCCTGCATATAAACTATAAGTGCGCCAAATTTAGTACTCCTCTGTCCGCACAATTTTCGTAAACATCCTCACGTGATATGACTTTATGTCATAAGACAGAGAACTAAAGTTTCCGATGTCACGCGAAGAATAGGCTCGCTGAAGTGGCAATGGGCTGGTCACGTACTCAGATCAGATGGCACATGGATTTAGGAAAGCGAAGCGTTGGTCGACCGTTCACCAGGTGGGAAGACGATCTCCGTGCACTAGACGGTCTGGGATGGATGCGAGTAGCAGGAGATCGGTTGTCTTGGCGTTCATTGAAAGATTTCCAGCGGAATCGATAAGGGCTGATAATGATACAAACACGCCGATAGCCTTAGTTTCACATCTTGGTTACAGACGTCAGGTGGCAGTCGATCTGTGTGAGAACTGGCGCCCTCGACAAATCCTAGAATAGGTAGGCGACCCGATGTCATCTGATACAGAATCCGGCTAAGGTAATACAAACACGCCGGTTGCGGAGACTCTTGGCAGCTTCGGAAAGAAGCTGATCAATCTGATTACAGTATCTCAGTTTTAAAACTTTTGAATTTTTCCCAATTGTAACAGTTCATATCCTATTTAATTCTACTTAGGGGCTAGCTATGCTCCGTCAAGTTCGGAACAGTGCAATGGGATGAAGGACATACTCACACCTTGCCTCGCGCGCAAAAGCACTTCCTCCTCGTGATCTACAGCATCGTCTTGTTATAAGGGGGATACAAAGATCAGCCCCCACAGATCAATTGGCTTCGCCCAAGGTGTCTGGGCCTACTCCAGGCAACTGAGCCCAACCACCACGACTAGGTTTGACCACCACCATGGGTCAGAGATACTGGCTTGGTTTAACATCACTTATTCATCTTGCAAAATATCCGATTTCCCTCCTTGGTTAGTGTTTACGGTATAGATTATAGCTAAACTGTTATTAATTATTGAAATTAACAAGACATATAGCGGAGATGCTAGCGCATGTATCAAGAAGATGTAAACACTTAATTAACATTGTAAAGTACCAAGACACAACAATCTCCCAACACTTATCAAACGTCCATAACAATTTGTGACGCGTTGTTATGGCGAGGTGCAAAAGTGGCTAACCTGACATCACGCCTGTGACCCCGCGGAGCGTGCGTCTCACTCGCACCTCGGCTGGCTTCTCCCTCGCACCTCACGCCCCAACTTTTCATAATCATCTTAGAGTCACATGTTTTTTATTGTAAGAAACTAATGAACCCTAAACACGAAGGTGTAAATGCTAGTTTTGGTTATTCGTTCAGTATCAGCGCTAGACCGGGTCATCTACGTCTATTGTGTCTTCTCATGCTTTATACACAATCTTTTATTTTCACTTACGATAATCATTGCGTCAAGGACCGTTCCTGCCGGGTGGTCCGAGGTCTCTAAGTGTGTCCACACAATGATATAGTTAGCGTTGTGATGTGAAAAAAATTCTCCGAGAATTAAATTTAATCAAGGTTCATTTATAATTAAATTTAATCGAGGTTTATTTATAATTAAATTTAATCAAGGTTTATTTATAATTTAATATAGTTAGAAGTTGTCCAATACCGATCCGGTTTATTTCAGATGCAGGTTACATTGCGGGTAAACCGGATCGGCACAACCGGGAAAATAGCTCTCGCTCTCATGGCATCATCATAAAGACACAGTACATG
>JAFELO010000387.1:251567-312524 GCA_017140195.1 Eumaeus atala | reverse complement strand
CCCCTGAGCCAATAAGCCACGATGGCAAACCCGCAAATTATTGCGGCCCCGTTACCGAGGGGATAGTCGTCCCCTTGCGACCCTACCCGGGTTATGAGGTCCGCCTCGATGCCCGTAACCCCCCACAGATTTCTGTGGAGATGACCAACAGTGGTGGCGGCCACACGTGCATTGCGGCGTCGCAATGTTCTTACGGCGCCGCTGCGGCACCGCAACCGGCTTGGCATGTCCACTTGACAACAGTCCGCAATAAACAATGGATCGAAAGACGTGTGTTGCTGTTATTATTACTTCACCATCGTCGAAATCGACGTAGAAGCACACGAAGATACTGCATCAGTTCATTTATTACTTTAAGGAATAGTGACGGTCTTTTTTGTTAAACAATATCGAGAGTTCGTCGTGGACGAAAAGAGGTTTTATAATTTTTTTCGAATGAGTGTGCCTACTTTCAAAATTATATTAGAAGCCTTAGAGCCACATATACGGAAACAGTATACTAATATGAGGAATCCTGTGGAGCCAGTATAAATGCTGGGAATCATTTTAAGGTAAGTAATAAAAATCTTTTATTATTTCTTTATTATTAATTTTCAAATCAATACCGGGGAAAGATTATTACTTATAACCTTGCAAAATCAAACTCCGTCTGATAGCTTTCTTGAGATGTTGGAAATGGAATAAAATTAGAGTTTGATTGTACTGTACTAAACGAACCTCTAATTTGATAATTTTTGGTTTGATACCCATGCGATAATGCTTCTTCATGCTGATAGGACTAAGATTGTAGATAAACTTGTCCATGACGCATATCTGTGATTATTTGAAATATTTTACTCTGAAACGTGAGAGTCAGAAGATCTGTAAAATTCGCTATAGATTGCAAAATACCTTTAAAAAGGTTCATGTGACGATTCTTTGGCTTCTAACGTTCCTTTTTCAAAATTACCCAATTGTTCTGCTTGTCGCTTCCTGTTGATGTAAACATAGCGGGACGATTCAGGTTTTATGTCATCGTTTGTAGAAGTCATGCTCGTGTTAGATTCTTCGTGTACGTCCAAACTACCATCCGTGACATTCTGTGCTTCTTTGGTGAGAAATAAAATTTGATTACAGTACTGATATTTCAAAAGGTTTTTAGATACTGAGCCGGACCTGGAAGCATCTTTCTATTTTTAATATTTATTAAAAGGAAATTTCTCATTTCTCCAATTTTTCACTACTGGATCACCTGAAAATACAAATATTTTATCTTAATACGAGGGGTGATCGATAAATATCCGAAACGACAAAGAAAAACTTTAATACTCCTCCTAAAACAATTTTATTTTTCAACGTAGTTTCCTTCTACCTATATGCATTTAGTCCAGCGCCTCTCCAATGCCGTTACACCAGTTTGATAGAATGTTTTCTCTAACCTCTCAAAATACTCGTTTAAGGCGACAATGACTTCATCATTTAATGAAAATCTTCGGCCATCTAACCATTTATTGAGATTCGGGAATAAGTGGAAGTAGCACGGGGCCAGATCTGGGGAATGCGTTAAAAATCCAAACAGCGATCCATGTAATTTGGCAACTACAACCCTTGACAAGTGCGCAGGTGCGGTAGTGGTGGTGGCGTAAAACATTATTTTTGGCTAAGGCTATATTTTGGCAGCAACTTGCATAATCCTCTCCGTTTTCCTCTTCGCAAATAATCAAAATCATCCCTCGAGCATCCCATAAAACAGTCGCCATCACTTTGCCGGCTGACAAAACCGTTTTTGCTTTCTTCGTCGCAGAGTTTCCGCTCTCAGTTCAATGTTCAGATTTTTCTTTTGTTTCAGGAGTATAATGAGGTATCTATGTTTCATCTACTGTCAAATAACACTGCAAAAACTCGTTAGTATCACGCTTAAACAGCGCCAAACTCCGACGTATCGTCCACTCGACGTTGCTTTTGGTTATTTGGTGAGCAAACGCGGCACCCATCACGCGCAAAGCCTTTTCATTCGCAAGTGTTGGTGTAAAATGTAAAAAATAAAAAAATGCTTACCATCTCTGCTATCTACCGCAACTTTAAGCGCCGATCATTCAAAAGGATTTTTGAACCTTTTTGATCGTGTCCGTATTAGTATCAGTTACTCATGTGTGAAATGTACTTAATGTAGTGTGCGCATAAGATGCATGTGATAGGTTTAAAGTTACATCTGTAATCCACCACACATTAATTGGCAAAATGGCAGTACTACACAAGTTGTGGTAAAAATTGGCGTCTTACACACTTGTACACCACAATACAATACAATAACCTGGAGAGGTAGTCTACGGACCTTTCAACGTCGTCATCATTATCAGCCCTTATCAGTCCACAGCTAGACACAGGCCTCTTTCAATGAGCGCCAGGACGGCCGATCTCCTGCTACACGCATCCACCCCGGACCAGCCACTGCACGGAAATCATCTTCCCACCAGGTGAACGGTCAATCAACACTTGATTTCCTAAGCGCGGCCTCCACTCCAGCACCTTAGAGGCCCATCTGTCATCTCAACTCTGAGAACTAAAGTTTCCGGTATCATTAGAAGTATCAGCTCACTGAAGTGGCACTGGTCACACACTCAGAAGACCAGGACCTTCATTATTACTCATTTGAATATAACTTGATTTTTTAACACCTCTACAGTTATGATCCCCTCCATGAGCCATTATTTCTCACCAGCGCTGAGGCCATTTTAGCCACCGTGCGTGAGCTGCCCTCGACGTTAGAGCCGGGGGATGACGGACCCCGCGGTCTCTCTGGCCATGATAGTAACAGTTAAATTAGCTGTTATAAACATTCTAATATCAGGATGCATCTCTCCCATCTGCCGGAATGGTCGGAAAACTTTTCGACCCCAAACTCTCTCTCACCGCTATGAGAAAGAGATTGCTATGAACAATCATAGCAATCTCTTCCTCAAAGCAATCAATCAATTCTCTTCGCTTCCGCAGCACAAGTACAGGTTGGAGAAAAAACTCGATTTAGAAACCATGTCACCAAGTTCAATGTTAGTTTTCCATCGCCCGACCGAGGAAGCTGCACGGGACACTTCCGTCAGATCTCCATGCAAAAAAAGAATCAACGTTAGCTTGCCATAAATGTTAAAGAAACACCTCTCACTTACTATCGTATAATTACGTATCACATTTAATTGTCCGTCCGTATGCACGCGCATTTTAGTTAACACTGAATGGAATGCGACGATAATTTGTAATGGCCTAGAGTCGTGAGGTGTTTCCTTACGCTTTACCTCTTTAATATGGCTCGTTGTGTCATTCCCATGCTTCCAGCGTCTGGCTTCTGGGTTTGTTGAACGAATTGTTGAATGTTAATGGTTATGGTGATACTTACAATAATAATAATAATAAATCTTTATAATAGTAATAATAAGTCATTGTTTATTTTCTTTTATGTTACAAGCAATGATAAATTATTGGGCGCTCCTTTTAAGTGCATAAGCACTTGTGTTAGGAGTTCCCTATAATTTTCTATATTTTTAAAGTCTTACTTCTTAAAAAGTGTGAGGAGTAAATTTAACGATGCACGTGCACACCGACACGACACCGACCTGAAGTTATCTATAGTGAACGTTTTAGCTTTTCTCTTGTTACGCGAAAGAACTATAACCTCTAACGTTTGTACATACACACACATTTTATATTATTTCTTCGCCATAACTAAGAAATGTTATAAATGTGAAAGTTTGTACGTATGATGTTATTTAACATAAAAGTTAATGAATTTGGCGAAAATTAGACAATCATCAGCATCAGAAATACAAATAAAACACACACAAAACGTCTCCGAATATGTTGTACTTCTTGATACGGCGAGTGACTGTACGTTATACCCTGATTAGGAGATATTATTTCACGCAACTCCGATCCTGTTCGGCGTAGCGTTGATGTATTCCTCGATAAACGGACTATTCAACGTAAATAATTCTTCATTCGCGCCATTCGAGAGTGGTTCCTGAGATTAGTGTGTTCAAAGAAACGAACAAACACTTCAGCTTTATATTAACATAGATGCAACGAAACGTCAAACCATACACATAATATAAATGTCGTAGTGGTTTTGTACAAATCACCGTATAACATTACGGCTTTTCAAAAATATTTTGTTCTGTGGTGGTCTGACGATTAGCCGGATTGTCATTGCAAGACGTTCTACAATATGGCGGCTCTCGTTTAGCCTCATTAAATGTCTTGATTTTAGGCAGATAGTGATCGGACACAAATATAAAGTTAGGCCAAGAGTTTCGAGTACAAATAAAGAAAATAACATTACCAAAAATGCTTAGTCGGAGCTACGCTCCCGCCTAATACTTGGATTGGCTCTGTATTGTACAGTTGACGCCATTGTTGTAGTAGTGTTCAGCAACGCCGCGAGTGTTAAGGTTTGGAACTAAAACGTGCCAGAAAAGGCGGATAATGATTCACTCTAATTCAATAAGGCCAGCTTTATTGAATATCGTAAAACGCCAAACTCTTTCTGGCGCAATTTGACTCAGCCGTGTTCAATGTGGCTACTCGTTGGCCCGCCACAAAATAAAACGGCGTTGTTTTTTGGAAATGGCTAACCGTAATGAATAACGGCGATGTAGATGATCCGTCTGCGACACCTACATAAAGCGATTGATTTACAAAGATACTAAAATATACAGTGAGCCTTTCAAAACCATCATGTGCAATTGTCAAATTATGGACTTTGTAAGAACAGCTTAAAATCATGATTTGACGTTGCAAAAAAATTTATGGTATGCGCCCAAACCACGCCTTCCGAAGCAGTCGGCTAATTATTTTATATAAATAAGCTGTACAACTAGGGTTAACACCTTTTTCTTTTACAATAACATTACTGTTCCTAAAAAATATTGTTGACGCGAAAAATATATTTAAAGATATTTTTTGGGAATTTCACGTTTTTGCTACGATACTTTATTACTACGTACGGGTCGCCCATGGCGACCTTAAACACACTGTGCACTGTAGAAACACTACAAGTACCCAAATTTTGACTTCCCCATCCAAGACACTCCAAGTCAAGTTGATTAATTAAAACTGTTAATCGGCAATTACGTTTCCCGTATATGCAACAGGATGGACTATGTCTGAACATGCTCGTGGAAAAATTACGTGCAATTAGGTAAAAAGCGGCGTGCAGGAATGTTGGGAAAAAGCTGGAATGCGCTCCTGACGCCTACGTCGATTGTTACATACCAACATCCCCCCTAATCGTGTCTAATGGAGATTTTATAATGCACATTATATTGCTGTGCCGTAAATACCACGTGTAGTTGGTAAGCTATTGAGTTGTACCCTCCACCACATTTCTATGTGTTTCAATGTAATTTGTACCTAGTTCCAATCACTTAATAATATTAATAATTTTTTTATATTTATTGTAAACTTTAATTGTTATAATTGAGTTTGTGTTTATAATTGATTATTTCTAATGACGGCATTATTGCGAAGCGATTCATTTCTTTATCTTATTTGCAAAAAAGACCATTTTCGGTAAAAAAAAAAGCCTTTTTATTATTACTAAAATTTGCCGCGTTGGCCAGCCCTGTGTTAGGTCTCGTAAACACTCCCCCATCATAGTTGAACCCTTGTCGTGGCGGTGGGCCTCTTATAAAGAAAAAGGGCAATGAGGGCGCTGTTGCTCGCGGTACGGGTGGCAAGGATGGGAGCCTTGCCGTATTTCACTGTCCCGGGGCTGGTGGGGTTGTCCTGTGGTGCGCACGACCCCATCTATGAAGGTTTCGTCGGTCCCTAGGTTGTCTGACTGGCCGTCGAAGTGCCCTGTTGATTTGCTGTTCCGGGGCAGCTCACCGAGGGCGGCACTGATGGCACTCGCGGTGATTTTTGTGGGTATTCGGCACTATAATATGCCGCGAGCCCCACACACCACTGGACCTCACCCAGGGCAAGTGAAGGCGCGTGAATGCGTTTCCCCGCGCCAAAAACTGATTGTACCCGCGACATCGTCACAATCGTCGCTACAGAGTAGCGTTCATCCCAATATCACCATCAGCGGTTTAGCGGTGTTGACACTACAGACAGACAGAGTTACTTTCTCATTAATAAACTACATGTAATTCTTTTTTATATATATTTATGTTATGTTATATATTTAAGATTTTTTCATCCCATTACATATAATACATATACAAACATCCATGACCGGGATTCAAACCCGCGACCTTTGGCGTAACGTCGCGCACGTATACCTGCTTATGTACTAGGTATCCGATACCTCGTAACTACCACATAAATATTGTACATTAATTGTCTCTGATCGGAATCTTTGAACCCCAATTTTTTAGACTTAGACTTTAATAAGAACCTGGAAAGCCCATAAGGTTGCTACGAGTATATTCTTACACTTAAAACTTTACAATTAAATGAATTCTGATGCATGTCAAAATAAAAAAGTAAATTGTGAATACTCTACCTACATTTATAAAGACATTCTCCTGACGTGCTGGCTTTGGAGAAAAGTCGTGACAGACCTTATACGGACTAATCGAACTGTATGAAGGCAGTGAAATGCTATCAAATTTTTATCTGTGCTATAAAATGTTATAATTTAATCATAATGTATTTTTCTTGTTGCAGGTAAGTGGGAGCATTTTGAAAATATACTCAGTAAGTCATCATTAATAATTTTCAATTATATTTCAAGGACGCTCGCTCACTCTCAACATTTAGCCGTAAAGATGAACATGACTTTGATTGTTTTTTTTTTTTCTTATTACAATATTAGGGCTCTGGCTAGTTTTAGGAAAAGGAATCTATTCTCTTCAAGTGGCACACGAACACAAGAAAATTATTTTAGGAGAACTAAATACAAATCACATACGGAACTAGCTAGAATGCAATGTAAAAATGAAATGAAATGTAATGTAGACGTTCGTAAGTGCAAACAAGTTAATATGCTGGAGACCATCAGCTGACCTCAAGGCCCTATAACAGTCAGCCCTCGCATCAAGAGCCAAACATCATGCAATGTATTTATGGTTCAGTTAATGCCCATAACAAGCGCGTCGGTCAGTTATATGGCGATATTCTGTAGTGTGCTTATGACAACGTGGTTGTCCCGTGCATTTGCTTATCGTACTGAGTCGGTTCGGTATAGTGGCAAAAATACATGGCCTGATATTTATATTACAAAAAAAAAAACTTGTAATATTCAAATGCCGAATAGTCGATATTCAATTTTAAATCGAATAAGAATTTAATTTTCAAATGAAATGTATACACTCGTACCTACTCGATTGTAATTACATTAGTGTCCAATTATATCTAATTTAAAAATGGAAACAATTGAAGAAATAGGCTAAGTCAAAGTTTTCTAAATTATTTTTGTTTGCAAATAAAATATATAGTGATATTTAATTAGACTAGATTGATACGCCATTTCCATACGTAACCTTGACATACCTAACGCAAAACTGAAAAGAACTTTAGAACGCAGGCCATTGTTTTAAAACATCCAATACTTCATAATTGTTAAAATCAAAATCAAACTTTATAGAATCAATAATTTCGATGTATTAAATTCTCGAGTGGCGGCACGCACTGGAAGACGAAGTTTAAGATCCCCATGGACTGACGACTTGGTTAACGAGCTGGTTACCAGTGGCCCGTGACATATGCTGCCACGAGGGACTGTCTCCCAGTGGACGTGGTCTGATGATGACGACATTTACAACGTCGTATGCGCTTAAAACATTGTATCGTAAGTTGTGGAAATAACACAAACTAAAGGAGTATTGTCATTTGGCATATAATTTCGAAAGGCTCTCGTCAGACGTTGAAAACCGCACAGGACTTTTACGGCGACAGCCGCCATGGTTTATGGGGCTGCCTGATCAGATCATCGGCGAGTACAATTAGCTGAGTTCGCGACGCGCAAAATTTTGTACTGTATCACTATCGTTAAATATTTTTCACGAGTAAAAGTTTTTTTTTTTTTAATCGATATTGTATCAATTTTTTAAATCGATATTGTATCAATTTTATATCAGTCAACAAACTAGGAGCAGAGCCCTTTTATGACTTACGACGCCCATACATATCCATTCTTCTCTATAGTATAGGGAGACAAACGAGTCATAGAATTTTTTTATGACCTTTTAGTTTGTATCTGTAATATTAAAAGCAGATACCGATATTGGAATTCTAGTAATGTAATTCAATAAAATGACATTTACTTGTTTGTTAAGAGAGTCACCCGATAAGCACGTCAATAAACAATATCAAATTTGTTTATGATTCTGTTATCATCCTATAGACTTTTCTTTGATTCGGCTAGACTTAATTGTTTAGTTTGCGATCTAAATATAATTTACGCTCAGCCAGAATATTCTAGATCTTTCCTGTACCTTAAATAAGTGTATCAAGAAAGCCTTAAATAGGTTATAGCGATTTTAGTGCCATGAACGTCAGTATTATATAAACTATTGTAATAGATACATGTAAATAAAATATGGCATATAGTTAGTAATAACAAAATAATTATTATAAGTTCTTTATTTGAAATTTTGTCATTTTATTTTAAATTTCGATTTAGATTTATTTTCTTATATTTTTAGTTAGTTTCGTTTTAGATATTTTCGCCATAGTGTCAAGTGTCGTGTCAAGACGTGTCAAAATAAAGCATATTTACTTAATAGGCCACTAGTGTTCCGCCCTGGCTTCGCCCGTTAATAACAGGTACAAGTTACCTTACCAAATTCTAGAGAATCGCTCACATATGGACAGACAGTTTTGGGGGACTTTGTTTTATAATATGCAAAGATAATGTATTTTTTTATGTCAAACGATGGTTTAACATTTAGTCAAAGTCCGTACAACTATATCAAATGGTAATTTAAATTTCTAAATCATTTAAATGCACCGTCTTCGTTATAAAAGAGTAACAAAAGCCCATAACATCAAAATTTAAATAATTCGATACTTTAAATCTGTATATAAATTGTGATTTATTATAATATATATAAAAACATAAAACAAGCCACTCTTTGGTGCTAACAATGAGCCGATATAAAAACACATGACATAAAATATTAATAGAAATGCACGTGCGTTCATTGTCAATAAATTACCCAAGTGACAGAGTAATAAAAAAGTACATTTCACGTGGAGTGAATGGGAGGCTGTGGAGGCTTGTGAGGTAGCCAATAAAAGTGGCTGGCGGCCGCTCGTAAATTCCTGCCGTAGACTGCGTGGCGAGACGCTGCAAGGCCAGCTCCATACACTTGGAGACTAATTCCGTGGACTTTACCGGTGTTTTATGTAATGTATATGTATCTAATTAATTAGCGGTACTCGCGGCAGTGTGACGTAGTGCTAGTGGAGTGGTGCGAACGAATGTGCACTCACTCTGCGGTAAGCGCCAGACTGGAGCGGGGGTGTGTGCAAGATTTTGTCCATTCTATTACAATACTCATATACTAAATTTTACTCGCCAAATCGCATTGAAAACACCGTATACAGCCAATCATCATAGGCCTTTATGGCATATTTAGCAGCCATGGGATAGTGCTTGATGATGATGAAACTTCCCAGGCTTACGCCTAGACCTATCACAACATTGTCTAAATATATCATCAAAATAACTCAAGCCGTCGCCACACAGAACATACAAAAATGTTTTTTTATTTACGATATAATCGCTTTAGAACTTGACGTGTCCGTTTTACTCGACCGGGCTGACACGAGCACGGCCGCCCACACAATAATTTATCTCAAACTGTGGTTCAATAAAAATACATCTGTAAATAAATGTAGTGGAAATTAATTTATTCTAATTATGTATTGGACCTCCGATCTTTGATGTATTTTATTTTATAGTCTTCATACTTACGTTTGTCAACTTATAGTTGGTCTCCAATTTTTTTTTTTTCTAAAACTTGAAGTATTTTTAAGTGTTTAAACTTGAAATACCAACCCTGATTCGGGAACTATTTAAAATTGTTCAATTGTCTTGTCGAATACAATATCATTATTATATTTCGTAATCGTTAATGTATAACAGAGAAAAAATTCTCTTTGAACTTGTTCCTCAGTGAGCAAAAGTAGAATACAAATTATTCTAGAACAAGTTGCATTAATGTTAATATCTAGTAAAAATCAAATAAGAACTGAGATGCATTCGATGTTCAAAATACTTTAACATTAGTAATTCTAAAATATCCTAGAACCTTCCGCGTTTCAACGCATCACTTTAAATTCAAACGTAGAACACAATACGTCTAGAATGTTTTATGATTCATGTGGAAATGTCAAATGTTTTTTTTTTATATAGGGGCAAGTGCAACAAAGGTCGGGGGACTTAAATTAAATTAGACTGTATAAATAATTTGTGTATCTCGACAGTGGATGGACGGTTTGACGTGAGATATGATCGGTGACCCAGCAACCTCTTTATCTCCACGATTCATCTCCTAATACCGCGTCTTGTTTATCGAACAAAAACATGTAATGCTTTTAATTAGATTAAATTGATTCCTATCGATCAGTCGTGGCGATACAGTCTATAATTAATCAGCGAATAATGACTATCGAGACGGTTCTACGTAAAAAATCGATTTTATCTCGATAATTATACTTTGTGAAACTTGATATTCATGCTTTAAACTTTCTCTCTGTATTTAAACAATAGACTACAAGAACTTAATCCTACCTTATATTCGAGGTACCTTAAGTTTCGCGTTACCTCAGTAATAGTTATTAACAATGTTATGTTAAGCTATGCGTGACGTGGGCTTGTCTTTGTGAATACCGACGAATGTGCGTGCACGATTCGGGTATATTTTATAATGTTTGTTTCTAATACAGAATACCTATTAGATGTTTGCACAGGCTCCTAAGATTAGGGCTGTCACTATCCAGATACAAAACATAAGCTTACGGAAACAGCCTTTCATATGCTGAGTCAACCAATTACGCACACGTCACCAGGATATAGGCATGTTTACGGTCTTTGATTTTAGTGTACTTGGGCTTTCAGGACCGCTTCTAATAACCAAGCTGGTGAAGGAACGTCAACACAGTAGACGTAAGATCTCGCTTATCACCTGGCCTCCGGACTGCTCCTTAGTCTCTACACAAAAAAATCTAATTTGAAACTTCCATTAATCTGGCGAATTGAATACAATGTGTGTTACAATACCATTTCAACAGAATGCAGAAAAAAAACTTTATTTAGAAAATATAAGTGCAAAAAAACAGGCACGTAGCTTTATTGACAAAGTTTCTGGGATATTTGACGAAACAATAATGCACGTTCGACCCTCGATCGTGATCCGTGCGCGCGAACTTAGCTAATGAAATAAAAAAAAACTAGTACACCTCAAATACAATGATTCACGGGCCGCTATAAAAAGTTTTTTTTTATTACAAAATATGTTACCTGCGAATACTTTGTAGCGCATTGTCTAGCGAACTGTACAGCCGTCGTGCGTAGGGTTAGCGATGGTTAGAAAATTATTAAAATTTTTTAATTCATCATTTTTATCATCATTATCAGCCCTTATCGGTCCACTGTTGGACTTAGGCCTCTCTCAATTAACGCCAAGACGACCGATCTCCTGCTACTGGCATCCATCCCGGAACGGCTACTGCACGTAGATAGTCCTCCCACCTGGTGAACGGTCGAAAAACAATTCGAAAATTTTCCTAAATTCCACTCCAGAACCTTATTGGCCCATCGACCATCTGTTCTTCTGAGTATAAGACCAGCCCCTTTCTACTTCAGCGAACTTATTCGTCGCGTGATTTCGGGTACTTTAGTTGTCTGCCTTATGATTTCGTTACGAAATCTATCGGACAGAGAGACACCCAACATAGCACGTTCAATAGTCTTTTGTGTTACCAAAAACTTGCGGACCGGTCTAAAATTAGCCATGTTTTGGCCCCGTAGGTCATCACGGGGAGAACAGTCTTCAAGCTTTATGGTATAGGCGACGTGAGAGTGAGACGAAGCTTCCGGAATTCTGCCCAACCCATCAAAATCATTGTATCGGCTTCCTTCTCGAAGCTATATCTACCTAATTGCAATAATTACCTAAGGTAGACGTACTTGTCTATTATTTCCAGAATATCAACGTATTCGTAGAACATGACCTTTGCCTTGTCCAAGTTCATCCTAAGGCCAATACGTTTGGAGGATTCATTTAGGCTGTGCAACTGTTCCTGCAAACTCTTGATATTTGCCTGGAAGTTGTTCGCCAGTCTCTCCTCCGCTTTCAGACGTTCTCTTTCTCAGTTTTCTTTCACTTGGGTTTTGGTGGCATTTCTACAACAACGATATGGCTCTTTCTTCGTATCTCTCATACTATCATTCGTTTGCAAACATAGTCTAGCCATGCTTTCAACTTTCTTTCAATCGCAGCTTTCGCTACGGCATCCCATCATCTCCATTCAATGACTTGTGCAGTTTCGTACTTCCACATACCTCTTTCGAAACCACCATACTCTCTTTCAGAACTTGCCAACATTCATTCACATCTAGGTTGGGAATGTTAACATTACCTAACCTTTCCCGCACCTCATTTGGATACAGACTTATAACATTCACATCTTGCAACGTTTCACTCATTATCCTTTCAAGCTGACATGCCGCTTACAATGACGCCAACCTTTGAACAGACCCCTATATTGGTTTACTACCAAGTGGCGGTCCGTTTCAAGGTCAGGACCTCTAACAGCGCGCGTATCCATTAGAAATTTTGCGGAGCTTGCTATCAATCAAAATCAAATCTATCACACTCTTTTGATCATTCCTTCTCCATGTATACAAATGTATGTCTTTATGTGGGAATATTGTATACGTCCACAATGAGATCACCAGCATAATTCACTCTACTATCGCCATATGGCCACTAATCCTGGTCGCTTCGTCCCAACCTATCCATATAGATCTTCACAGATAAATAACTCTTTCATTAGCATGTATGGTACATTCCAGAACATCCCTTACAGAATTCCAAAACTTTTCCAGATCATTGGTTGTTGGCGAGCTTACCGGTACATATATTGTGACCAAAAAAAGTCTCGTGATTCCCAGCTTGATACGGACCCAGACAAGCCTTGAGTCAACCATACCATAATCCTTCGCACCAACGCGCGAGGAGAGAATCATACCCACTAGCCATTTGCCCCCTGCAACTTCCAACTCTATTCCTCTTTTTAAATTTTTTTATAGGACCACCGACGCCCATGAACATCTACACAATTAATATGCCGATGCATTACCCTATTCCCCCTCCCCCAATGGGCCACCGGCTACTCACTAAACGTGACTGAAGATGTCACTTTGCGGCGGTATTATGTGAGCGATAGGTACCTCTTCGGTCGTGCCGGTTCAGCTCCGTTTCTTACGAGGGTGTAATGTCATGCACCATGCATGGCACTATCTCCTCTTATGCAGCGTGACACTACCTCTTCCTATATATTATACCCATCCATGTGGTCCCAGATTCCATTCGACACCATTTCGTACTACCACCTTGGCATAAACGTCCCCCATAACAACATTGAAGTGGGCCTTACAGGAGTTATGTAAGGCCTTTGAGACATCCTCATAGGTTGTCTCCACGTCGTCATCGGAATCTGTCGATGTTGGTGCGTTTACTTGTATCACTTTGAAGCTATACCTCGTAGTGAGTTTAAGTATAAGGTACCATCCTGCCGGCCACATTAGAAATTTCGACGGTGTTGCCTACGAGGGACTTATTCACAAGGAATCCCACGCCGCCTTGTAATTGGGTGTCGCCTTCCCTGAAGTAGAATAGGTAACCCGATGGCAGAGTTATGGTATCCTCACCTAGTCTTCGTACTTAACATAAAACAGAACGTGACATCGGGTTTTTACCAGTTCCACCTCCAGCTCTACCAAGTGGTTGTCTAGCCTGAGCGTTCGTCCATTATACGTAGCCAGTTGAAGTCTGTGGTAGCGAACCGTAGCCCAGAGATTATTAGCACCCCTAGTTCCACCGTTTCCGTAACTGTTACCGTGGCAAGGAATAGTGGAGCCACCGAGAACCAGGGGCCGAATTCCACAGCTGTGGTCCATTGGAGGCTAATGCTCATAATTGCCAAGCTGAGTAGGCAGATTGGCAATCGCAGATTAGATTTTAGACCGGTGCCACTGCTGCCTGTCGCCGATCCGATTGATGTTACCACCATCACTCGGTGTGAGCGCTGTCCGGTGCTCAAATCTATTTGACTGTCACTATAAAATAGACGGGCGCCAAACAGTCAGCTCGCTGAAGCCTCTTTGATGTTAAGAGACTAGTACACTTTGACGATTCTAACGTCACCCTGGGCAGTGATTGAAGGTGAGGGTATTCTCAGATTATGTGGGGGCGCCACAAAGTATTTACATTTTTTATTAAACTATAGCTTTGTATACCGCAGAGCTTGAAGAAAAAAGTCTTCCACAAATACGTTCTGCCCGCGACGACCTACGGAGCCGAAACTTGGCCTCTTAATTTAGGGCTGTCCGCAAGTTTGCGATAGCTCCACGGGCCTTTCAACGTGCTATGTTGAGTGTTTCTTTGCCCGATATAATTCGTAACGCAGTCATAAGGCAGAGAACTAAAGTTTCCGATATCACGCGAAGAATAAACTCGCTGAAGTGGCAATGCACTTCAGCTGGAGGATGGTCACACACTCTTCTGAGTGTTTGGCAGATGGGCCACCAAGGTTCTGGAGTGGAGTCCGCGTTTAGGGAAACGAAGTGTTGGTCGACCGTTCACCAAATGGGAATACGATCTCCGTGGATCCGGTCCGGGATGGGTGCGAGTTACTACTCGGCCCACTTGGCGTTCACAGAAAGAGGTCTATGACCAGCAGTGGACCGATAAGGGCTGCTAATTAAGATGATGTTGAATATCTTGGTAAATAAATTGAAATTGATCAATTTTGTACTTGATGTACTAACTATACATAATCAAGTACAAAACTGTATGATAACTAAAGAATTTGTTCATAGTGTAAAGTGAACCAGAATATTGTTGACATTACTCATCGATTTGAATTGAAAATTTACTTTTGGTTTTGTGAGTTTCTTTTGTTTTATTATGTAAAATCAATTTTAATATACAAACATTCAAGTTAAAAAGTAGATTAAATTATTCAATGGCTAGGTATCTATACCCAGCAAGTAAATCGGAAGCTAAACTGCTGTATTAATCGCTCATTAATAATATTAACTATCGATTATTTTTGTTTTCATAATAACCTCAGAATTTATTCCGTTATAAGTAGAAGCGTCGACTAATTTACCAAAGATAAAACGCACCCCTGTATAAGCTTACGCGTTCTAACAAAAGATTTTATAATTATTATTATTCATCTGCTACATTTTTGTCACAGTTATCAATCAACATAAAGGCCGTTACCCCATCCCTTTCCCCCACCTTAATCCCAATCTATCTATCCCGTTCTGTAGTATAATTATTGGAACACCTGGGCGCGAAAGAATGTCGCACAAAGAGATACGTAATGACGATCTTAGATCGGGGATATTTTGTTACCGAGCAAACCTTTTGCTTCATTAATTATGAAACACAATATTCTTTACAATTTTCGTAAAATTATGTTCGTTGAATGCTGTCATATCGGTTGATAAATCACCTATGCTCTGCCTTCTGTTTAACAAAAAATAATGCATCTTTGTTTCTTCGTTAATTTAGTGTGCGTCAGCTTCTGTGTTCAGTCTTTAAACGTGAACGTTTCGCTCGATTTTTAAGTTAATATTTAAATGTTGTATGCAAAGCACTTTTTTACGAGAATGTACTTTTTGAAATTTTAAAACGTGGTAAATTGGTCTAATTTCTGTATGACATTGGCGGTGTCGACAATGAAAAGAAACAAGATGTTCAGGTATGACATTCTGTCTATAACAATATTATAAACAGGAAACATTCAATGCAAACAAATAAACAAAGAACCATTCAGGTTCTTTGTTTATTTGTTTGCATTGAATGTGCTCCGATACTAGAACTACCGATTTGAGAAATTACTCTACCGTTATGATATGGAATCAAGTATTTTTTAAAAATCAATGTACAAAACCTATTTGGCTAGCTAAGCATGCTGATATAACGCATTGTTTCTTTTATAAAATAAGCCAGTATTTAAACGAAAAACCTTAAATAGTCATACATCACGGACTTTGCATTTGTTACCTCCGTACTAACGTATATTTTGACAGCAATGTACAACATTTAACAGATTTCTCACAATCCCCGCTTAGCCGGCGAGGTGTGGATGTTATAATGTGTTCATAACTCACGTACTTACACGTTGGCGAGCTTATAGCAATAAGATGACGAGCCGCACTATGGCGCGTCGTTAATGAAGAAATATTGCGGGATAAGGCGCGAGATAGCTGCGCCTGCGCAGGGCGCCGATATTAATTATACACAACGTTAAAAAATGGCACGGCGAATATTTTATCTGATGGTTTTGAATGGGTTGAGAATAGCTTCGTAAGACACACGGGTTGCCCGATGGTAAGTGAGCGATGAGGAATGATTTAGCTTTGTTGAAGCGAAAACAGAGCGTCTCTCTTATTATTAAATCTCTCTTACTGATTATCGTATCCGAGAACCAGGGTACCTTAGGTAGTTAATTCACAAAGGTCCTATACCAAAGACCAGAGTTCTTTGAAATTTATTGAAAGTATTTATCCCATTCCTCATTAACAAAAAAATTTTAACATATTTTCTACATAATAAAAAAAATTGTTGTAAATGTGATAATTACTCCAACGCACAGCTAAAATTACCAAAGACATTGCCGGACCGGAAATGTTATTGTTCTAGAACAATGGCGATCGGAACTAGACAGATAAGTTTATCAGCCGGCACGTCTAAACAGGTCAAAATATTTATTACAAGGTACTGGCTAAGTTTTTGGAAATACCTTGCTCGACGTTCGTCTGGGCTACACCATCAGTCGGCTCGTGTCTATGGCCGGTGTAACCCGGTCGAAAAGTCGAGCAAGGTATTATTGAAAGCTTTGCCATTACCTTGTAATAAGTATTTTAAGTATCGCGTTAAAACCCGTTAGATACTACAGAATAAATTATATAAAAACTTAATAAATAGGCTATCCGACTGGAACGAAAATGTCTTGAGTGTTATGTATAGAAATAATTCGTAATAAACATTTAGCATGCATGAAGACTGGCGTTTGTACATTCACTTCCCGGTTCGATAATAATGGCCGTAACGTGGCATTTGTTAGACATGTACCTGCAATACGTAATAAACGCTACAACAGCAAGACGGGAATGACGGCCTGATGATGATAAGACCTGGGGCCAGGTAAGAAAATCTGTGCATTGATTCGAGCATTGTACATGAGCACAAACAAAGCCAGATATTGTTGCCATCCACCTGCAGTGTAATTTTATCCGCACCCCAATACTTAGAAATACCTTAAAGCTGAGTTTTGGGATTAGCCACTGTTGTTTTTGCCTGCATTAATTCGGTGTTTACACAGGAAAGCTAATCCCTTTTCATTTCTCACGCTTGGGCGTGTTTATCCTTTGTCTCTGTCTCTGTCCCGAGGTGCAAAGCCTAATCCAATAGTGGATCTACGTAAATCCAATCTTAATCCAGGTACAGTAGTTGGGAATGACCTATCTGAGGATGGATCTACATGTCCTGGTTATAAACTTAAGACTGATCCTACACTTTGGAATTAAGGGCCGCCTACCAGGCGGTGTCTGTGCAATAATTTTAATCCTGTCAGACAACCAATTGTATATTTATTGTTTAATATGACCCTCTAAGATTGTAAAGTCGGTCCTTTTCAGATCTCAGGTGAAACGGATGATAGAAAAATTCAATTGTTCATGTGAAAAACGTGATTTTTATAATTGTATTAAAATGCAATATCATTTCAGTATAATTTTTATGTGACGCAAGCTTTCCTTTAGCAGGATTACTTGATGAAATTACAAAAGTAGGCCCTATTTACTGGTAAATAGGGCCTACTTATGTATTTTTTTCATTCTCCAACTTTATAAATGTCTAATGTTTTTTGTATAACATGAATTATTAATTGAAATAAATAAATAAAATAAAAGCCAAAATTACTACTTACTGGCAGATTTATTATAAGTATAGACTCATAGAGTGCGACTAATGTAGGTTTGATCATGCATACTACAATAATTACTGAAGAAAATTTGATGCGAATTTCACAAATATCCTGCTGGAAGACTCGTTTGATAATCAATCTAATTATGCTACGAACTTTTCTCAACAAAACCATTGACAAAGTTTTAGTAGAAAATTGTAAATTACGAAATTGACTGTCAATCTTGAGTTGATATTTGGGCATAATAAATGAAATCCATACCGACGGTCAAGCAAATCCCGGGAATGTGTTTGCTTAGGGCGAGCCCACCCCAAAATATTTATTTTATCTCGGTTTGCCGTCGCGTCAATAGTTTTTCCCCGGTTTTTGGTCGCTTTTTAAGAGATACGATATTATAATTTATATTGGTCTATTGGCGTTTTGTTTACACGGCCGGTTTTGGAGATATGATAAACTAACATCTCCAACAAACACTGTCCACAAGCTTCGCGGAATTAAGCCAGTAAATTGATTTTTCGACCTCCTGATATCTATTGAAGAACCGATTTGTCCGTATTTTTTATGATTCTGCTAAAAAGTTGTATTTGAATAAGAAATGTTTAAAGAGGTTTGTCTGTGGGCTGCGATAACCTCGCGCCACGTGTTTCGGATAAGAAATGATGTTTAAGAAATCAAAGCCTTTTATCTCTCTAACTGCTAGTAGAGATTGTGTGACTACTAACGCCCACTGACATCCGCACGGTTATATAAATAGGTCGTGCTTTCATCAGATATTCCCACAATGGGCCACAAATTTCTCGCAGATCACACGAAATACGCCAACGTGGTGGTTATTTAAAGCTAGCATAATGTGTTACCATTGAGCGTTGTTTACAGCTTCTGTTTTCTTCTTTGAATATGTTGCCATTGTTGCATTACCGCATCGGGACAGCCCTGCGAGGGAAATATGTTGTCTTTGACAATGTTCGAGAGCATGCAGGTGGCGTAGTGGGAGAAAGATTGACGAATCTTCATATAATCTGGTTACACTTTTTTTAATTTTAGTACTTGATATATTGATATGCAGATTATTCTTTCCACCTCGTGTCGAATAGTCCCCCGGCTACAAACAAAGCGCAAGAAATGAGGCAGTAAAACTAACTTTTTACGGCGGGATCGGGGCGTGAAGCTTTAGACGTCGGTTTTGCTAAAAAAAAGTCGAACCGATGGAAACAATATCTAAACATTCTATTTACAAATACATGCAACGTAACATTCTATTGTTTAAAATATTCATGTAGCGATTTATTTAGACAAATTGCCGGCACAAATTGAGAGTCCAGGTGAAACAAAACCTTTTGTTCTTATGCCAGAGGTGGTGTTACCTGTATGTGTCAAAAGTATCTTTGTTACAAGGGTCTATTAAAAAGATAAAAAAGCAAAACAAAAAAATATACGTAAAGAATTATTTGTCTTTAGAAAGGTTTCAAAAGACTACGTTGAGAGTGTTTTAGCTTTTCTTAGCGCAAGAGGGTAAAAGAGCAGCCGATACGTTTCGATGACGTCGACGCCCATGGACATCCGCATAATTCTAATGCAGGCGTGGCATTTCCTTAACGTCCATCTAACATACACTCGCTAAGAGCTAAACGTAACGCGACGGTATAACTGTCACTTTGCGCCGGTATCGTACGAGCGAAAGGTACCCCGGTCGTGTCAGCCAAATGCCGCTGCAATGCAGAATAACACAACAGTAAATTTCGTCCTCTTGGGTTTACTATGTTAACAATAACAATTATATACATGGCCACAGGTACATGGTTTAATATTCATGATATTTTTCTAAAACATCTTGGTATCGGATATTCATCTAAAACCTATCCTTTGCGTTATCGTGGGACTCCACGTGCCCGTGGGTTCCACGTGGCCGTGAGGCGCAAGCGGACCGCAACTTTAATGTCGCGCGTGAACTTCACTGTCGCGCGTGAACGCGGAAGATAATAAAAGTTTTAGCTAATCTTAAATAAACACCGGGATGCATCGTTCCCATATGCGGGAAAAGAGGAGCATATGTCCCTCTATCGACCACAATCTCACCTAGACCGTCGCAATTCCGTCAGCAAAGTGTTTCAAAAAAAATCTATAATTCTTTCACTTATTTAATAAACTTGTAACTAACAGTTGGTATTTATTTACACTTCACGTTTATATTCATATATCAACAGGTATTTTTAAAACAATCGGAACGTATTTGTTATACATACCTACTGGAAACTACACTACACTTAGGTAAAGTGTACTACCTTACAATTGCAGTACATCGTCAAAAGAGTGGTCAAGATTTATGTTTCCCGCCTTTTTTGTAACTAATGGCCACCTGTAAACTAGACCACCCATTTAACTGTATAAAATAAAACTCTTTTCATTGTATATTAAACACAATATGGCTGAATTTTAAACAGTCAGCAGGTTATGTGGTTTATATACTTAGGTAGGTATATAGGAAATAATAAAGTATAGGTCTCACTTATACCTATTTATTAAGTTTGTTAGAAACTGAGCTCTAAAGTATCATAAATGGGTCGAGAGCGTCGACCCATTCTCACCCACTGTTGGGTAGTAGGTATTGACCAACGTTCCTTTTCCCCGTCTTGGTCATAATTTTGCGCCTCCATCTTTCGTTGCCACGATTAATTCTATTGTGCGTCCCTTAAATTTAGTATTTAGTACCTATAGAAATAAAATTATAATTATAAATCACGCATACGCATACGCACGCATATACGTGCGAACGTGGCGCGTGTTTCCGTTAGTGACTTATTGTGATAATGATGTCCAGGGTTTCTGGTGATAATGATAGCTAAATTAACTATTATAGACATTCTCATATCGAGATACATCTCACCCATCTGCGGGACGATGGGGAATCGGACCCCTTCTCGATCCCTTTTTGAAATCGGGTTCTTACCACGAATTCAGTTAGCATCTGCAATCATGGCGTTCCTTGGCCTATGTCTAGTAGTTACGTTGTGGCTATAATTAATGGCGATGATGATAATCAGTGACGATAAAAATGTTCGTTTACGATTGTCAAACTTGCACTATTTGTATATTGTAACGCATTTAGATAACAGTGGCCCATTGAAGGTGAGAAGTAAAGGAAAACAACTGACCTGCGTGACAATAATTTAGATATCCACGAGCGTAGGTCGTTTCCACAACACTACAACTTCTAGTTTGACCCATATATTAAAAAATAATAATTCAAAAAGTCATTTAGCATTTGAGATAACCCCATTTTGCTCTGCGGACGACAACAAGATGTTAATGTTGATGATGAATGTATTATGAACACCTGAGCGGCAAGTGAACCTTTAATGTGACGTTTAACTATCAGGAATAATTAATGATCCCCATGCGCCAAGTCCTCATAATATATCTAAAGCGAAAATTTTCGCGCGTCCATTCATATAATCCATTGTCTCTGGTCGCCCGTCGTCACACCTGCGCTCAATGGGTTCGACATACAATAATTTTTTTTTACCTGTTCTCTCTCTCTCTCGCTCACTCTCTTTGTCGGTGGCAATTCTATATTTCACGCCGAACAATTAACATTGTCTTTTATAGTCCTCTGTGGTTAGAGTTGCCATTTTTACTTGTATGTATGTAGATTTCTATGTTCCATCCTATAGCTTGAACGGCATGACGGATTTTGAAATTATGTGGTGTTGTAAGATTAAGTAACCCAAACGTTCATTTTAGAAATGAAGACAAAAAGTACGACTGAAAAAAAAATTAAGACTAGTTCTAATCGTTTCTACAGACGTTAAGACGAACCTTAAAAATGGGAAAAGTCTAATTGATAACTAACTATCCTTATTTTATTTTTTTTTTTTTTTTATTTCAGTTAACAATGGAGTTTTTGGTAATAATATCTATTTTGAATCCAGTTTTCATTTCAATATTCCTGATGTTGCTATTTTAATTTTATTTTTTTTACCCTACCAATACAATATAAAAACTTGGTGCCGTACTTTCATTTAATGTACTAGTCAAACCAATAAAGAGTTACAAATTGATTTATTGCAATTATTGAAAAATATTAGTTGTTAAAAAAAAGGGAATGTGAGATTTGAAAGTGATTTAACCCGGGCCAAGATTTACGGCCAGCAATAAACATTGCAGCATGCGCTCTACGCCGATGTCGCTATTTTTTTAACCCATTAAAAAAACCTATCAATGAAATTTAGATGACGGCTGCTACCAATGGAGAAGAATTGCCAAATATGTAATTGTCTCCCTTGCACTAGTAGATTAAAATACATTCTATACGAGAAGGAGAATTTTCAAAAAAGAATGCGCGTTACAAATTTCAATAAATAAGAAAATAAATTGCTTTTCAATAAACGCGCCGTTGTTAGCGACGGTAATATTGATTTATATGAATATTCATATCGCTAACTATAACAGTACGGAGGCCGATTTATAATATATTAATATTTACTTTCTATTGTTATTACATTTAAAATGTTAACGATAAAACACACCGGCATTTATGTTACATTTCATTTAAATGGATTTTATATTCTAAAGTAAATAAGTACACTCACGTAAGTATGGGTATATGAATTATTTTTGCTGACACGGGGAAAAGCATTTGAGCGCCTTCACCGGACCGGGGTGGAGTCTAGTGGCGTGTAGGGCAGGCGGCATATTATAGTTCCGAATACCCACAAAAATCACCGCGTGTGTTTGGTGAGGTTCTGGCAACAAATCATCAGGGCACCCCGACAGCTAGTCAGTCACGGACCGAGGCCTCTTCCACAGAAGTGTTGCTCCGCGCCACAGTACTCACCAACATTGTGACAGTACAATGTGTTAAGGTTCTCATCCCCCGTGTGCAAAAGCCCCTCCTTCTGCTGCTCTCTTGTCTTCTCCTCAAAGAGGGTTACAATAAGCAGCCTTCTCGGTGCAATTGGCTTTGCCTGGGTTCACCACAGACTACTGAGCCCCACCGCCACGACGGGGCTTGGATCATGGTGGGGATCATATATATACCCTGTAAAGCGGTTGGTTTTTATCTGTGGAAATGCCAAAGTCATGCTCTTTACCTGAACTGTGCTTTATTTAAAAAAAAACTCATATTCCTTGTGTATATCTTCTTTATGAATCACGTCGTAGGATTAGTAGTGCAAATTGCAAAATTTTGTAAAATACGTAATAACAGCACTTGCCTCTACTATGTAGGAAGTTCAACATTAATATTTCATAATGAGTACACTCAGTATTCACCGTACAAATAGATCACCCTTGGATTTCAACCCGGGAAAGTCTGTTGTAATAAGGAACCTAGCAATATTTGCTGATATATTATGCACGCTCCTCACGTTATATTGCAATTCTATCTTAGTTTATTTCCAAAACCTCAAAAGCTTTTCCCATCTGGATCCTATATCGAGAGTGCACAACTCTCATTTCCATCGCGCTAATGCGAAATGCACCCTATGCTATTGTAATAAGCGTATAACATATAAAAATGAAGGTACCACGCTTAGTTTCGGAGGTGCAGTATCATGTCTAGGGGCGATTCGTCGTTGAGCAAACATGCTTTTTTAAATGCTATCTAACTTGTCTTTTTTATATCGCTATTTGAATATTGCCATTCGGCTGGGTTCATGACACCACGCGGCACGGGATCACGTGAGATATATTTATAAAAGAAAAGCGGTGTATCACCAATATTGCGTTATTTCCAATTTAATGATTGTTAATACAAAACCGTACTGTTGGCACGTGAACCGGTCCCCGTTTTAATATCGTTCCACATTTACCGAATCGCTAGATAATCTATATTACCTTTTTGATTGTTAACGCATTTTCTATATGTTCTAAATACCGTATAAATATGCTAATGTAAACAGTGTTAAATGTAACGATTAGAAAAAACAGCCCTCTACACTATAGTAATCCGATATTGAAATGTTACACCACAAACTCCACGCGATTAAAAAGTTGTGGCAAAAAACGCGACGGACAAAAGTGTTGAAGAAAAAAAAACGACCGCGATATGCAAATGTCACCGCCACTTATTGTCATAAAGCGTAACACCAGTCATTACGCGGATAATTAGAAAAAAAATCGCCCCGTAACAAAAACCGCTAACGGAGCACCCACATAGTTTGGTTTCTAAAAAAAATATTACAAAACAAGGGCGCCTCGTCTTATGCAGAAAAAACTCCTTACGTATTCACCCTCGCGAATTCTATTTTTAATGAAAGATTTTTTTTTAGTACTCGCGCAGTTGTTTTGACGGATTGCAATCTAGCCACTAATTGCTTTTTCCTCCTTGGGGTGAGCGTTTTACCTTGCGAAATTACATTTTATTAATTGAATAATATTAATGATACTTCCTCTCGGCGATCAATCTTTAATGACGTTTTTATTCCTCACCAGAACACTACAAGACTTGATTTTTTTCATCTCCGATATCGATGGTAATTATGTATCTAATGGCTCCCGTGATACACTTTCATTAATAATACGCCGGGCGACATCGCTCGGTCTTCAAGATTTAATAAGTGGTCGGCGTGATTAATAGTGCATCAGCCTGCATTATTATTAAAAAAACTACACACATCCATCTAACTGTTGTTATCATTTTCACTTCCATCCACTAAGCATCTTACATACACTCGCTATACATTTCAAATACTTTAAATGTAAAATAAACTTAACAAAAGTGTTATTTAAATTATTAAATAACACCAATTATTAACAAGACAAGCGAAACAAAACGCAATTCTATTGCCAAATCTGCTATGGATTAATCTAAAATTTTATGACAGCTGTTGCAGTTGAAAAATGGAAAAAAATTATCTATGCGCTAACTAAACAAACCGTGATTCGTTTCCGAACGTATAAATTGCGTATTGTTCTCATCCGTTTATAAATGCCTTTTATTTAACCATTTCATTTATTATCATATTTTTTTTTTGCACATTGAATCCGCGTGCGTATAATTTCTTTTGTTGCTCAAGCTAACATTGTTTTTTTTTTTGGGTGTTCTCTTTTTATTGCGTCGCGGTGTAACCATCGAATGTACCCACGATTCATCCCCCTTTAAAAACAACACCCGTAGGAGTTACGATTAGTCGGATAGCGTAATATGTAATTACTATGTGGCGGCACGTACGGACATAACTCGTGTTTCCGATGTGCTTTATGGAATTGGATCCTCATATTTCGGTTGTTTCTATATTTATAGACGAACATCGCCCGGTTTGTTACACCTATGTTACATAACACTAAAGTAACTTTCTATTTGAATAATATGATGCATTAACGAACTGAATTTTGTCGCGTCGTATCTCAGTCGTATCTAATGTTGGTAATTCCGAATCCAATCATCTCAAACAAAGGATGTCTAACGCAGCTAAATGGCGTTTTTTTCTTTTAATCGGATATTATAATTAATGTTCCTTTTGTCGCGTACTGACGGGGCCCCGGCGTGAACAATGGGATATCTAATATAAGGAGATATAAATACAATTTTCCTAGAAACAAGAAGCTACCTGGCGATAAAACACAGACAGCCCACTCAGATAGAATTAATTTCGTTTTGGTCATCGTTCTTTGTTTGCTTTTTTATTAATTTCCAAATGCTTAACAGATTAGATAGATGAGGTGATTGTACTACTAATTATTCATTCCTCTTAATAAATTGCATTTAGATGCGTTTCATAAATAAACTGCAGACAGCTTAAAGAAACGAATTAGGTGTGCGTGCGAAAATAAATGTATGAATAGGTACTTTTAAGTAAAGTACCTATTCACACATTTTACAAAGTTTTGAAATGAAGTTGTATTCTTTAATGTGGATTAAGCCAGGTAATGTCCTATTAGATTAATTTATAAGTCTTACATTCCTATAAGATATATAGATAGTAATCAATGGAAATAATGGATATCCTTTGCGTGAAAAACAGGGGAAATAATGTAAACAAATTATCCACTAAAACCTTCCTCGGGAAAAATTCGCTCTGTAGATTTTGAGAAAATAATAATAATATCTGTGGACTTGTGTTTCAGGTTAGTACCAGACAACGGAATTATATTTAATATTGTTATAAATTTAAGGAATTTTGTATATTTAGGATTTTTATTATATAAATACATATAATACATAGATAGACCTAGGCGGGATTCGATCCCGCGACCTCTGGCGTAACGCGCAGACTAACCGCCACGTTATCAACTGAGACAGCCGGTCGTCGAGAAAATGATGACAGACAGAATTTAGGAACTTGTAATTACAATGTGTATATATATATGTGTGTGTGTGTGTGTGTGTGTGTGTTGTGTAGAGGTGGCTGTTACCTCTTTTTGCATTTGTTTTCAATCATTCGAAAGGAAGCATATATTTCCAAAAATAAAATTGTTTCTCGAAATGTCCATTGAGTTTACCTAATGAAATACAAGATAGGGTCAGTTGTACCTAAGGAAATCCTCATAATAGAACCTGCTCAAAGCCCGTTAGTGAGTGCACTAGTGGTAGTAAAAATTGTACGACGGGGAATTTTTAATTTATCTACGAATCTAACCCTCTGTCCAAACCCTTCTTACCCCATACAAAAAAAACGCAAATAGTTAAAATGTATACGCGCAGTTTATGTTTTTTTTTTTACTTGTGGGTAAGAGTAAGCAATAAAAAAACTGCATTATATCACAGTACCCCCGCTTATTATGTGACGCAAGGGTCTCTGTGACAGTGTGCGTGACGCTATGTTGTTTAAGACTCGGCTTAAATGTTCCTGTGTTAATCTTACACGCACACACACGTGCGAATTTTTTATTATTTTTATCGTTTATTATTTTTGCTACTGTAACTTGTTAATATACTGTATCAGTACACAATCTAAGAAATAACATAAATTCTGCTTACAATATGCAACATTATATGATCTCATATTTAAACCAATAGTTGGATCCAGTTTTGATATCGCCTAAATTGACGAACTTTCCGAAGCCGTCAGTGCCATTACAAGACGGCAAGCTACTAATTTACTCACTTTCATTTTAGTGTTTTTACTATACGTGTAATACAATGTGAAATAAATGTGTGTGCGCAAAAAAATATACAATACAAAGTGTCGAGTGCGATTACGCCGTAATCGCACTCGACACCTTATTTTGTATATTTCTTTTATGTAGCAATAAGCTCATGATTCTAACCACACCGGCCCATTGGAAACAATTGCAGAAGGTCGTCTCATCTGACCAATGTTGTCCAGCCGTCTTCTATTGAGAGTCCATACCTATTATGAAACATGTAGCTGTTACAATTGGAAATCATTTTTTTATACAAATGTCATCATTATCGACCCTTATCGGTCCACTGCTCTACATAGGCCTCTTTCAGTCAACGCCAAGGCGACCGATCTCCTGCTACTCGCATCCATCCCGGACCGGCTACTGCACGGACCTCGTCTTCCTACCTGGTGAACGGTCGACCAACACTTCTTTTTTTCTGAACGCGGCCTCCAATCCAGAACCTTGCTGGCCCATCTGCCATCTGTTCATCTGAGTGTGTAACCAGCCCATTGCCACCTCAGTGAGCTTATTCGTCGTCGTGACATCGGATACCTTAGTTCTCTGCCTTATGACTTCTTTACAAATTCTGTCGGACAAAGAAACACCCAACATAGCGAGTTCAATAGCCCGTTGAGCTACCGCAAACTTGCGGACCAGTCCTAAATTAAGAGACCATGTTTCGGCCCCGTAGGTCATCACGGGGTGAACGCATTGGTTGAAGAGTTTTGTCTTCAAGCTCTGAGGTATAGGCGACGTGAGAATGTGACAGCTTTTTTATATAAATATTTATTTCTGTTGCACAGAAATTATATTCCGCCAATAAAATGGGTAACACCAGAGTCATAAAAAACAACCCTCAATAACGTTTTTTTGTCGCAGCAATTGAAGACTTCAATAAATTTGCCTGCAATTGATTAATGATTTTTATTACAGTTGGCCAGTGATATTTTTTATTTGTGATAATAAATATATTTCAAATCTGTATATAGAATTTTTTCCCTGTTTTCTCTATGTAAATAGAATAATAGAATCTGCATTACTTATGACATTTATTTTTGAATACTACTAATATTATTAACGTGAAAGTTTGTCTGTACTATTGTTGTTGTATCCCTCAAAACCTGCTATACAGAAATTGAGATGAAAATGTGGATTAATATAAAAATCTTTAGTGCCGAAAAAAAATTATAAAATTTTCTACTAATAGGTGTGTGTATGGCTCGTTATTAAAACTGTATCTAAGAAAATAATCGCGAGATATATTGAATCATTATTAAGTTAACAGACATAGCCAATCCAATATTACTAAAGGAAGCGGTAACGATAGGACAGTCATATTCGACAAGTGTTGGCCTGTGACGTATTTCCAGAATATAGTATAATTCCAGAATATATATAAAAAACTAGTATAAATAACCATAAACTGAACATTTAATTGAAGTAAAACAAATAAACATTAAGCGAGAAGACCGTAACGCTACTCCGCGCCATAAAAATAATCAAATATATTCGTTCCATCTCATTTGGCGGCGTCTTAAACGATTTCTCTCGTCGGACCTTTATTACCGAAAACATAACTCCTCATTTTCTTTTTTTATCCCCTACTCGTATCGCCTCCCGGGGTAACTCAGGGGTTGCCCATATTTTTATGTATGCTTATGATACTGAATAAGATCTTTTTTGTTTGTGTAATTATTCTGGTCTAACGGTTTGTGTATACGTTGTTTGGTCGGTTTTACCGTAACGTACTCTCGGTAAGCGAGGGAACGAATACAATTCACATGAAATTTTTGTCCACGTTAGCCCGATAAATCAATAGGGATAGCCTTGTGTGTTGTTTTTTTAAATCTTTATGGAATCCCCAGGAAAATATCGTTAGTAATATGACCTAACAATTTGATAAGTGTTTACATATAAATCGTCTGTTATGCTCGTGTTTGTTATATACTTTACTTGAGTTGTTTTAACACGATAAATAGTACTGAGGAGATAAGCGTCGGGAAGGGGTCGGTCGTCAGCACCTTGTAACAACCCTTAAGGTTTTACAAGGATTACCCATTTTATTGGCGGAATATAATTTCTGTGCAACAGAAATAAATATTTATATAAAAAAGCTGTCACATTTTCACGTCGATTATACCGCAGAGCATGAAGACAAAAGTCTTCTACCAATGCGTTCTCCCCGTGATGACCTACGGGGCCGAAACATGGTCTCTTAATTTAGGACTGGTCCGCAAGTTTGCGGTAGCTCAACGGGCTATTGAACGCGCTATGTTGGGTGTTTCTTTGTCTGACAGAATTTGTAAAGAAGTCATAAGGCAGAGAACTAAGGTATCCCATGTCACGCGACGAATAAGCTCGCTGAGTTGGCAATGGGCTGGTCACACACTCAGAAGAACAGATGGCAGATGGGCCAGCAACTGCCCGTATGATCTTTTCTTCTTGTTAAAGCATAACACTGCGAAACGTACTAACCATATTTTTAATTTCTTCACGACAATAACTCAGAGACAAAATACTCGTATCACCCCACGCTGCGCTCTTTTACGTCCAGAAAAACACATTTCCGTAATCACCTTATAAAGGGATTACAATAAATAAAGAGGAAAAAGGAAATTAACCGCATTAGGCGAGGAAAAAATCCCAGCCCCTCGCAATATGTGGGCTCCCACTGATAAAACACTTTATGTACGCGGCTGTAAATGAAACAATGTGTTATTATATATTCATCTCGGATAACGAATATTGAACCCTATTCGTTCATCAGTAGAATACAAGGTGCAAGTTAGAAATTATAAGCTTTTTGTTACATAAAATTTCTGACTGTGGAATATCTTCTTTTCAGACATGAAATTTATTTGATGAAAGCAGTAGGCGTTCCTTGATTATTAATGTGGTTTGTTGATTTTGATATATCTTTAGACTAAGGTTACTAAGCGGTTTTATGTATGTTATCCTTAAGTTGACACTTCTTTCTTTTCTGTCAAACTATGACGTTTATGATGTATGTTGTGACACTGTACAAAGTTGTACATGTGTCAATCAATGTCGTTAAATCGTGTCAATGTGTAAAATTAAATATAAAACCTACTTGACAATACTCATGTAATAATGCAAAAAATTCTGTGTTCTGTCTACGCTTCAACAGGCGACTGGAGTTTAGTCGAACGAACATGATGTGAAGTGAAAACTGCGCAAGAGACGTAGCGACATAAGCCCGATAAAGCGTTTCTCTGGTTACTCTGGACTATCAAATATTGACACGCTTTAATAATCACTTTTTTTCCATATCGAATGCCTGGAAACGTTTTTAGTAAGTGAAACAGGAGGGTAATATAAAATGCGTAATGTCACTAAATAAGTATAATTTGTTATAAAAATTACAAAACAGGCAGCGATTCGACCAGTTCAATGACACACGGTCGAATGGTGATTTTCTTTTCGGACTACTGGTTGGCGGCACTTAACCAGCCTTAACAGTTCGACTGACTAGCTAAGCTAAGACTTTTGTGTCTTCAGGCTTAGGGAGACGATAGGGAGACAGAAAAGAGGGGAGCTCTTTTCCCGGAGATGGGAAGAGATGAACCACCATTGCTATAGTGAGTTGACATGTTTCTATCAAACACTTAGATGCCAAAACTTTATATAATTTACGAGACTACTATCAAAAACAAGTGTTTTTTTTTTCTAAGCAGCCTTACTAAGTCACTTTAATCGCCTAGAAACTTAGTATTACTTACTGTAATGCGGCATGGCGGCTCTTATGAGTTTCACCTCTTTATATTAAAAAAAAAAAATTACCTAGCCAAATTTTTTAAGTATTGCTTTAGTTGGTTGAATGTATTGTCACTTCTTGAAGGAAATTCATGTTAACTTGAATAAATAAATAAATTTAATAATTTCAATTTACATTTACGACCGGTTTCGACATATCAGGTAAACATTAACATGATGACAAGTCGAAACCTGTCGTAAATGTAAATTGAAAAACAGATAATTGTGGAAAAAATATATAAAATTTATTCATTTATTCAAGTGTTATTGTTTTAGTGTTGGGTTTAGGTTATTCTTCAACCAGTACCACCCTGACAATTGAAAATTTGGTTTCATATTGGAATCCACCTGAAACTCATCGACCTTATGTATTGTTTCTGAATACAGTGACAGTTATTAGGGTTGTTAATTTATGCTCGCGTTTTGTATCGATAAGCATCTGGCGTTAAAGAGCCATATTCAATTCCATTCTCCGTTTTTAACATCACACCGACATCATTTTGATATATCTATTCTTTCGTTGCTTAGCTATTATACGTTCCAATCATAGTTTGAAATAAAAATTTGCTTGGCGTCCTATTTCTTGTTTAAATGCGTTTTCAATGTCTGTGATGTTTCTTTTCCTTTTCATAAAATGCGTAAATGATAATCAAATTATATATGTACTGAAACACCAAATATGTTTTTCGCTATGGTTCAACCATTGACGATCGAGATGCAGAGAAAATTGTTATGGCAAGTCTGACATATTTTCATGGTTTTGTCGAAAAATAAAGTTAAATTGAAACCGCTATTTCGTCGTATCGTATATTATATATTATATATTATATATTTTACTACCATGCGATCGACAAGCTTCGCCAATGATAATTAACCCTCGTTGAATTGAATACAGTTTTAAAGTGGAACCTATCATTTAGTATCAAATACATCTGTGAAATATTGATAACAATGTCCGATATTAAGTACAAGTAAGCGAGCGACTATAGAATATATAGCATAAAATTTATTAGGCAATTTGTAAGTAATCAAATGTACATAACAAGTATTTGGTTCCGAATTTTTTGAGTAGATACAACTCCAATTATTAATATCTTTTCATACATATTCCTTTATGGGTTCTGTAAACCAATGTACAATGTCGACATGCAAAAATCCTTGAACCAATGCAAGTATTCGTTCTATTTATGTATGCTCATATTTTACCTGGTGCGCGTGGTGTTTTGCTTAGCTGTTTTTATGGAAAATCCCCTCATGTTTTCTATTAAAATCGAGAGTTTAAACTGTAGGTTTGTATGTAAAATTTATTCATAAGTTTCCGACACAAGTACTTTTTATCAATCGCTTACGCATTTGCGCAATCATATACAATGACATTCATGTTCCGTTCACGTGTTGTTTTTTTGTATAACTAGATAGTGGCCTTCTAATATACTTCACTTTTTTACGATAAGATAATGTGTGAAATTTTCTACTACATCATGTGCATACACACACTCAAGTACTGCTGCGCACTAAAATTAATGTTATTTGAAATCGATGCAAATCTAATAACAGCATTTTTAGTTGAGACTTTTCATCAATTCAAATGCTTAATCTACTAAACCAATTTAGCAAAATAATTTAATTACATGACTTCATGTATTAAATAGTATCACAATAATATCATTATCAGTGGACGCCTTTTATCCACTGCTGAACCGCTGGATATAGAAATAATAGCTAAGGTTAAAATTTTTGCAGGGCATTGTGTACCTGTTATTATTGGTTCTGCGTTCTTTACTACTTTTTCTCTTCTTTTCTTTTCTGTTCTCATCCTTACATAAATCTGCTTTGTACACTAAACTTGGTTTACTTAAAAAATAATTTATTAATAAAAAATATCGATAGTTGAACACTGCGCATCACTAAATATAGTTCCATAAGTCACTCTTACAACAGACGTGAAGTGTCGTATTTGCAGAAAACGTTGAGTAAAGAAACTGCTGTGGGGTGTCTCACCACTCCGGACCCTCATTTTTTCCTAACAATTTTCTTTCGCCTTCGTAATTATATAGATTTTTGTGCCTCCACAGCGTCTTTGATCGCAGCTAAGTGAAATTTAAAATGAATATTCCATTGAAATAAATCTGAATTGATCTAAACTAAGCTTATTTATTAAACTTTATTATTATTTTGTGTGTACATTGGTCAATTTGGCTATATGTAAACACAGTTACATTATACCTATTTTATACGGTACATTTTAACGAGACCATTCGTTTTTTTATAAAACTATGTACAAATAGCATTGATTAACAGAAACACAAGAACACGCAGTCAGCGTCTCAAAGCCGCCCGTATAAAATATGTGCACATGTCAAGGGCACTTTGTAAAAATAAATTATTTTAAATTCTTTTTAATACAAGACTTTGTGGCTCAGTGATAGTGCCCAAAATAACTAAATATTATATATAATCAATTATGGACTTCTTTCAAATAGCTTTTGCCTTGCGGCTTTGTAAAAAAACCATTTAAAATTATGCGCGTAAAACTTTACAAAAAAGCTGACAGTTCAGTATGAAATCGTATATATTGTAACTTTATAAATCAAGGAACAATAGGTACGAAACTATTTACCGACTTAAGTTGGGACATATTTTGTGAGTACGTTTATATTTCAAAAGCTTAAAAAACTTCAATTTTAGTCACTTTATTATTATTTTAAGTTATATTCTTCCGTGCTGCCACTTGCGATGATCATAAAATGAAAATAACGCACTGCTTCTCTATACTTAATTCTCATAATTTTCGTCTATACAATAGTTGATATGAAACTCATAAGTACATGTTAAATCCTGACAATGATGAAATAGAAAAGGGAAAATTAAAAAAAAAAAGCAAACAATAGCTGGCGTCTTGTGGTGACTCGGTCCTGCTTATTAAAACATACCCAATTCCCCTCTTAAAGAAACTCGACTCATAATAAAGGTTGGTATAATTTCTCCCCGTGAAACTTTTTGATTAGATAAAATATTGGGGTGGGATGGGGGGAAGAGGGGTGGCTGGAGGCGCTTCGCCAATATTATATTATAATTATTGTTATTTTTTTGCCAAGACGCCAATACACCATACAACAAAAGCGTGAATCTACATTTTAATAAATTTTAACGAAACACAATTCTAAAGGCCCACTGTTCCTAAAGAGTTTGACGTTTTATAATTTTTGTTTTGACATTTATTAAAATTCCTAAGATTATCGTGAGTCTCTTATTGTTTATAAATAATATGTATGCAGTATTAACACAGATTACTAACACGAGTACAATTTTTGTTCTAGCTGTAAATGTAATAAATGGCTTGAGCAACGGTTACACGACAAAATATAATACAAGACAAGAAAAATACGAATTTTAATAATACATTTAACTATATAGCGGTTTATTTTTAGTAATACATTTAACTATACAGCAGTTTATTTTGATATTTAGATATTGCGACGTTGCAGATACTTTATAGCGACCATTGTACCTATGAGAAATTAACATGAATGGGAGCTCGGTCTAGTGATTTTTGAGTGGAAAATATGAAAACGATCTTAGTGAGCTATGATCTAAAACATTTAAAACAAACGTGGGATATGCTACCCTTAGGCTTATTTGTTAAGTTTTAAGTAGAAAGTTGTTATTGAAGAGCTGAAACTGCTTATATAGGCATTTATATGCTTCAAAGTAGCTCCAGGCCACTTTATGAATTAAATGTGTAAGTTCAAGAAATAAATAAAAAAGGAATTATGCGCACCACATGAGTGCTAATAAAATGCAGCTCGTTTACTCTATTCACACGTTAGTATGCCCTGCGCAGTTGGCTAGTCTCTATAGATGTTCGTCGTAGCCGAGATTCAGGACATTATTATCTTATCAAATGTCTGTATTTACTAGACTTCGTAACTTGCACCACCAAACGTTCCTAATTCCACTACGCACCAATATATTTTGTGAATTCTATTACTTAGTTTTCTCAGTGCTATAATATTTGTCGTTTATGGAAATATACGCCAATCAAAAGTATGAAACGTTATAACTCATTTCTAATAACATATCTGTTCTAACGGGTTTGATTTTGTGTGATTTATCTAGATCTGTATGCGTGCGTAGGGTGACCATCATACACGCTAATAAGATATTATCTATTCGTCTCTGTATCGAAATAAAAAAAGACATTTTAGTGTATGTGTGAGAAGGATGACTGATTTAATTCCATTGCGGTCTTTCATAGGTGTAAATGTGACAAATATATTATGTAAAACAATACAACTTATAGAAAACCGACGCATCCGTGTTGCAGCCCGGTATAGGGTCATTCTTGTAAAAACTTGAGACTATGTCTACCTATAAGTACTTACCCGACTTTGCCTAAGGGATTACGTTTATTTAATTTTAGCGAGAGATGTCATGCTTGCTATTCTTTCACATAAAATGTACTCAACTACTTTGTATTATGTCGAAATATAGATTAACTACAATCTGAAATAGAATAAAAGTACTTTTATTTCTAAAAAAATATTCTATTAGGGTACATTTTAGGCCAGTGGAACCGTGAGGGATCCATTCATCAACATTATAATATAAATAATATACCCCGAACTTAGTTTAAAAAACTAATTAAATTTTCAAAAAATAAATTACAGTATATACTAGTATATAAAGTAAGTACTAGTACTTGATGAGAATAAGGATAAACATTTGTGTCGTGGTAAACAAATCTTCTCACTCCGTCCCTCTCAAAGGTGACGTGTCAATATTGTTTGATTTAAATTACATCTCCAATAGTGTATTCTAAAAATCAGCCCCTCAAAAAACCGATCAACTGAATGTGAAAATCCATTGAAGTTTGAATTTGACGCGAATCTTCTGTCAATCGCAGTATTTGTAATGGCTTCTAACTATTAGTGGTAACTGTTGTCACACACAGCCGAATGTAAAATATTTTTTTAAGTACTCCCTACTTAATCGAGTACATGGTTCATCTGGTAACAACTAACTTCGATATCACATTACAAGCAGTCATACTTCAGGAAACTAGATTATAAGAAATAGAAATTTCACATTCTTATGGTCCATATTTAAATAGATTTAACATAATAAAGTAGATTTTGAGAGACCGTTGCAATAAAACTACGGACTGTGACTCCGCCAGGGGCCATGGTTGCTGTAAAGCTTCTGAAACGTCGGGCTAGTTAAATAATTAAATAAATCGCGATAAAATCCGTATATTTCTGTAGTGTGATTTAATCTGTCGTAAATAAATATACATATATGTGCCTTCCTTTATAATTTATACGCCTATGTGTATGCCTGGAGCACAATTGAATAAGCAGTGACTGCAGTCACTCACCGCATTTAGTTTCAACGGCGCTTAATAACTTGAGCAAAAAATCCCGATAAAACGTTATCAATTTAAACTCCCTAAAATATAAAGTGTCACGGCCACATTGCGAGGAGCCATTTAGGGGTGTCCCCTGTTCCTTTTTTTTTTTTCAATTTAAACCATTGAAAGAGCGAACATCGATAGCGGCAATGGCCTTTCCGATGCCATACAATGCCAGTTTTCAATAAGATTGGTCACACTACACTAAGCAATGCAATCAATCAAAATTGCATCGGTCGATCGGCTCCAGCGCATGGCCCTACCCACACGACATGCGCGAGAAAATTGTGGCATTGTTAATATTATATTACAATAATATCCATTTTGTTTTAATACATTTAAATTTAACGCCGTCGATTTCACATATTATATTTATTTGTCGCTGAGCGACATTATCCGTATGAGCAGGACATCCGCCTGCGACGCCATCTAATTCCATATGATTGGAGCATACAAGGGCTACCACAACGTGATACGTGACACCGTATCCAGTTCAGACTGGTGTTAATTGACGTGGTCGTTGCTTAGATGGACACAGGGATTGAAAGATGAAATGATGATGATTGAGTCAGAAATTTGTTTTTCACTCATGGCCTTCATACCAATTTACAAACCTAAACAATGCAGACAATTTTTCTTACTAGAATTATAATAATTTATTGAATGTCTAATACCTAACATATTTGACAATGTCAAACAAACGCATTTTTGTACTCTTAATTAAGCATTATTGATGGCGCTTATACTCTACCCTAAATAAATATATACAAGTAGCAATACAAAAAAAAACTTCTTAATTCTCATAATTAACATCCCAAAAACCCTTCCGTATCTCTAAACACATGATGTTTTTTTTAAACTCGGGACAAGCCTTTTTAATATTAATTTGCTGGTCTATAATTTCACCCGCTTCAAATGTCAAATTAGTAAATTAAAAATGCATGGACGCCGCCCCAGCGCGTGTGCCCGAACATTTCTTCATTTGTCTTTCCAGAGTGTTCGTTTCACTTTCGTTTTTTCATTTAACTCACCAACTTACCCATAATTATAGTTTACAGTAACTTCACTAAATCCACGTTCAGAAACCTATTATTTTTTTATATATTATTCTTTTTTTAAGATTCTATTTTTAAACGACGACTGCCACCGCAAGGAACACTTGAAAATAGAATCCCTAAAACTTCCCCCATTGAATAAGGAAAACAATTTGAGCAATAAACTTTAAGCGCCCTAATGCCTTAATTACCAACAGCACTAACCTGCCTCAACTTTCCCATGAGTTTTCCTCTAACCCTCCGCTCGTTAATTGTTAAGCCCTAACTAAGTGACGGTTAACCCTGCGAACGCCGACATGCAAATTAACCCTTTCTCTGCCTGTTTACAACTCTTTATTGAATTAGAACCTCAACACCGACTTAATAAAGGGTTGAGGGATGATATCTTATTTGTATGAAGATTTTAGAGGTTTTAATTAATGACTTAACCCTTCCGGCGCTCTGTCATTAGGCGTTGAGGTTTGGTATTTAATTATGGGGAGAAAAGGGGTTAACAGGTCATCGTGTTATTCTAACATTGTTAATTATGTTGTCTGAGTTTTTTGCATTGTAAGCTTCTGCTTAACAATTGAGGTATTTTGCAAAATTACTTTTGATTTTTATAAATTTTAATTTTAATTTCTGACTAACTAGTTTTTTATTGATTTAGGGTGGAGATGTCATATTATCATCCTCAATTATAGATATAAGGATCGAGTAAACGGAGGCGCTCCACAAAAATCTATACATTAATGCAGTAATGATAAACGTTTCATATAAAACATAATATTCTATTTTCAAATTTAATAATTGATTAAAAAACAATTCCTAGATACTTTTAATTTGAGATATTATCAATAAAATTACACACACAGCTATGCTATCGCGTTTTGTTCGGTTTGTGAGTAGCCGGTGGCATATTGGAAGGGAGGAAGAAAGGAAGGCAACGTATTTGCGTGACAAAGCGTACGTTGGGTGCCGGTAGTCGTAAAAGCCTTCGATCGCTCGTTTGCGCCCCTATACTATGAAAATGGGACCTACCGGAGCAAAAATTAACTTGCCTCTACATATATCTACGAACAGGTTAAAGTTATACTATATTAAGTTTATTAATTTTTCAATACGCATACCTATAACAAAGGTAATTAGCACGACCGGAATGAGATCAAAAATTTATTGGTTATGATGGGATGTGTATGCTAATATACGCCGTTATAAAGTATAATTAAAAATTATAAAGTCACGCTCTGTAATACACTTAATCTGTGCTAAAATAACTCGCTAAATCTTATATAAAACCAACCTTAGAGCTTAAATAAAATCAACATCAAAAAGCAAGATGAAAGGGACGCTGTAAAAAATAAACAAAGCCATCCCCCGGGCGTTGTCTCGGAAAACGGCGGAAATTCACGGGAAAATCTGAGGCGAGCAGTTAAATGACCGTCCGCCCTCACTTTTAATTGCTTAATCGTCGACGTAGGCGGCCGTCTAATTGGCCGCTGACCGACCACTTTAAACCCGACAATCCCCGATAATTGCCGACAATTTCCGACAACTTCCGACAACTTAGAGCATCCGTAATTACAGGGCGAGATGTTTAATTACGCTCCGTCGCCTGGACAAGCCGGGAATTAATTAGAAGTTTAAAGGGGATTTGCGGGAAGAGCTTGCATTTGATTTGGTCCATTCGAGGACCGAAATTTATGTTTTCCGACCGCCGTTTGATGTCGTTGTTCATTTTTAAAAACTTTTTGTTTAACCTTCGTTCGTTTTGATGACAATTTTGTTTAAAATTTGTACTTCAATATTTAACGTATGACCGTGAAACTTTCTATTGTGTAAAGCCAAATGTAACATTCGTACCGTTACATAGTGCCTGTACTGATAAAGCGTCATTATTCATATTTAAAATCCGATGGCAAAGAAGTTTCAAATTACATTTCTGAAGAGATATTCAGTATTTATTACGTTAGCGTTAAAAACATCGGCACTAATCAGAAGCCATGCATAAATTAAGAACTTACTATTAATATTGTTAATTTAGTACTATCACTCCGCCCTGGCTTCAGCCATGAATAACAGGAGCTGAATTATTGATCATCATCATTATCATCAGCCCTTATCGGTCCGTAGCTGGGCATAGGCCTCTCTCAATGAACGCCAAGAGGACCGATCTCCTGCTACTCGCATCCATCCAGGACCGACTACTGCACGGTGATCGTCTTCCTACCTGGTGAACGGTCGACCAACACTTCGTTTCCCTAAACGCGGCCTCCACTCCAGAACCTTACTGGCAATCTGCCATCTGTTCTTCTCAGTGACCATGATGTATGACCAGCCCATTGCCATCTTGTATTATTTATACCTTAACAAATTCTTCACTTCCTTCTTCCTAAAGAATTACTCTATACATTGATAAAAATTAAATTAAATTCCGGTTGGAAAATTTTGATAAAATCGATCACATATCAACCCTATCTGCAATCATCCCCAAGATTTCGTTGAATATATTGTCGTTATACAACTTTTACTACAACTAATAACAATAGCCCCGCCCATATCTAATAACGTAGCTTGGGTTACCATCATTAACTTTAAGTGTCGCGTAAAAAAGTAATCAAAAATCCCACATTAAAACTTCAGCGAAGGAAAATGACAATAAAAGAAAAAAACGAAGCTAACAAGTTTCCATTACAAATTAAAGAGAGCGGTGTCAGGCGAGAAGCGAGCTGAGCTGATTTAGGGAAATGAGAAAAATCTAATTACAAGCCATCCCGTGCCGTGCTTTAATTGAGAACTTTTAACACGGCACTCCCCTCTCCTCCCTCCCCTCCTGCTCGCGCCTCGATTACACTTTTTGTAATTTTTTAAACTTCGTCCGTGCCTTTTAAATACGCTCCTACCTTTTCTTTTATGCGCCCAAGTTTTTCACGGAGATATTTCTCGCCGCCATTATAGCGCCGTAATGAGATTTTCTTTCATTATGTTTAATCTTCCGATTAATTCAAATGTTAATCTCTTTTCACTTCAGTTTTTATGGCCGTAACGGATGGTGCTTTTTCTTGGATTTTCGGAGTAACAATTAAAAATGGCACTCACAATGAAGTCCATTTATCTGCGTTCAATGGAAATCGAGTTGACCGATTAGATCGTCAATAATTTAATTCGGAACGAATTCAAAACGGATCGAGACGCGCCGGTACGTGTCCGGAACTCCAAACGGGCTAGTAGTAGCAAATTGAAAACACCTCCGGCTGGCTGTAAACACGTCACGTGATTTAGGCTTTAATCAAGAAAGGACAGGGTCCGTCGTAATTGTGACAAATCCTCTGTTTGTCCTGAGAAACTTTTAACTCGGGCCCTAACGGCTCTTCGCACGTGCTGGGGGAGGCTGTTTTTTGTCGACACATGTGCCCCCTCACGGACCCCTTGTTGATTAATTTTTAATATTTTTTCTTCCAGTTCACGTACGCAATTTTCACTTTCCCGCCTAACGTTATTGCTCCGGCCCGGGATCACGTAGATGCAGTAAATTCATTGACTTCCGATGGCGAAACGTATCTACGTTGTATGTAAAGTTTTTATCTCATTACACGTAATTTACGACGGCTGTTAGTGGCGCGTTTATATCGCCCGCGCTACACCTACGTAGCTCATTAGTGAATTAGCAACACTGGCAATTGTCTCGGTAATAAAATATAGTGTTTGGAAACATTGCGACACCTAGAAGTGACATCATTCATAACAAAATTAACATTCCTACCAAATTATTGTAACGCCCAAATAACAAATACACTTTAAAACTTTTAAATATCATACGGTCTTATACTCGGTTATTACTTAAGCTTTCGTAATATTTTTTTGTGTCAGTTACAGTATAGTACAGGTCTGTGAGATTCGATGTTGCGTGTATTGTGGAAGGAATCTGTCGCAATTATCGCGTGTGCCGTATCTCGATTAGCAGACGTCGCGACGGCAATTAGGTCGGCGGACATAACCGTTAACGTGCAATGAGGATACGCCTAAACACTCACAATGACGTACGCTTATTAATCTCATTTAAATATCTCCTGGTCAGCGCTAGTCCCCTGGTAAATAAACCGTATTTTCTCTTCAACTCCACCCCTCGGAGTTCAAAGAGTGCGGGGCAATGTCCAAATTATAAATTCGCATTAGAACGGACGCGCATGGTTCGTTTACCATTTCATTTTGGTTCAATATCGCCACTCTACTTTGTTCCACACACACCCTTCCACCCTATCTCCACCGCCTTAAGACGCCGGGAAATATCTGCGTTTTAAGCTATATTTCTTTCATCCCTCATTTTTGCAGTCCGTAGCAATCTGAAATCCAACACATCCCTCGTAGGGGTTCTACTGTGGGTGGCGACCCCCTTATTCTTGTACCCGGATAAAAAAACGTTATCTATTTATAAAATGTACGCAAGCGTAGGTAGAGCGTACGGACAGGAGATTAGCGTGTGCGTACGAGCGGCGCGTGTGTGTGCGGCGCTCATTTGCAAACGTCACCTGAGGTGGCTCGAGTTATCCCGCTCTCTTATTGCCCTCCTTCCTTCCTTGATTGTCGAAAGCGTGGAGATGAACAAGATTTAACTCCTTCCTACACGTTCAGAATTTTTACGTTAATGTTTGTTACAACATCTCAAAATACTATATCTTAGAAATTTGTCCTTTTGTTTTATTAGTTACCGGCTTATCACTTAATTAATGTGATAATAAATCGATTAGTTATTTTTTCTTTGTTACCTTCTAAGATAAATATATATTCATCCACTTGTATTTATTGTTATATACAACGCTTTCTAATAAATAAAAGCCCTAGTATCTTCGTAACGTGTTGTTGGTGTAGTGATTAAGCAAAATGTATGTAAATCCTAAGAAAACTCTGCTAAACAATGTTATCACATAAATAATGTTTACGTAGTAATAAAAGCTTATATTACATTACTAATTTTTAGTTAATTCCTAATAGGCCACGATAAAACCTAACCTCTGTCGACATAAAAACGAAGCGTTGTTGCGTGTTGGTCCGCCATGAATATCTTCCCCAATTGTTTATTTAAGTATCAGTAGCTGTTGCTGTTTGATAACGCTGTCGCAAAATATTTGAATAAACAACGAGTATTACCGGGGGGTGAACTTAAGATGTTCCAAGTGAGGCAGTTAAAAAATTAAAAAGGAAACCGGGGTACGGAGGGAAACTATTTTAAATAGGGGAGGCTGCGCAGCGGCGGCGCTCACGTATGAACGTAATTATAAAAATTGAAGGCAAGAGGCCGCCTTGAATCTCTCCCTCTCTCCCGCGGCGTCGTGCATTTTTTCGTACATATTAAACTCCCCCCTCTTCCCTCCCGTCGCTTCACCCCGCGGCTCCTCTTTTTAATCGATTTTCCCGACACAAGGGGTGAGTGTTCTGGGGTGAATGTAATTTTTTATGCGTTTTTTTAGAACGTCGCCGGAGGTGCCATTACGCCACGGCTTGTTGAGAATATTTTAATTATAAGGCATTAGCACGTTTTATGATACTTCGGGAGTTTATAAATGATCGAGAGCTTTAGTAATTAAATATTTGAATGCGGCGAGATTTCCGCCGGGAGGTAATGGACGTTTGCACTCCCGCTGTCGAATGATGGATATAAAATTCGATCAAATTATTATTTAATGGTGGCGTAAATTACCAGCGGTGGAGGATTACATTATTTTATGTGGAGCATCGCAGTTTTTAATTCGAGCAGCGAGCGGATAACGCGATAAGTGCTCGCTTTTTATTTATTTTTTTGCTTAATAAAATTAAGTGAAACATTCATATAAATGTTTAAATATTGACCCTTAACTGTTTGGCAGTTTATTTACAAAGAATAAGAAGATAAACGAGCAATCGTAGACTTTTGCTGACTATCGATGCTCATAGACATCCGTGTAATCGTTATGCAGATCATCAAATCATCAGTAATTCAATGCTTTTATATATTGTGTTTACTTTATGCAATTGTTTTCTCTTTTATGTAATTGCAAACTGAACTTATTATCCCGAAATACTTAACCGAATAATTTGGATTAAAATTGCTCGCGTATATCGGATACTTTAGTTCTCTGCCTTATGACTTCGTTACGAATTCTGTCGGACACAGAAACACCCAACAAATCACATTCTGTAGCCCCCTCATCTACCGCAAACTTGCGGACCAGTCCTAAATTAAGAGGCCATGAGGCCATGTTTCGTCCGTGTAGGTCATCATGGGAAGAACGCAATGATTGAAGACTTTCGTCTGCTCTGCGGTACAGGGATACGTATACTTAGTATAACAATAATTCTCTATCATTATCTAGGTTTTAACCACATGAAACAACAGTCAATCCATACAAATAATCTTTGAAAATGGAGTAGCTGGCTAATTGTATTAGCTACAAGAGTGCAAAGCCGGTACTGAAACATTAACACGTCGCTAAATAACTACCAACACCTATTGAAGGGTTTCCTTCTATTTGCTCACAAACGAACAGTCGGACCACAACGATGTAGTGTGCAAATGATGTGAGGAATTCGTGTACTCCTGGAATTCAGGTATCACTTAGCGAAATAGCTCAATAATTTCTATGTGAATTGACAATTAAGTCAATCAGACATTGCGATAATTAAAAAAACATACCAGAACCAAACCGACATCAACTTCATATTTTACATTTTAGAGTAGGCTAAAAGTAACTTAATAAAATCAGTCATTAAAATCGATCATTTAAGTCAACGTTAAAAGTAAAATTTTAACAGTACACTAGGTATAGCAACGTGGAAAATAAAGCGCGCAAAGAAAATTCTTTGCGTGAATAAAATAAAAGGTACAAAAATATCTTTAAAAATATACAATGCAGAAGAAATGGGGATAGAAAGAGGGGCCTGACTTTTCACTGAATAAGCGATTTTCTTCCAAACCATCTGAGGGTTATGAAAAATAATATAACTTACTGTGATAATTGAATTAATTAAAGTAGTTTACTCAACTTAGCCTTAAATAATTAAATTAGAGAATAATTAATATAGAGGAAACGAGACAAATGTGTAAGAAGCTTGACATTTGGTTCTCGCTGCCTATCGCTACAGGAAACTGATGTGAATGTGTTCTTGTATACAAATAATATTTTATGATTTTTCTTTTTTTGCCTTATTCATAAATTTTAAAATTAATGAAACTTCGGTAGGTGTTACCGTTGAAATTGCAACTGTAAAAAACGTTTCGACGCTCCCATTTCGTAGAACAGTAAAGGATTGGTAATGATAATGATACATAACGTATAAGTGCCTGGACAAGCAATAAGTTTGCATTTGTAAATCGCAGGTCAGTTTCCCATCACTTGTTTTGTCCACTTTAATTACCATCCATCAAGAGCCGACGGGCTCGGTATCGGCTCATCTGTGACTGTCTCGCGCTTAGACGGATACCGAATAGGGCTCCGTGTAATTGATGTGGCTAATATCTGTCCCTCGCTCTAAACCTTAGACTGTATACTCCATAGAATTAGCAGATTCAGAGAATCAGCAAACAGCGGCCATCTTAGAGCTTTACTGTCTATTAATTTAATGAACATAATAATTTAAATAAATTATTATGTTAATAATTTAAATAAATTATTATGTTCATTAAATTAATAGACAGTAAAGTTCTAAGATGGGCGCTGTTTGCTGATAGATATTAAAGCAGATTTTGATCGAATTCTTAGAAGTGGAAATTATTTGGAACCGTTTTAAGGGACTGATTCATAAAGATGACAAATTCGTTTGCCTATCCGATTGTCTGTTTCAACTACTGGAATATCCCATTAAAATTTCGCTAAATATTCATCAGATGGCTAAAAAAATAGTAAGATTTCTCAACACATAACTTCCATGCCAATAATAGTATCCTAATGAGATGTAAATGAGCGAAGAAGTGGCCGTCTCAGTCCGCGTTATAATAACGCGAAACGACCTACAAGTCCGGATTAAGAAGCCCTTTGACTTAAACCTAAGCATTCAGCGAAATGGCCAGTAGGCGCTTAGTAGCGTTTAACAGAAATACACTTTAAACCAATGTAGTAGGTGTTAGATTTGTTGTTTGCTAGCGGGGCATTACGTGCGAGCTACGGCGGTGTTGCCTCCACAATAGTGTGGATATTTTGAAACTAATTGGCAGAAAGGGTTGCGAATTAACGTCGGGCCCGTAGCTTGTCTTTGTAACCGGCTTTCTACTTTTAAAGCCTGATAAATAGTTAAGTTTAATCGTTTGAGATACAAAATAGTTAACGGATACGAAATCTAGATTATTCGTGACATATATTTTATTTTAGCAGAAATACGTAAACCATTTAATGATTATTTTGTGGTGACAACGCGAGTCTTATTTATTTGAAATCTTTTTCTCATGACCAAAGACTGCTAGAGCATGAATCTAAATATTTTACTAGTGACTTGACTCCTTCATAAGTATACATATCTTTTTATCTGTCAAATGCAACAGTTTTTTTAGAATATATCTCTGTGACAGTACCTTATATATTCTCTATATATAATATGTTTTATTACTGGATAACTTAAGACAAAGTACGAAATACTACTTTATTACCGCCCAACGACGTGACCTTTTTACTTGTCAGGTAATTAGTCCAGTAATAATTTTATTTTTATTTCCCATTATATATATTTGAAGCTAACCAAAATTACAGCATAATTAAATATATTATGAATATAACACAGAAAATATCATGCATATTGCGAATGAAAATGACGAAATATTGTCTGGGACGATGTTTAATTTGCAAGTCCCGCCCAGTTAGTGTTCTGCTAACAAATCCTTTAGACATGTCGCATTCATTACGCCGAACATTGTTAAACACGTATGAGCAATACCGACCAAGGTCTCATTACGACAGACACGACCGGTCAATCAGCCATTCGATTGTTAGATGGAAAGCTACGCTCCGATTCACACAGCATTATACAAAGAGATTTCTGTTTAGCATACTATTATATTGTCTAGACTTAAGGAGCATCCTATATTCGATTCTATTAGTATAATTCTCTCTATTAGTAGTATTAAGTATGTAAATTAAACATGTATTTTTAATTAATTATATTTTATATTCTTGTTAGGTTAATGTCGTCTTAGCCGAATTTCGGCCACGCCGTCCATCGCTATAGAGACGAGCCAACTGCGCAGAACATATTATATAGTGCATAAGTGCAACCCGACACTACCGGAGAGAAATCTAAGGCAAGACCGGCGGCTTAACGTGAGGTACGGAGATGTGCTTCGGAGAGCACGTTAAGCGAGTACCAGTACCAGGAGAGTACACCGCCTACATCCCTAGAAATAGAAAAATCCTTATAATGCTTTGATCCAACCCGGAACTCGGACCCAGGATCTAACGTCTGTGACCTCTCTAGACGACGATGCAGATTGTTAGGTCTAACCTAACAATCTGCTTGTAGTTTAACAATCTGCTGTAGTGCTAAGTAATGTAGGCATATTAGATGGTACATAAATGTCTATATTCATGGAAGTAGGCAAAGTCTTATTAAACACCTCTTGCTATGATAGATAGAGGGCAAAAGGCTCAGAGGCCGAAGTCATAAGCGTTACACAAATCCAAGAGCAGTTGAATATTCCTGTAGACACTGCACTCATGAAGGAGTAAAACTGGTGGAGACAGGTTGTGGAAAAGTTTGTAGGATTCACGATCCTCAGCATTGAGGGAACGATTTGGAAGAAAGAAGATTACAACCCACCTTTTGACTTCATTCACCTCCTTCATTCTTCTTATATCCGTCTTATATTCCATCGGTTTCATCAAGTATACGGGAACCCCCCTACGATAATGCATCGCTAACTTTATCTGCCGCGCGTGAGCTGCCTCCTCGTTAGAGAGGTTAGAGGCAAGATAATTCTAGTCACTTCAGCTAACTTACATAATCATCGGGATGTATCCCTCCCATCTGCAGGAAAGGAGGGGGGTTTGTCCACGCATCGACCACAATGCCACGGTGAACCGACGAAACTACACTGAACACTTCCGTAAACATAGTTTTAGGCAGTAGTTAAATTTAATTATACGAATATAACTCTATTTTTTACATTAGCTTACAAAGACATATAGTAAAACGATTTTGTTACGACAAGCCATTTAATATCTAATTCTTATATCGCATGTTTATGACGTAATATTACTCTAGGCAACAAAACCTTTTTATTATCCTATTCTAGGAAGTTTAAAATAAATTTCACCTAATTAAACGTGCTAACTATACGTCCTACATTCAAAGTCTAATGTGAATCGATGGTGATTCGCGTTACTTTAATTAGATACCTATTGCTATGTTAATAGAACATATATCAGATTGATTGATACCCATATTAGCTGCGGTCACAGTTTAAAACGGCGCGCTCTAGGTTATACATTATGCATCCGTGAATATAACCGGCGTCCGAATCAATTACGGGCCAGGTAGGGCTCGTTACACACGCTTCACGCATCCACAATCGGGCGGAGTAAGGTAAACAGCGTTTATCTGGTGTTAGGAGGAACAATGGGAGTCCCAAATTAGGGCCTAGTTGGGAGTGAGCTGGGATTGATGCGATCCCTAACTGCATTATTATGCTAAAGTATTTCTGTATGATAATGATATAGGAAACCTTATAAAATATGTATCTGACGCACATCTTTGAAATGCGATTGAAATTATTATCATTGCGTTTCTTTTCGCAGTATTTGTTTAGGAACAAGTTGTTATAATCATACATACAGTACTAAGTACACGTTCCAAAAAGGAGCACATTAGAATGTATTTGAACTGGATCGTCCAACTTTTTCAAAGGCCGATGAACGTCCTTTAATTATGTACAATTGTCAATATTTTTATCGGCCATGCTTTTTTAGAGATTTAAGCTTGTACCCGCATTAGTTGGATGGTACCTGTGCCTAGCAGTGAATATCATTGTCATCATTATCACCCCGTATACACTGCTGGATATAGGCCTCTCTCAATGAACGCCACTGCTACTGTCATTCGTCAGAACCGGGATAGAGATTGTCTTCACCACAAGCAAAATACTTACGAATTGTTCTCGACCATCATTGTATTTAACACTCTACGTACCCCACAAGCGTGCTTCACACAGTTTCCTAACCGTACTTCTCGATTATTCCAGGTGGTACCACGAACGTGACGCAGCCTCAGCCGAAGCCGCAAGGTCTGATCGTGGAGACTGGCAATGGGGCCAGCGTGCTGCAGCTGCCCGCCACTACCCTCGAGCAGATCCGACACATCGCGGCCGACCCTGGAGCCTCCACCCTCCGCCTTCCTCCCCCCGCCACGGAGACTCCCGCCGGGGCCAGGGAAATCGACTTCGATTTATGCTACGTCTGCAAGCACTGCAAAGTTGCATTTCCATCGGCGTCCCCGCTGCAGGTGCATCAGGTGAGGTCGTGCTACGCCGGGCGCGAGACGGCCCGAGGCGTCATACGCGTGGTGCAGCCGTCCCTGGAGTGTCGCACGTGTCCCGGTGAGCGGTTCCGCTCCGCCGTCGACTACCGCCGACACGCCGACACCGAAGCGCATCAGCGACACGCGCTCAGCCTACCGCCGCCCGTGTCGGAGCCGCTCAGCCACGAGATGGAGGACGTCGTCAACCAGATAACGCTGCTAGCGGCGCGCGCGGCCCAGGACACGCCCAAGGATCAGAACGTGTTCTGCGTCCCCGGCCGGTTCCCGCAGCCCGGCGAGCTGCCGCTAGCCAGCGCGGGACACTAATCCTACTTCAAGAAATGTATAGTTACTACTACAGAGACGCTCGCTCTCTACGTTGTCCGACAACGCAACAGTTCACTATTAGCTCTTAATGCTTCTTTTCGTTGAAATGCCACGCAAGCGGCACTCTCTTAGTTTAATGCTTGTAGTGTAAGTTAGGTTAGGCGGGCCCGCCGGGTCGCTGGGCCGGTGGGCCCCGTCGCCGCGCGACTGGGACGCGGCGGCGACGGCCCGCTCGGCCGCACAGTCGCACCATATCATACGTTAGACAGGTTTTATTATATACGTTACTGCTGCGGTAGCGCGCGGCACGCGGCCGGGTCGGCTCATACTCAATAACATCGTCTCCCAGGAAAGCAAGTTCCTATCTTTATGGCATATAATATTATCGATATTGATAATTACGGTTTAATTATTGTTTAAAGCTATGTAATACATATAATCGTTCTAATTTTAGGCATAGAATTCTCATAAGAAGTTCCTGACACATCGTAAATGTATGGAGATATTATATATACGTATATGATTTTTTTAAACATGTGGTGAAGTTAGGTATGTATTAGGCAGTAGTGCGGTCGTCCTCTCGCTCGGGTCGACGCTAAAAAACGCATCCCCTAAATTGATACGCTACCCTCCGAATGGCGGAGCTTTACGATGGAGGTGGCGATGAGTACGAGTACTCGGGCCGGTAGAGGGCTCGTCGCACTCCTCGGAGTGACAGCCGCCCGTGGAGAAGTGACGCCGCGTAGGCTTATGGTAACGGTTAATTATAATATTATTATCGTAGCAAACTTTTCCAAAACGAACGAACTCGAAAACTCGGGCTGCGCGCCAGCGCTCAGCCTACCTCGCATACAAGTGAGTTTATTTTGGAACTAAGTGTGATTCTTGAATTTTTATTGATATTGTAATGATTATTAGTAGTGGCGTAAGTGAGTCAAAGGCATGGAGGTACATGCGACGCGCGACAGCACTACGACTCACGGCATGACGTTACGACGCACGGCATGTCGTAGCGGCACACGATATGTCGTGTCGGCACACGGCATGACGTGACGTCACACGACATGTCGTGGCGGCGGCGTGACGTGACGGCCCGGCGCTAGCGCGGCGTGCACCCGACGCGTTCGCCCCACGCGCATGTATATTCATTACTTTCGCGTGTGCGTGAAGTCCCTTATATTTTCGATGGCACAGATCACGTTGAGAATCAAAATATTTTAACATATTTACATTTTATCTAAACGGAGTTTAATACAATATTTTATGTACGAGCGATACCTACTACAACATTGAGTTTTGTTTCATGTGCAATGTTTTATTCCACCGGTAGCCGGCGGTCCTTGTTATGTATGTTGCGGAGCTGCGTGCGTGCGTGATCCACCACCGACCCATGACGTTATTTTGACCCACCCTAGTATACGACAGATTACATTACACAGTAGTTTAAATATAGAACTCGCGAGTGGGTGAGGTGACGCAGGCACGCAGGGTTTCCAACGCGAAGGCGCGCGTTTACTACAAGATTATTTCAGTTACTGCGTTTATAAGATTATGTCGAAGTGATTATTGATTATGACGAAATTTGTTGAGTAGTTTTTTCCTTTGCCGTACGCTCCCTGTGACGTCACGGGGGCGTGTTGGCGGTTTGTACTCGGGAGTATTACGGTAAGTTGAGTTGGCGTAGGTGGACATGTCGGTAGTGCGATGTCGTGTCTCCGCGGTGTGAGGCCGCGGAGTGAATCATGGTTCCTATGTATATTTCAATATTATCGCATCTAGAGTTTCACTATACTTTCCGAATACAAATTTTAATATTTAAGATTGATTCGGATTAGTCTGTTGTATCGCTGCAGAGGCCGTGGTCATGTTGTTTGTTTATTTTTATAAATGTTTCCAATTTGTTTGTAATATTTTTGTAATCGTGTCACGCGTAACTTCATGGAGTTGTAATCACGTAGTTATTGGATGGTTATGTAATAATTTAATTAAAAAAATAATAAAAATAAAAATCATCAAGAAGATAGCGCGTCTATCATAGTTCCTAAACTGTCTTAATATTAAATTAATTTTTAAAAATTTTTTCATAGTGAAAATATACCGTTCCTATTATTGTAAACTGTATTGAAAAATTTTATGTAAACTGTAATAGTGCATATGATGTTTGGTGTAACTTACGTTTCTGTTTCTTTATGAGATGTGATTGTCAATTGGTAAACGATGTTTGTTTGTGCCGAATTGTGTTACGTGTGCGTAGGCGCCTACGCGCGGGCTACGCGGCTACGACGCATGCCCACCGTAGCCGACAACAGATTACGAATACATTGTCAAGTGTAAATGGTAAAATAAACTCAAAGTTAGTTTATCAGATACTCGACTTTTATTTTCACCCCTAATCTTGGCCTATATCATATAGATAGACTGGTGGAATTTCATTGATGCTCTATATTTATACAGCAAAGCAATACTTTAATAACTTTTTAATGCTGACTAATTCTATGTCACTGCTATATACTGTGCAGCTTCATCGGTTACTATAAGACACGTCGTGAGACGATCTAGGAGGGAGCGTAGTTGATCGGGGGACATATCCCCTCCTTTCCCGCAGATGGGAAGGATGCATCCCGATAGTCATATAGCGATTGAGTAGTTATTCTTCAACAAAAATGACCTCATCTACCATAGTCATCCATTGACTCGACCTTATTTCTCAAATCAATCGTCTTAATTCAGATATGATCACAAATTGGGTGTCATAAAAATATGTTATGGCCACATAACTTATTTTTATGACATTATATATTATTACAATTCGACTTTCAATGTTATTATAATTCTGGTGAATTCTACTCTCAATATCGAATGATGCGTTAATAGGTGTCATTGATATGTGTAATTAGCTACAACTACAAAACATGTAAGAATTTAAAAGATTACCGTGCTGCATTGCAGCGGAGTTGAGCCGGTACGACCGGAGAAGTACCTCTCCCTCGTACGATGAAGTGAGAGCAATTCGAATATTCCTTCGATTTGTAAGTTTCCACCAGCCAACTGGATGGCTGGAGTGCAACACATCTGCGTAACATTTCTGCAGATGTCTATATGAAAGGGCTCCAATTGAACGTTGCCCCTTGTACTACAAACACCATAGGCAAGACCACAGGTTCTGTAGCCCTTGTTATGAAACTGCAATCGAATAGGTGGAGATCGGACACAAAATCTACTAGTCGACTGCAGACGTGCTCTGCGCTGCTCCTCGTGGATCGGTGGTACAAGACCAGTTCTACACATCCAACTGCCTGCTGGGGACTCGAAGGTGAATCTGATGCGGGTGTCACGAAGAGTCACATATCAGTCAGCCGACTGTTTGACGTATATGAGACCACCGAGTTGTTATACGAGATGGTTGCCACGAAATAAACATAATTTAAATATACATTTTATTTTCTACCATGAACCATCAATTCCACACCGCTCAAGTATACTTTTTATTAAAAAGTATATTTAAACTTGTAAATTCTCGAAGACTTAATCTAAGTTCTCTTGTAAGAGGTAGTGCTGTGCTGTCTTGCAGCGGATCTGGGACGGCACGACCGGGGAGGCGTTTCGCTCACATTACAACTCCCCAAAGTGATTATGCAGTAGAGTTTCGTGGCGTTTGTGAGTAATTGGCGGCCCGTTGAAGGGGAGTAGGAAAAAACGGCAACGTATAACAACAGCTATAAATTAGAGTAGTCATCCAATAGCTTCTGCTGCTCGCTCATCCCCCAGCTCTATAAAAAAAACAGAAACTGGTATAAAGTCTCTCGATAGCCTTACGGCCTAGGCTAAAGCGGAAAAAGAAGTTTGGATATAAGTGGGAATGATTATGATATGTTTTACGTTAATGCTTCCTCAATATATCTCATAATACTTCAACGGTCGCCTATATGGCCGATCACCTGATATGATGACACCCGTGTACCGTTTACCCTCACGGCTCCTATGCACCTGTGGTAATAAAACCATAACTGGTGGATGTACACCTGTACACACCTGTGCACATATTATGAAATAAAGTACCAAAATCTGCCAGTAGGTAATTTATAATTTGTTAAGTCTTCGTTGTTATTCACGATCGAATCTGGGTGAAGATGGCTAGTAGTAGATGTTTCGAAAAAAAAAATTGATAGATAGATAGGTCTTTAAAAGGCCGCCTAATATTTTTTTCTTATCTGTTTCACTGCTTCAATGCGCGTTACAAAATTTTTGTTTGGTCTATGTGGCGGTCCTTGGTCTTTTGGTCATCTTAATGGTCTAACTTAGAGGTATCAGGAATAACAGTAAAAACCGCATGAGAAACCGTTCCGTAGATTTAAGGCAAATCGATCAAAAGCAAACGGAACTTCAAGTAGACAAATGTAAAACCTGGTGTTTAATTGATATGGTTGTAGCTGAAAAGTGTAAAAGTAACGATCATATTTATAATATTATATTTTAAAAACAACATATCTTCTCGCCATTGACCTAATGGGGTGGGCAGAGTGAACCAAACGTCACGAACCTTACATATTTGTATGCCTTTCTCTACATTAATTAAGCTATTCATGCTGAGAAGCCGGATGCGAAGACCCTTGCCACTTTCAGACAGTGTCCGATCGATATGTAAACGGTATGGAATTTAAAAAGGATATTTACGTACATTTTACATATGTATACAAACAATTCCGTCCGTATACTGATGGGAGGCTGATAATACATGCCTACCTAAAGCAAGACCTTGCCTTAAATAATACTATTGGTTTATATACGACTTAATGCTACAGGTACCTGGTATTCTATTCCTCCCCCATTATTAATATTGACCCTCAAGATTAAGGGTGAGGTGACAATGAGAACAATTGTCAAAGTGATTAGCTGACTGTTACCATCTGGAGTATATCACCACGACAGTTTTAGATCCTCGCTCACATGATACCACTGTAAAGTGATGGCTTGTTGTTGTTGAGTTGGCGGGGATACTTTGGTGTTCCTCGTAGCCTCTTTATATAGTTAGTGTGTCGTTTAGTGGCAAATCCGCCCCAAGACATCTGCACAACGAGAAGTTACATACCTCAATTGTTTTCTTCTTAATTATTTTTCATGAAAACACACAACACTGCAACTCCTGAATCTATTTGAAGGGTATGAAGGTGCATAGAATTAATTACCTTTCGAAAGAAATTAATGCTTTTTTCTATGATGAATATATTCAGGCAAGCTCCCGGGTCGCGGAGGTGCTGAGATATGTGGAGGTAGAAAGTAGATAAGCATATGTTCATACCCACTAAACCAGCGGTGTTCTTGCTCATCCGCACGTGGAGGAGTCACGGAAAAGCGATGACATAACACTGCGGCTTCAGCAGCTGTTCCTCTTGAGGGCTCATCACGGGAGGGTTTACTCTCTTAGCTACGTTGAGATATGCTGGAATACACAGCACACCGAGAATTCGAATCTTCATAAGCAGGCATCGACTTCTCCAAGCCGTCGCCCGGTGATCCTTCAGGACTTGCGTTACATGTCTTCGCCTGTGACACCTCGTGGAGAAGAAGCGAAGGTCAAATTGAGGCACTTCTCTGTAATGACGTCAACTTTATCCGTACCGAAAACTGCTTTTGAAAGGCATTCTTCGTGTGCCATAACCTTAAATGTTTAGATGCAAATTGGCAAGACCTTAACGACCTGCTAACCTTAACGGTTCCATCGTGGAAAAGAAGTGAAGGTTAGTGGCCGGTAATATTGAAGCATAAACATATCTTATAAAGAGCTCTACTGTAGAGGAGAAAAGAGAAATGGAACAGCCCTACCTATATTCAGCAGAAGCTGAGGCGATTTCTTTTATATTATAAGGAGGGATGGGATGCATCCCATCCCTCCTTATAATATAAATAAACGAGAAATCGAAACCTTTTGTCTACTAGCGACATAAACATCCACATTGTGTGTGTTGACCTCCTTCCCTCCAATGGAATGGGCAACTCACAGACACTAGACAACTGACAGAATAACTGTCACTTTAGGGCGGTGGCATATGAGTAAGAGGTACCGCCGCTGCCGTGCCAGTACGGCTGCAACGTATCATGGCACTGCTGCTTATTGAAACTCATGTTATGGAACAAAATTGTTACACCTTTCAATCCGACAAATACCGAGAAGGAATAGCATGAGGTAGTGCTATTGAATAGCCGCTGCTATATTAGGCGACGCACCCTTCGCTCACATGCAAGTAGCTGGTAGTCCATTGGGGGGACGGGGCGAAGAAGAGCATCGCATATACCTAACTATCAACCATCGTCGATAGTGAACAAGTGGGTCTAATTGCTTGTGTGTCTTAAACGCTATTAAAAATCCCGAACGTTCAACTCATCATATTTTAAAACGATATATCTATAAATGATTTAACCAAGGCGACGACTTACGTATTTTCCCTTTATCGGAATAGAATTTAAATAGTGTTAACTGGTATTATGCGAGTATTTTACTCGTGGAGAAACCTTACGCAGATTATGTTGAAAATTGTTTACACGTATGCAGATATTTCTAATACTGTCGATGAGCAAAGTATATCGCATTACCAGTTATTGTGCCGATAAAACGACATCACAGTTATAAATGCCTTTTTTATACTAAGGGGCAACGAGCAGTCGGATCTATTTTGCGAATACCAAATCCCATGACCATCCGCATAATTACTATGCCGATGCGTTGCCCTCCTTTCCTTATCCTCCAATGGGCCAGTACTGTAATTATAATAATAATAATATGACATTTGTGGACTTATCAAGCTAGATGACCTACATAACTTGATTAGCCCCCTATCGTTGGTACCATGAGGGCACGTATTACGGTTGGCAACGAGAATATATTTAGTAGTAGTTGAAAATTTTGAGTATAGATAAGCAGCGCCGGATACATGAGTTTAAGGCGGCTATAGCCTCGGGCCCCACTGGTCCCCATGCGTTAATGGAAAATTTTAAGGGCCCCCTCTCAACTCCGAACCCTTGCCTAGGTTAATCCGATGCTATAGATGGAAGTTAAAAACAAATGTGAGTAGTCTTAGACTACGCTGATAGCAGAATTAGGCCGGAATCCCTAGTTCACGTGATAATGCAAAGTAAAAGCTATTATAATTGAAGTAAATAAAATATAGAGTAAAATCCATGAGCCCCAGAACTACGTAGTTTTAGCAAAGCTGAAACTTTGAAGATCACTAGTGTAATGAAATGTTTAAAAGTATGAACACCCTACCAGCATGAAGTTGGAGCAATTTCTCATATATCGCGAAGTACATCAATCATCAGCCGGATGACGTCCACTGCATAACACAGGCCTCCCACATGGGGCGCCATAAGGTCACGGGACACTTACAATCATCCACTCCCCGCGGCCCTAACCAAGTCGTCAGTCAGCGGGTAGGAGGCCGTCCAACACTCCGCATTCAGTTGCGGGGCCCCCACTCGAGAACCTGTATTCAAATTTACAACATGAATTTGCATCAGGAATAGAAAACACCTATAGACAACTATGAAAAAATATATATCACTTTTGGTGCGGTTTGTGAGTATCTGTTTGCGGGACCACAGGCTTAAACACAATCAAGATGTGATCTCTTAATTTACTGTTAAGTAGCGTTACAGCATACTACCGAAGTAGCTGCTATACAGTTTCCAAAGTTATTTATTATACTACAAGGAGAGAAACGAGAAGTCAGATAGATTATTCATCAGGCTCCAACTGCTATGACCCCCTTTAACATCCGCTTAATCGTTATGTGTTGCATCTCCCTTCCAATGGGCCCGCAGAAATTCACCAATCGTACGGAGGAACAGCCGAGACGTGATTACGATACCCACTGACAACGGCGACATTGTATGAAAGTGACGTGACCGTGAAATACCATCGTATTTTATGTCGAAAATTACGTATGTCGATTGTCATCTGTCGGCAGGACTCTTTAAAGGGGACAGACAAGACAATTTGGTGGCTATCGGACGCCTCTAGACACATCACTGTTATGTTGATGAGATTTTGCACTCAGCGACCTCACTTAACGTGACAGCATAGCTATCAAAACACCCCAGGGTATTAGTAAGAGATGGCACCATGCTGCATTGCAGCTGAATTAGGCCAGCACGACCGTGGAGGTACCTACTCGCATGATACCACCGTAAGGCGTCGTAAAGTGAGTAGCGCATTGATGTGGAGGCGAAAAGTAGAGCGACGCATCTGCTTGACAATATGGGTCATGTCTATGGGCATCGGTAGTCGTCAAAAGATTGAATGCTCGTTTGTCCCTGTATTATAAAAGAATCTCTTTGCGGCGGTGACATGTAAGCGAGAGGTGTCTTCCCGGACATGCCGGCCCAAATCGAGACACCCGATGCCTCTTACTAAAGGCAACTTTTACTTGGTGAGTAAAGTAAGTGTAAAGTATAAATGATAGTAAAACATATATATGCGCCTCTACTGCGCGCGTGCTGCGCGTCTACTGCGCGCATGATGCGCGTTTACTGCGCGCGTGCTGAGCGTCTGCTGCGCGCGTGCTGAGCGTCTGCTGCGCGCGTGTTGCGCGTCTAGTGTGCGCATGCTGCGCGTCTACTGCACGCGTGCTGCGCGTCTACTGCTCGCGTGCTGCGCGTCTAGGGTGCGCGTGCTGCGCGTCTACTGCACGCGTGCTGCGCGTATAGGCTGCGCGTGCTGCGCTTCTACTGCACGCTTATTGCGCGTCTACTGTACGCGTGCTGCGCCTATAATGTGCATGATCTACCTGAAATAATTTTCAAGTAGTATCCGAGTTACATATTTTTGAAAGCCTTCTAGACTCAGTGAATCTTGAGCGGAAGTCTGATTTCTATATAGCCTATAACTAAAAAAAACTACTTTTACGGATTTTATCGCGGTTTATTTAATTATTTATGTAGCCGGACGTTTCAGAAGCTTTGCAGCAACCGCAGATTTTGTTACACGTCGGGTACGTTCTTCGGGTACTTTTAAAATCTTGACATCTGTCATCTCAGTCCACCCGTGACCATGGTTGCTGTAAAGTTTCTGAAACGTCGGGCTACATAAATAATTAAATAAACCGCGATAAAATCCGTAAAAGTAGTTTTATTGTAATGACTAACATTCCCGTAAACTTAAGACATCAATAACCTATAACTGTCTAATATTCTCTGCAAGTCCTAAAAGACTAAATTATAGGAATCTTTGTCGTAAATTAAAGTTGGCAAAACTCATATACAACGCAACTATGGAACGTTGCAGGTACCGGGGAAAGCCATAATTGAGTTAAAATGTTCATTTTGCTATCAGGTGGAGTCTTTTTTTAGTATTAGGAGGTAAATTAGATATCGGAGCCTTTCACAACTACCGACGCAAAAAAAATCCGCAAAATTGCTATTCCGATGCATGCTTTCCTTCGAGTCTTCGCAACCGACGCGTTTGTAGAGAGTAATGTTTACGAAGCAAGATAAGCATGTAAGGACCGTGACATATCGCACCTGGTTCTTTCTACCTACCCAGTAAGTGATCCCTGAAGATATGTGTGCTCTAAATAGAACTAGGACTAATGTAAGTAGAACCATACAAAATAGTGAATATAATCGTGTATTTTTTGGATCAGTTGTTAGCGCAACATGCAAATTGACTTCTTTGAATTATTTATACCAATTGGAGAAGTAATAATGTATTTAACAAGTATGTCAATAAATTAATCTAAGCGCTGTTTGCCATTTCGTTTACATCAAAGCAACTCCGAGCAGCCGAATGTGGAATTAGCCAATCGTGAAATAACATCAAATACCGAACACATCGGCTCTCTAATCAGTTGGTGTTTGCACGAAAAAATAGGCAGCCCTTAGCCCGTTCGGAGGAACTGTCACACGGCCGGATGCAAAGGGGATCTCACTAAGTTATTGATTATATTGGAATAAGTCTCGCCCCACACCCACACCCCACGCCACCCTCGCGGCTCGCGATATATCGGCCGCATTATTTTACATATATGCCATGTAGTTGCAGTAAGATTTAGGACTTAGCAACGAATGGTGGCACAACGGAATTTCTGAAGTAACACTTCTTTTATCTCGCCTAACTAGGAATGTTGGCTGGTGAATGCATAACGAAGGTTTTACAAAAAATATTTGTGACGAACGAGGGAGATATATAGATAAGATATAAGGAGAGTAGTTAAATTTCATATATTGCTGTACAGGCAAGAGAGTGATGTGCAAGCTGACATTTTCTTTCTCTCTTTATTTAACAGTCAGTTACCTTGCGTTGAAGAAGCTTTACTTTGGTCGTGTGCTCCAAAGCACACTTGTTTGCTTATTTCTTTAATAACACATTTACACTAAATTCATATACAACAACAACACACCTTCATGCCAGCTCCATTATAGGGTAGGCAGGGTGAACGGAATGCCATGCAACACGATCCTTACATGCCTACCTTGCCTGGAGTGCGGAGTACCAGATATGTTATAAATTCAACTAAACCCTGGTAAAAAGGCACTTGTTCATAATGGAATTCCTGCGACAAGAGATATATTAGAAACATTGTGTATTACAAGCAAATATTAATTTTTGAAATGTTGTCGTTTAATTGATATATTTTTTATTATTCAGATATTTTGTGAGAGGTAGTGTCTTGCTGCATTGCAGCGGAATTGGGCCAGTACGAACGGGGAGGTACCTCTCGCTCACAGAAAATCGTACAGTGATATCTTCATGCGGTTTGTTACTAGCCTATTGGAGGTAAAGAGGAAAGGAAGACAGCGCAACGGGATGGTAATCATGCGGATGTTCATGGACGTCGGTAGTTTTAAAAACTTTCCAATTTCTCGTCTGCCCCCTCCCCTATAGTATATATTAAAGAACTTTATCACTTAGCGATAATTCAGACCTTGTAGAAAAACACAAAAGACACGTTCGAAACTTATATCATGATCATCAACCTCTATGCTAACTGCTTGATATAAGTCCCTCTTAATGAACGCAAAGACGAGCGATCCCCGGCACTATGTTAATTCTAATCATGCATATATATGTGTTATCCTATCTTGCAAAAATCACTGGACGGATTTGGATGAAATTCAGCGTTGATCGTTGCCGGCTCCGTCAGCTCAGTGGCTAAGAACTTCCGTTTAATCTACGTCAGTTGAAATCCCCAGTCGATGTAAATGTCAATAGGAAACAATGGATTCTTTATAGATAAGACAGACGGTGCAGATCCTGGAGAGACACGAGCAGCGGTATTTGGGTGCTGTGGTAGGCCCAGCCCGATTTTTCAAATAATTTCGGTGCCTGAGGAAATGTTAACTGTTTCCTTTAATCATTGAAAGCGACTTTAGAAATTTAATTATTTCGCATTTTTCAGTCCATTGTTGAAGTCAGTTTAGTTTTTGTTTAAAAACTACTGAACCTTTTTGAAATCTTTCACGCGTTTTAGTAAATATAATTAATAATCTAAATCCAATCAATAGTTTCAGAGATATACATGGACAAATATACATACATACATAGACCAACAAAATTTTATATATTTGTTTGGAAGCCCTAGCAGATTATTATAATGTTACGTGAATATTCCGATAATATACATACATACGTGTGGGATTGATAAACTCCTTTTTTTCAAGTCAATTAAAATATGGCGACTACAATTATAGTAAGTGAAAGCCAAGAGAAGAGCCTGCATA
>JAFELO010000387.1:240575-251263 GCA_017140195.1 Eumaeus atala | reverse complement strand
TTCGAGACGATTCCTTAACGGGCGATTTAAAAAAAAACTAATATGGGTGGGTGGGATTGAGATGGTAATACCACGTCCCGGTCCGCGGACTGCGTTATAACGATGGGGTGGGAATTTTAATGTACCACCATTTTGGCGCAATGCTCAAATTTTACGACCGCTAAGTCATTATGAGGGAAATTATTGGCACTCTGATTGCTTTGGCTGTGATAAAAATTCTCAAGACGGCAATAAGGTGGAACTAATTCTGAGTTAGATTGCAGACACCCGCCTAATGGAATGACACGATGCGACTTTCAAAATCTTTGGCTATTCCCTTTACATTATCGCTTTTTACTCAGATGAATTATTGAAAGTACCTTCTATCTTTTTAAATTTCGAATGTACATTACAATAAAATTATTGTAATGACTAACATAAGCGTAAACTTAAGACATCAATATTCGGATGTAATTTTTCTGGCTGACTCGGCGATGCGTCACTGATATAACAGTTTCAACTTATCTAAGTACAAACAAAAATACAACAGGACAGGGACACAAATACGATATCTGTGTGAACTCATTAAAGTCGTTCGAGTTTTTGAGATGGGCTGAAACATCGTAAGATCAGATTTACATATATTTAGATTAAGAGTAGAGCAAGAGAGAAATCGAAGCCCCTTGACGACTATCGACGCCCATAGACATCCGCAATATTGTTGTGTTGCAGATGTGTTGCCCTTACCTTAAGCTATATACCATAGCTGTCAGGCTACGGCGGTCATGTAACAGATATATTTGTTCATTATAATGAACGCCGCGTGTAAAGTAAACTAGTCGGTCAGGTTGCGGAAGGGCAACCTTTACCTAGCCCTGTGCGGCACTGGCTCAATATACCTAGCCCTGTGCGGCACTGGCTAAATATACCACAATCCAAGTATAAAAAGTCTCAAGAACTCAAAAAAGGCAAATCATTTTAGTAACACTGCCATGCATTGCACCTGAATGGGGCCGGCAACACCGGGGAGGTACCTCTCGCTCACATGATACTACCAAAGAGCCTATCCTTCCGAGTTTCATGTAATTTATGAGCATTCGTTTGCCCATTAGGGGAGATGGGATGAGCATTAAAATAGCTTAGGAAAGTTCATTCTATCTTTATAGTTGGAAAAAAGTTCATTCTATCTTTATAGTTGGAGAAAAGTTCATTCTATCTTTATAGTTGGAAAAGAGTTCATTCTATCTTTATAGTTGGAAAAAAGTTCATTCTATCTTTATAGTTGGAAAAAAGTTCATTCTCTCTTTATAGTTGGAAAAAAGTTCATTCTATCTTTATAGTTGGAAAAAGTTCATTCTATCTTTATAGTTGGAAAAACAGATGATGAAAGTACCTACCTGAAGGCTGTATGCACTTAACACCTATTACGTAACAATTTTTGTGTATTTAAAAACAATGTACTGTCATTATACTCTATGCGCGAGGAGGACGACCGATTTGACTCCCTCATGATTTCTCGTGAGTGTTTAGGTGACAAATATATGAGAGCTAATATCCTACAGCAAAACATAGATATGTGCCGTGCCTTTCATTATTTCATCACAAGGACTACCACATATCCAAGCTAGATCCAGTATGAATGAATGAATGAATATAGGCTTCATTTAGGTGTAAATTACACCGTTATACAAACTTTGTAACAGTGCAATATAAACAGTGTAAAAACAATAACAATATATTTCTCACCTAAATTAAAATAGTGAGCACAATACAAAATAAAACGATACTAGTACGGGGTAAACAGTAGTAAACAGTACGGAGTAGGCAGAGAGAACTGGATCCCATACGTCGAGAACCTTAAATCATTATGTCATCATCATCCTATATCTGTTACTTAGGACTGGAAACTCATCCCATTCCAGTCTGAACCACTTGCGAAAATTCATCTGCAGTAGATTTGATCACTGCCTACTTCTCAACTAGCTTTTCCCTTATGATATAGTTCGAACGTCTTACAACTAAGCCGTTAGTAGTCGTTGAATATTGATAGACCAACGGACGAGGGACCACTAAGTTATCAGTAATTTTTACAAGTGACAACGAATAGAGAACATATTTATAGCTACTGAAGACTTATACCAACACAATACTGGACAGTTTGTTTTTTATTTCTCATTCACGCCTTTACAATGGGTTACTGGAAACTCGCAAACCACCAGTAACGTTAAAGCATGACTGTCATCTTGCAGCGGTATCATGTGAGCGACAGGATCGGTGCCTCCCCGGTTGCCTTGCTCCAGCTCTTACAGAAGTGTCAAAGGAAGCCCATCATTGTCTTAAATAGGTAAATGACATTAACTGAACCTTCTTCCGCGATACGAAAACTATATAAAAGGATCCTAAGTCCATCATATTTTAAAGCAAAGTACATAATGAGCTACGCCAGGAGATATATTCAACATACTTAAAGCTCCAAGTCCATCAAAACTTTGGAACAAAGCTTAAAAGTTAAAAGAAAATATTCAAGTCAGGTGGAGTCTGGTGAATAGACAAAGTTCCCGGGGTGAGGGGGGAGGGTGATTAATGAGGCTCTGTTTATCCCCTCCCTCCTCGACGTGGATTACTGGATTTAGAGATTATGCGTGCTTTTAAAATAATCTGTACTCAGGTATAATTTAGTACTCTGTGTTGTTTAAGCAAGTCACTTACTTAGTTTAGGTAATCTGCAAGAAGTAAAAATTCGTTGCTTAACATACAAAATGTAATTTTAGCTTCAGTTGTTATTTAGTATTGGAAGTCACGCTTTAATAAACATTATTTACATGTTATTTTTACACGGCGCCTAAACGCGCGGTGTCAAAAAGTAACCATTAATCGCCCAGAAATCAAAATTCGATCATAATTATAAAAAATATCTACTTTTAATATATCTTGACTGTGAAACCTTTTCATAGGTACGTAATAAAACTAAATGTCATACGTCATAACATGTTCACAGTGTAACAAACAAGTCGTGTATTACAGAAGTTTGTACAATATGTGCATACCGTAGTGCGGGCAATGTTTTATTTAGTAAAATATTATTAATTAAATACATATATAAATGGACTGCCCCGTGGTCTAGTGGTAATTCAAGCACAAGTCGTGAGGTGCTGTTAAAGGAAAGTCAGCAGTCAGGGAGTTGGCGATGTTTACATACATCCGTGACTCGGTGAGCATGTTAAGCTGTCCTGCGCCTGATTATGCTCCGGTCGTGTCGGGTTTGCAGTTCCTTCGGAACAGCAGAATGAGTGAACAGGGTGTGCGCCTGTGCCTGCGCACTTGTGCACTGTAATACGCCCCGCGTTGTTGGCTAGTCTGAACTAGTGTCCGAAATTCGGCTAGAACGACATTGTTATACAAAAATATTAGCGTACTGTGTTTCTCATATACAAAAACTATAAGTGTCTTATTTCATACTCGTCCATCCGCGCAATTTTCTTAAAAATTGAACCCAAATTTTTGCTTCATAAATCATATGAGTCGTAAAATCGTGTGAAGAGGAACCGATCAAACGTTAACGCTTTACCGAGCCCTGTCGCTTACTCCACGCAAGGTGCGTGGAGTAGACAATTCAATAGAGAATCTTTAGTTTTTAAGGAGTAACCTCCAGCCCTATATTGGCGATGACACAGTTTTTATTTTTCAAATATGACCATCAATCAATTGTAGTAGACTTTCTCTCTTTCCTTCTCGATCACTTTTCTATCATTTTCTTCTTTTTTTATTAATCTTTAATCTCTTCGTCTAAGAGTTTGCTCGCTCATGTTGAAGAGTCTTTAGCATTCTCAAGAGTCAAGGCACGTTGAGGAAAAGAGACTAAAAACAGCAAAATTTGAAAAATCGGACTCAAATTATTCTACAACGATATATGTGTTTGTGTATATGCTATTTTTATCATAATTATTTAATATAGTAGCCGTTTAGGAGCCTGTACCGCACCAGTGACCTGTCCACGCACCCTCCGAGCCCCAGACGAAACACTAAAGGGGTAGTTGTGCATTTGTTGTACAAATTGAGCGCCCCGTGTTTATCTCGACCTACGACCCTCGCCTTGTTATCTCTAACCCTTGCTGTATTGACTTCTGTATTACATTCTATCTTTTATCTTTTGTTTTGAAAACGCAACATTTGTAATGTCTCTATGGATATTAAAAAGGATCTTCAAGTGTTTAAGGTAAATTTTAAAATAAAGTTATTCCATAGAATGCATGGGATCAAGAACGATGAGAGTTCTGGTATAACGTGTATGGATTGTATGGAAGTTGTATATTGCACATGGATAAATATACAGAGAAACAATTTACAGTTATAAAATATATTTTGACTGAAATGACACGCGACTGCAATTGCTTCTCAGAGGGAATACGATTCTGAAGTAAAGGGTGTGCAACAGACGTGGGCGACTTAACCACGGAAAAGTGTTACGATAGTCTTACGCCGGCCACTGTTTCACAGCATTTTGCTGCTCATTTTTTCATCCTACGGGCTCTAAACATGAAAACTTGACGGCTTACGATCGCCGCACATAATCTTTATACTCACACATTGCTTAAATTTAGACTTAATAAAATGTCTTATATATCTTGGTTTATAGGAAGAGGTAGTGCCATGCGTGGTACATGACAGTAATTCCTTCTATACAGCGGAATTGGGCCGACACTACCCGGGTAGCACCTCTCGCTCTCTTGATGCCGGTGTAAAGTGACAGCGTCGCTGTCGCGTTTCGTGCAGCCCATAGGAGAGACGACCCTAGGGCAACGCACCTGCGTAAGAATCATGCGAATGTCCATGAGAGTGGGTAGTAATCAAAAAAAATGGAATGAGAATTTTAAAAAATGGTTGCCTGTAAATTGGTGTATTCTAATCTTACGTGGTGACGGTTGTCTAATTATCTGTGAATGCACGCACGTCCCTCGCAGGCTCCGCCCGTACGGAACGTTACTATTACGTCATACTTTTTGCATGCTAGCGTTATCGACTAATGAAGTAATAATGACGTCACAGGTTTTGTTAGAAGCTTATATAAAAAAAGCGATACAACATTGAAATTGTGTAAATTGATTCCTTATTTCACGGGAATATTGTCTTAAGGAATTTTCAAAGTAAGCGTTACAGGTATAACACTTGTCGTTCATTTGTCGACCGCCACATAAAGTTCACAACAGTTTAAAGTCGATAGACACAAACGTATACGGATTTATAGCCATAATCCTCGCAGAAGAAAACGGCTAGGTGTTATCGTGGGCCGGCCACATTGACACTTTAATGCTATTGTTTGATTTAGTGCGCTCATTACGGGCGCGGGAAGAATTCTGGTCGTGAACTGCGAGCCGACCTAATGTCCTAAGTGTGCGATTTCAAATCGCTAATTTGTCTTAATTTACAAATGTCTGCTTTGTGATATTATCATACATTTGTTAACTAGAATATGCTGAGAGTACGGAGATGTATAATTTACGGGGATTACTATTGTGCGACTGTGAGAGGTATTGTCGGAGTTTAATCCTTATTAAGGTATACTTCAAGGCATGCGGTGTAAAAAAATATATTTAAGAATGAAATCGTGTTAAATATTGATCTTCTCTTAGGTCTCTTGCCGTCGCCAGCCGCGTTTCCACGCTGATCAACCAGTTTTTTTAGGAATGATAAAGTTGAGAACGCTATTAGCTTTACAATTACGGACTGCAGCACGTCGTCTTTCCCTCTTAAATAAGCCCACAGATAGTATAAGTACTCTTATATCATGGGATTAAAAATGCAAGATTTTTAATCCCGTGATCTAGAATTGTTCCCACGTAGGCTTCGCAACCGCCCCACCATATTTCAATCGTGGCCTTGTCGTGGTAGTGGGGCCTAGTATCCTGGGGTAAACCCAGGCAAAGCCAATTGAACCGAGGGGGATCTTTGCACCCCTCTTAAAATAAGAGGAGGCCAAAGAGCAGGAGAACGAAGCGTTCTCGGTACCCCTCTTACAAGAAGAGGAGACCAAAGAACAACAGAAGGAGGCGCTTTTGCGCACGGGGCAAGGGGCGAGAATGGGAACCTCACCCCATTGCACTATCTCAAAGTCGGTGGGGTTGTCCTGTAGTGCGGAGCAACCCCGTCTGTGGAGGTAGAGTCGGTCCCTTACGGGGTTGACTAGCCGTCGGGGTACCCTAATTATATGATTTATGGGGCACCTTACCAAAGGTGGCACCGATGGCACTTGCAGTAGTTTTTGTGGGTGTTCGGAACTATAATGTGCCGCGAGTCCCACACACGACTAGACCCCGCCCAGGGCCAGTGAAGGCGCGTAGATGCGATTCCCCGCGTAAACAAAAAGAACTCGTCAACTGCTATGAAATGACCCTGCACGTTAGCTAATCAACTTTCGCGTAAATACTAACTTTTAACTAAATGCTCATTTCCAGTAAAAAAAAACCTTTTTTACTCTGACATGTCGTATAATATATAGATTGGACTGTAGGGTTGTTGTTTATCTGCTGTTGTTTTGATTGTATCGGGGAAGACCAAGACTGACAGGCCATGACCAGATTTCTCTCTGACTCTTAGGGAACTGGCGTGAAGACGTGTTGTTATTATAAATGTTAAATTTAAAACATATTCCTTTACTTTTTTATCGATCAATCAACTTTGACTCAAATTGGCCCAATCAATCTCAGCCACTATCAATCCACTCAACATAGGTCTATTTCAATGAACACCAAGACGCCCGACCCCATAGTCTCGTATAATGAATCTGGCATAATAAAATCAGTGATAAAAAATAAACGACTAGTGACATCAAATTTCTATATCTTCATATTTGCAGTAATGCGCCCATAACAGTAGGACAGCGGGCGTAACTTAGCAAACGACAGGCAACTTAAAACGACAATTCACAATTACATAATCGTGGTCCAAGCCCAGGACCTAATTGCTAATCGACCCAGTCCTTATCCCTCAGATGATAAGACACGATAGCTCCATAATAGCAACAGAAAATTTTACGCTCGAGGACAATACGATATAAAATTATCAGTTAGACCCAATAATCGCACGGCACAGCCGGGACTTAATACCGGCCAATCATTAGCTACGAGGGATAACGGAGTGTACCCGGGCCGCGCCATTAGCCGGGCCAGCGACGTCTATGCCCCGTGACCAAACGTCAATACAGCCTTATGTGTGGACGGTACCCGAGGCGATCCGAAGACAACGAATGACTTCATTGTAGCATTGTAGTCGGCGAATTTTACTGCAGTTCAAGGAATTTGCATTCGCCCGTTCGTTTTACATGTAATTGTAATTTTGCGACGCTCTAATGGAGGGGTTATATGAGGTGAAACTAATATATTACGCGCCTTAACCGAACCGAAGTTGTACGAAATATATCGCACAGAGATGTTCCCGTATATTTATAACATTTAAAAGTAAAGTACACGTACGTATCTATTGTAATATACATTGATGTCTTTTTCAAACTCATTTTGATTCTTTCTAAACATTTGCCTATATTAAGCATGTCTCGGCTGAGATGACTGCTAAGTGATAACGTGTTTCTCTACAAATTAATATGTAATTTAAAGGAAACGCGCTCTCACTTTTCTCTACACATTCAGGTGAATTCTTCTCTACACATTCTTCGCATCTTCATTCATTTTACGGAATGAGAGATGCATAATTAAAAAAACATGATAATTAAGACTAGTCAAATACAAGATATCAGGTAAGAAGGGTTTGTTCGATGTTTTGTACAAAATGAAACGAAGTAAATAGAATACAATAAATATGAATACAACGTTGCTTACGTAGATATATGACAATGATAAGACAGAAAACAGCAAATCGGACGAGTCAGATCATATTATTATTTAGATTTTTAGATATTAAAAAAATTGTATGTTAGAGATTTCAAAAGCTAAAATTCGATCACACCGAGAGTATTAATGCAGGTCCCACAGGTCTTCTTAGTGAGAACTGAATAATTTAAAACACCAAAATTGCCGAATTTCGTCCAAATTGAATAGTTTTTGCGAGAAATTTTACATACGTACAAAATTTCATTCTATTAGCAGGATTGCTAAATAGATTGCTAGAGATTATTAAATTGTTACAAACGAATCTTATAATAAATGGTCATACATTTTATTTTAACTCTAACTTTACAATCAGTATAATTCCATTTATGAGTATAATAAACCGTCAAATATAGTATTACAACTTTGACGAATTCAACAAACCGCCAAATATAAAACCATCATTTTTACATATATAACAAACTGTTCAACATAGTACCATCAATTTGGCAAGTATAATAAAAAGACAAATATGGCTACAAACACTATGACGAACATAATAAACAGTCAAAAATAGTATCATCATTTTGACGAATATATCAAACATTCAAATAAAACTCCGTTAACTTGGGGAATGATCAAGTGAAAACGCTCGCTCTATCATTAGCACGGAAGAGCAATCGGTTATTCGCGCCAAACTTAGGCGTGTTGGTTTAGAACAGCCCCCGAAGGAGATGCATTCCACCGGCTCTCGAAGTCACGACTGCTACAATAATTACCCGTGGGTGTACGCCATTATACTGCCAGCGATCATTATCAATAGCCCGGCTGGCTTACGGTCACCGCTTATGCCGATGCGGTGGATAAATTATCGGCGTATTATGACGAGGATGCAAAGCAGTCCGATAATTACAGTAGATAGACCCATATCGCACGACTCGTGTTGTGCCAGCGTTAATTCCAAACGCTTTATTGGAAACCAACAACCCGCAAGGTTCCAGTCCCTGGTTGGAAGTTTTTTTATAGTATAACGGTGAAAACGGGCCATCAGAGGCTTTTGATATCTATTCGCGCCCATAGGCGCCATAAACGGTGCAACTTCATCGGATTGCCACGAATGCTCGTACGCGACGAGACTCAGTTCGGTGTCGAAAAAAGGGTCCGACACCCACTGTCCCCCAGATGGGAGAGATTCATCCTGATATGTGAATGTCTATCATAGTAATAATAGCTAGTTTAACTATTATTATTATAGCCATGGAGACTGCCCCTCATCCCCTGACTCTGAAGTCGATGGCAGCGCACGGTAGCTAAAATGTCCTTGGCGCTGACGTGAATGAACAGCTCTTGGAAGTATCACGACTGGTTCCGATGTCTGTGCACACACTTATGCTCTATAATACTTCTATTGTATCTTGTCTTTTTTGATATGGCCATAGAAATTCTAAAAAATATTATTTCAAAATGTGCAGCCCTACGTCGACGGTCTGTCGCTGCGTCGCCGCATGCGTCGCCATTGTTTCAGCCTGCAGGGACCCATACCTCACCGCAACTATGCTAAGATGTAGCTAATTTTCTATCATTGCACGTCATACTTTATAGTTTGAATTTTGTAAGGTGTCAGTGCATCATATTTATTGCCGTTGTATCGTTACCATTAGAGCACGGCACAACGCAAAATCACTAATCACAGCCCCGGGGTACGGTGTCGACGTTATCTTCTTTCGCAATTTAGTTTTGCATACATTTCTCTGAGAGAAATTTATCAGGATAGAGAGCATACTAATCAGGATGAGAACAATTATCTAAATTCTTTTGTTTTATTCATGCGTTGTTAGTAACACACTTTTATTCTATTGTTTTATTCATGCGTTGTTAGTAACACACTTTTATTGATAATTATAGTAATAATCAATAAAAGTGTAACGACAAACATTGTTGTAAATACTAAGAAAGTAAAAAGATTTGAAAATAGATGAAAACCTATGAAAATAAATGTACCATCCTTAGGTCATTATTTTGCATAATATTATAATTACAATTGCACAAACAGGTTATTTTATATCCTTTTAAAATCGTAACTGGGCGCTATATGTACATGGAAGATAAATAAGTAAAACTATTTTAGAGGGATTTTATTAAGAAAAAATTATTGTTAGTACACAAAGCAATGACTTTAAAAAATATATATTTTTGTTCGTCTGTATATCTGTGAACTGATCTCATAAATGGCTTAACCTGTTCAAATGTGGCTTTATTTAATATGTTCGGACAAACCTCATTAAAAACAAAATTACAAAATATGAAATGTTACGCAAACGAAGTCACGGGCACAACCAATTTTTTAAATGTGAAACAATTTCATATTTTAAACGAATCAACAAATCAATTTTTTTGAACGAATACATTCAATAATCACCATTTTACAAAGAAAAATATACTCCTAGTGTCAAGAGTCCTTTTATAGGTATGTGTAGTCGACGCAACAAATTCGACTCGTTTGCCCCTTAATAATATAAAAATAAAACTTGATAAAATATATTTAATAACTCCCAAAGACGTGTCATGAAATAAAACAGTCGTTTTTATTTACATGAGATACATTTCTGCGCCGTCAGTGGCCTGGGGTGGGATCTGGTGGTGTCTGGATCTCGCGACTAACGAATATCTACTTAAGCTCTGTGGGTGCGTCGGATCAAAAAACCACTGCCAATTCATCGTGTAGGACGTTACGGTAGGGGTTTATATGAAAAGGGCCAGAGGATTTTCTCTTTCTAACATAGGTACAGTGAATTGATTAAGGTACACTTACCTAATTTTGGATGTAAACTCTGCTAAGTTCATCCATCTTTTATCCTGAGAGAAAGAGAGATGGACACATTATAGAGT
>JAFELO010000387.1:76403-240546 GCA_017140195.1 Eumaeus atala | reverse complement strand
AGAGACATTATAGAGTCTATGTATATATATAAAAGATCATAGAGAGCGTACTTGAGTCAGCGGACCATTTAACATGGGCAGAGGTGTAGTCTCTACAGAGATGGTCACTGTAGCCAAAATTCAGCTAGAAAATAAAAACATAGAGCAATGTAGAGCAAAATCTTAAAATAATGGATTACGTTCAGAACATTTTTCCAACCAACAGTACAAGATTTATATAAGCCAAGTTGAAAGTACAGTCGAGTACAAAACGTTGGTAATTCACAAACTCGATTTTGTCAGTTAACAATCAAAAGGGTCAGCGTATCCGTCACCCTGGCAGCGTGTTGTTTGGCGCTATTACCTGGGACTAACTATATCGGCGCCTGTGCCTCCAAATGCCTCTAGGACTTGGTAAATCGTTCGCCAGAGGTTCACGCGTCGCTCATTACTGCCCGCCAGTAATGTGTTCCGTCATCGAGATTAACTCTCCTCTAATGGACACTCTTATTTATTTCTGCGTCACTATTACAATTGTACCTAATTGAGGTTTGCCTGCTTTTAGTAAAATGGCCAATTTTGTTCTTAATGTTGTTTGCCCAGTTGTTAAATGGTATAGAATTGTCTTGATAATGGATTAGTGTGTGTGTAGTGCCTAATATGTTTATAGCTTTTATTGTTACTAGTGTGTGTGTCGTGCCTAATATATTTATAGCTTTTCTTGTTACTAGTGTGTGTGTCGTGCCTAATATATTTATAGCTTTTATTGTTACTAGTTTAAGTTTACAAGAATAGCACTCATTATCATCATCTGGCTGCCATCAGACTGACTAACAAAGAATGGGCCAGAAACATATATATATATATATATATATATATATATATATACAATGAGCTTTGGAATTTTACAGTAGAATTTTATCCCAAATATTGGCGATATAATTAAATGACTTTTTAGTCAGAGGAAGTGCCATGTTGCATTGCAGCCGAATTCGGTCAGAGCGACCACTCAAGTCTGCCATAAACTGGCAGCTATGCTGTCGCGTTTCGTTCGGTATATGATTAACCGGTGCTAAATCTGAGGGGACGGAGTATAGCCAGGCACCTACATGACATTAATTCGTATGTCTATAGGCATTGGTGGTCCTCAAACGGGTCCAATTGTTCATTTTCCTCCCATTACTATAAAAAAAAAATTACAATTAAATGTATTGACTCATATATACGCTGTATGTGAGATGTCTGTCACTTGGACACTAATAGAGTCTAACATGTTAGGTCTTAAGCGATACCGAATGGGTATTTACTTGTGACTAGTTTTAAGTACATATGTTAACAGGACGTGTAGACATACTCAGGACGTGTAGACATACATGCACTATTTGTGAATGGAAAGTAATATTTAGTGTCCTTTAATACAAATTCGTAGATATGTATCTTTTATTTTTTATGATTAACCCAAAAATAATTGAAATCTGTTATCATCTCAAAACAACATCAAAGGAATGTAAATTCACGCAGCACTGAAAGTGTACTCTGTATTACAGTAATATTGTATCATGTAAGCGCAAGAACATTTTAAAAGGCACTTTGCTCATATCAATTTCCACTTATGTAATTTGTACCTGTAATAATTTTGATGGTCCGAGCTTTTGAGCTGCAGCAAAGGGTTGGCAAAGTAAAAGCGATTTCTAACAAAGTCCAGCATATTACTGTACTAATCGGCGGAGTGCGGCTCTAAATACCTTTACGCGTTTATTCGACCATAAATAAAAATACTCTATGAAAAATATAAATGTTTCCAAAATTTTTTTTCGATCGTTTTCCCGTGTATCGCGTTTTTTTTTTCATAGAGTCAAAAGCTCGAACAGACCACTTTCGCATTATGGAATTGCCGAAAGCCTATTTATAGCTCGCCAACATACAGCATATATTTCTTTCTAAACGAATGATTTTCATCTTTATACGCTGAGGCGTAAGTATTTCTTTTCTTTGTACACATCATACTTTAAGCCCTTTAGGCATTCGGCATTGCCAGTGAACGTAGAAATGAGATATTTTGGCAGTATTACGCAAATTGGATAGCTTTCAACACTCAACGGAGTAGGTTCGGAAGTTTCGCGGGATAAATTGAATTAAAAATATCATAAGATGCAAATATGTGGCTCGTAATGATGCAGGCAATGCAGGTACGGCGGTGCAGGTATTGCAGGTCCTTAACGAGACTGCAACTTGTTACATGTGTAATTATGCTTATATTTTATTACCGCATAGCCATCTTATTATATTAATATAACATTACTGTGGTGTCCATTGAGATTGTTGGTAGTATATAATGAGTGTTGTTTTCTCCGTGAAATATTTTGGATTACTATAAAGCGATCTTCTGTATACTCTTTCAGGAATTTTCCTCCAGTATCCAGTTTTTTTGTAAGATTATTATTTATATATAAAAATATATAATATATTTTTACTAAGAGGTTATGTGATGCAATATCATGTGACCTCTTGCTCACATGCCGCCAAGTGGTAGTCATGTTCGGTGGACCATGGAGGGATGGGTTGATAGAGGGCGTTGAATCTGCATCTGCAAAATTTTGACAGACAGGTCGGTTAGTAAGCATGAAATGGCTCCGATATCGTGTTTATACACCTATGCTATATTATCAAAAAATATGTACTCTATTGAGGTCCAGCGATTAAGCTTTCTCTTGTCAGGTCGGTTTATCATAAATTTGAAGAAGTGGAAAAGCATGTTTGAGTTGGACTACGTCATAAGCTTATAAATGCAGCCATTCGTCATTATGTTAAGATTAGCTCTGTTTTAGCAATTATTGTATTATCTGTTATCGGTGAATTAGCTTCTTGTATTGATTATCCTTAATGACCTGTTATACAAATAAACGTAAAGCACCGAAAAAAGTAAATTCTAGATATACGAACCTATTTTTAAATTAACGCGCAAGAGAATTAAGTGACGTAAGCACATAAGCGTTACGCTGGTATTACGTACCACCGGTTACTGTTTCACAATTGTCTCCTAAACTTTTTTCATGCCGCGCTCCTTAAATAGCAAGGAGTTTACGATAATAATGTTGGCTTCTCGAACTTGTAAACAAGTAGACGTATAAAGGAACTTATAAAAAGCGCCATTCCGTATGTTAATTTTCGTTATTATAATGTTGTTAACAAAAAAAAACTAAATGATAACCCCCAAAAAACAGTCATCTGTAATTTTTTGATAATTACGACGAAATCATCTTGACTACTTGAGCGTGGGATGAAGACACACATATAATTGTTTCTTATTAAAACCAACGTTAATCTTCGTTCGGAGCAGATTCTCGGGCGCATCGCATTATGTTTAAGAATCGACAACTATAATTTCTGTTCAATCAAGATTTAATTGTTTTAATGAGGCACATGCGTGAATGGACGGCCACAATTATTGTTTATTTTTAATCGCCTCAAGTGGTTTTGGTTCGCGAGCACGCATGGCGGCCTCGGGCGGTCATTTTCATTATTTTAATAATGTAAACTACCAATAATAATTTATACTGATTTAGGACTAAACATGCTAAATTATGTACCAATTCTGATCAGGTTTGTGATTTGATCGAGAACGTCTAAACGTTTTCTAAAGGCTTAACATATTATCCTTCTACCAGCGCGTTAGAGATTCTACATCCATCTTATGATATATTTGCGTTACTATTAAATGTTTTATATAATATTGGCAGTCCGCCCCGGCGTCACTCGGATATTTAACGAAAAGTGATTCCTTGATTTACAAAAATATAAAAATTATAGATTCATGGTAATGACGATTCAATGTCATAGACAATAAATTAAATTGATTTCTGCAGCGAAATAAGGATTTAGGCTGATTTTAGTCTCACGCCGACGGCACGCGCACCGTCAGCGCTGATGGCCGAAATATATAAACTTTTAGGAAGCGTTTTTTTGGTTGGCGCGCACGTGCGCTGCGCGTTCATTGTTGATTGAAGGGACTCATTTTCAGACTGTGGGCCGATGACGACTGATAATGATGCTATCAATGATGATGGTGATAATAATGAAGATAATATTGATGAAGCTGATAATAAACTTATAAACAACGCTCCGAAGTATCAGAATATCATCCTAACTCGGCGTTTCTTAACTAAACTTAAAATGTATGTTTACAGTGTAAATTAATGATAAAATAAAATAAATAACTAAACTAATCTATATCGTTTAAATGGAGTCTATCTTATAGAGGTGTTATGTCGGAACTGAGATTGGGTACTTGATAGAATAATTTTCTGGTCCAATCATCAGTGGCCAAATGAATATAGCATTATTTAATTAACTTCTGGGGTTTGGTCTACTACACTGGTGGCCGAAGTAATTAGGTAACTAGTCTATGTTATTTTATTTGTTTAATTTGTGAGTTTCCGATGGCCCATTGTAGGGAAGCAGAGGAGAGAAGGAGAGCAACAGTGTCATCTATACAAGTATAATAATATACAACAAGTCCGCATAGTGTTATGCGAATGTCTATAGGCGTCACGTGCCAGCAAGACGGACTTCTTGTCTTCGATTGGTATTGGCATAGGCGGATTGCCTATAACATATAAATTAGTGTTACTATTGGTAAATTATGATACATCAATGAGCACAGCAGTAAACAGTGAGACATATTGGTCTCGATCAATTGTGAGTGTCGTTAATGTTACGAATGATAATTGAGAGACAATTCGCATGTAGTCTCGTCAATTAAATACAATTGGACAATATTTAATGGTGCGTGATTAGGCGTAACATGACTAGAGTACGGATTAAATCATAGACCTAGAAAGACTAATCGTACGAATGCTTGGTATTTTTTATTTATATTTAATTGAAATAAAGTGCCCAAAATCGCTTTGTCTGAATATGATCGATTTTCTCAAATTCTACTGGCGATTTCACCAATGAATGGAGCGATTCCCGATGAAATGTTTTGTGTATCATATGTTAGGCTTAGTGCGTTTACAGGTGAATCCGGATTGTATAGCTACTATAGTATAATTGCTACTAACGAGCTGGTACCCCCGCGTATTGGCACCCGCAGAACGCGAGATTGAGCCGGTCGCCTTAAGAATTAGCTCTTTTCCTGAAGAACCCCATTCGTATTGGATCAGAAAAACCAAGGGTACAGCTGATTTCCACGTATTCAAAAACTCTACCGAAATGCGACACCGAAGATGTCACTTTACGGAGGTATCATGAGCGAGAGGTAGTGCGGGCGCAATTCCGCTACAATGCAGCATGGCACTACCCCTCAGTGAAGTATCGAAGTATTACTAAAGTTTTCACATTGTGCACATGCCGTAGTGTAGGTTACGATATTCTTTATTAAATAATAAAATCGAATGCATATTATATAAAAATATAAGCTTTCTGCACTTCTCTTAAGCACAGATTATAAGTGCCAAATTGACTATATATTTCACGTATTGATACTCCTATCGCTATTTAAAGAGTTACTTTATTATTTACCAACCAATAGCGCTCTTTAATTATATATATTGTATAACGCTGCCCGCACGACCTGGGAGGTGTCCCGTGCTAACGTGACATCGCAGGGTAGAGGGACACGTTTGCAATCACATTTCGTGAGGTTTGGGAATAGCCGACGGCCCGATCGAGGACAGAATGAAAGGAGGACAACGTATCATACAAATTTATCGTTGTCTGCACTACGTACGTAACGTTATAATAATGCGGATGTCTATGGGCGTCGGTAGTCATTCAAAAACCTTCGATGCAAGAATGTATATAATAAAATAAACATTTTAACTACACCTAACTAAATACATTTTAATCAATGTGTATGGCTTAAACCTTAGAGAATCGACGTTGATGTCATTCTGCCCTGCTTAAATGATGAAGAGGGCAATCATTTTGCGGATATTTAAGGGTCCTCTTAAGTCTCCCTCTTACTCTCTTTATTAATCTATTTATTGGTATTGTACAGCCACGTCACAATGTATTATACAATTGTTGTTACAATTATAAGATATGTAATAATATTTCTGACACTCTCTCTATCAATATTATCATCATCAGCACATCTCCATCAATAACCGATCTTCCACCATGTAGTAATTAATATCCCCGCGGGCCGATGCTCGGTGAGTTGGCATTTCTCTCACGTGGCCGTTAATAAAGCGATAAATGAATTGCGGCCACAATAAACTAGAGCCGCACGCACCTGCAATATTAACTCGCCAATTTATTATTGCTGTAAATAAATATTTATATTCTGTTGCTCGTAAATAATGGAGCTTAAGCCCTTTTACGTACAAATCGTCTTGGTGTTATAAGAAATAAAACCTATGTTTGGCTAGCTAAGGAACTTTAAAGTCTAATAATGATGACAAGGAGGGAGATGATGGTGTTGATGATGGTGATGTTTATTATCATCATGATGATGATGGTGGCAGTGATTATGATCTTGATAGCGATAATGATGAGAACGTTAATGATAATGATGAGAACCTTAATGATAATGATGAGAACGTTAATGATAATGATGAGAACGTTAATGATGACGACGATGCAGCCACTTCTGCGCTTACGGTTACATACGATGCTCGTTTCATGATTTTACTGAGGTGGATATGACCAATAAGGCGGTCGTGTCCACTGTGAATAACTGGATGCGATAGATTAAGCTATATGTCCATCGACATGCTGAAGGCACAATTGACTTGATGTCTTGAAAGTTAAATTTGATGAAGAAGCACTGTAGACGCTAGACATGAAATGCCCGTCAAAGACATCTTTTGCAAGTCTGGGTGAGAATGATATCGATCGTCACAAAGGAATCATACACTGTTATGATTAGTCAGCCGTACAACCAGAATACAAACACAATGGAAACTGAAGTATAATTGCAGCCGAATTGAGCAACGCAACACGCACCACTTACACATTTATAACAGACAAAAAATTGGCAAATTTCACCTAGCGTTCATCTCCCGATTCCACAATGTCTCAAGTCTTTTTGTAATTCAAAAATGAATCGCTATTAGCAGTTTTGGAAAATATATTATAACAAATACTATTATTAATAACCTAAAACCAATAAACATGTCCCTTTTTCCTGTTTATTCCACTTTTGACACTTAATCATTTACCTATCTATGAAATACCATTTGCTGGATCCTGTCAATTATGAAGACTTGTGGTCACATCTGTATGTCACATGTATGTGCATACATGTAACTATTATACGCCTAACCTAACAGTCTAGTCTTGCAGAAATAGAACTTCTCGCCGCCAAAATTCTCATAACAGCATATGTTGTCTCCGGTTAATTCCTCCCCCCTCGGTCTGGTAAGCGGTGACCCCTTTATTAGTTATTAAGAAGCTCCTGCCGTCTGCCCCCACGTTATTTATGTCCTCTAATAATAATTTGTATTAAATCACGGCCGCTTGCCGGACAAACAGGATTTGTTAGCTATTGTTGTCGCTCCTTTCTGTTTCGTCCAAAAATATTTTTGCCTGAAAGGCCGTACTTATAGGAAGTAATGAGTTATTCTATGACATTAATGTTTGTTACTTTGCAAAACAAAGAAGCATAAATAATACTAATTAATATCAGTCTATAGTCTGTTCCAATGGGGAATGAAGTCTCGCTGTCACTTAACACTGGAATCAATATCATATGTGTCATATTGATTATACACATCATATTGTTTCCTGTGTCTTTGGTCAACCGGCCAATAGAGCGAAATGGATTTAGAGTAGCGCTCTTGCTATCCGTCTGGTAGGTTATTTATGTGACGATATATGAGATGTTTGACTGAAAGTAATACGAATATCTCTCTATTAGTTCTTGGCCTTCGAACTTTTCGAGATTGACAAGAAATTGTTACTAAGCATTCTAAATAGTCAGCGCATAGAACCTTCTTGTCAGTTTTCGCATTGAAGCTAATTCTGCCAAACTGTGAAGTGTCTCTAAATAAGTATACTTTTCGTACACAAAAGATTTTCGAAAATGTATTTAGCAAACATGGTTTTCGTCATGTGCAAAATGATCCTACGGCTTAGTTAATACAATTTGTGTTTTCGTATATTCAGTATATACCTTGACAGGGAAGTGCTTATTAGTATAAAATACGTGTTCTCTCTAATTGGTTTGTGGTGTATACAAAAACTGGGTAGCGTGAGGTTAGTAACTTGTTTATTAAACCTAGTAAGTAGTAAGAGGTACCTCACTCTCACGTGATATCGGTGTAAAGTGACATCTTCGGTGTCGCGCTTCATGGAGCTTTGCGAGTATCCGGTGGCCCATTGGAGGGGAGAGGAAAGGAGGGCAACACGTAGTACTTATGTGGATGATCCCCTACACTATGAAACAACCTCATAGAAGCATAACCGATCTTTTGCAAGTAGACTCGATCACGCGCGCTGCCTTTCCGCCTTACTCGCCTGGTTCAAAACATGTGACTACCGGCTTTTACTTTTTTTACAATTGTTCAATGTTGACTTTGGATTGATTCTTTATTTAGGCATCATCTTTTACATGATTTTCTTTAAGTCCTTAAGTCATTACAAGGGGAAAGATATTTTATCTGTAAAGTTACTTGACTCAGTTCATATATACATTCAGGTAAATATTGTTACTATTAATTCCGGAGCAGGATAATATGTTACAGGAAATTGAAGTGTTCCTTCGCTTCGTCATTATAATGAATCCGTAACCACAGCTGTACCAGTGTACAACCAAATAAGTACACTGTGTGTTTGATGAGGAACAATTTTCGTACAAATAATATCTAAAAAAAATTGTTATATATAAACGTCTAAGTGAAAGATAAAATATATTTGAAGATGGTGTCAACAGTCTCTGCAAGCGACGTGTGTGTATGAAGATAACTTGTGGATGTAGAGGAGGCAAACACGTAAGGATCGTGATATGTAGCGCTCCGTTCTCTCTGCCTACACCATTATGGATCTGGCGTGAAGGTGTGTTTGTGGTATATGAACTTGACTGGGTGAATGTAAATGAATGATTTTTAAATAATAAATATAAACAACAATAACGTATCTAAACAAATATGCATTTTGCTAACAACGTCATCATCACCAGCTGGAAGACGTCTACTGCTCCCGCACAGAGTGACACAGGTCACGGTCACGTGCCACTTGCCCCGCCACCTTGACCAAGTCGTCAGTCCATCGAGATCAGTTATTTTGCTAACCCTAGAAAGTATTCTAGGGTTATCAAAATGCATATTTACTTACAAGGTAAGCGGCATTCACATTCTTCGGTGGTAATGCGTACCTAAATGCATTTTTTTAAAATGTTACTAGTGAAACAGGAACGTTTAGGTAAGAAAACAATTTAATATATTAAGATACAAATTATTATTAAAGTAAAAAAAGTAAAATCTACTAGAAACCATTACACCCAAAAGTTGTCCTGGTAAAATGTTTGTGATTTGAAACTTAATTAAATTCTGTACGAAGCAAACCGCGAAAAGACACATTTGTGTCAGTTTCAAACTCAAAACTTTTCGTATTTAAGTCTATAGAGTGAATACTTTTTTGAACCTTCTACTAAAATCTACTACAAAAAAAATCTTAAATTAAGCATGTATGGTCAGTTTTAACTACATTCCGAGATATGCGTCGTGATAAAATTTGATCGCGATTTATTTATTAGTTTAACAAACACCTACTAATTTACGGAATATAAGCCTTCTTAGAGGCTCAATAAACTTCTACGTTGTTTCAAGGGTGCCACAGGGGAACAGGTAACACGCGGTAATGGAGTCTAGGGGTTGACTCCATTAACTTGTGTTACCCAGGGGTACGTGTGCCGCCCACCATGGTTCAGAAGGAGAAAGAGACGCTCTTAGTACTCCTCTTTTAAGAGGGGACAAAAGGGCTACTCTTTTGTCCCCTCTTATAAGAGAAGGAGTTGCACTTGCGCACGGGGCAAGGGCAGAGGATGGGAACCTCATCAAATTGCACTTTCCCAAAGTTGATGGGGCTGTCCTCTGGTGCGGGGAAACCCTGCTTAAGGAGAGGGGTTTTTCATATTTAGTAAATAAATAAAATCTCTTAAATTTATAAAAACATAGTTTGTGTATAGTATACACAGTAAACACCCCAGACGTAGGCAAGAGAACACGCGGCGCTTACGTGCATAGGCACGTAATTATCGATCGACGATGCGATGTTGAGACATGTGATTCACAGATAACTACAACAAACCAGTGTTTGCTCCTACCGCCAAAAAGTTACTTGACGTATACGCGAGGTATCTAACAACACAATTTTGTAACGCGCCAGGAAAGTTTACCCTAAATATTTTAAATTTTTTACAATAAAAACGCTTGCATGTTCCCTACATTCTACTTAATAAAAATATGGCGCTTAAAGTACCGAGATTGCTTCGTGTAACTCCAATGAAAATCACATGACACTTTCAAAAATTAACTGTCATAAGCGAAACGATGATTGTTGGTGAAATAATGGCGACCAAATGACGGAGTTCCCATCATTAAGTCAGGGTGACGTGCCAACTGAAATGCATTATTCTTTTGAAGCACAAAAAGAATTAAAGAAAACTTTCTTTTACAATAGCGGGCACATTTTTCTTGTTTTTAACGTTGGCGTCTGTCTGTTTGTCATTTGGCAATACCGCTGATACGCTTTCGTACACTTTTTAAACGACGGCTTTTTCAAAAAGGTAATTTTAGTGTTCGATTTAATGTAATTTTGAAGGTTATTTTCACCAAATATATAAAACAATCTACAATATTATATATTCTTTGCTCATAACATCAAGATGAAACTTTCTGTCCTGTCATCAAATTAATGCAATTTGAACAGATGCTCTACAATTCAGTGGTAGAGTTCCTTTCTTTTTCACGCTGGGGAATGCTTCGTTGTCTATTCTGATCACTCATAACCCGCGGGTTATTAACACAACTGTTAAAACACTGATTTATGAAAAAAAAAGTTATTTTTCACGAGTTCACAACGACCCACAGTGCCCGGCGTAGAACAAGCCAGATGGACAAAATATTTATTCATGATTTTCGCACTAGATCTATAATTTTTTTTATAGTATTATAATATATTTTTTTCAGCGGCTTCATAGTGGGAGCTATGATGAGCTTTAAGACCTCTGCACACAATTTATTAAACTTTTTTTCGTTACTTCCCGGAAGCTGTTTATCAGAGGATCAGACGTTAAAAATTGAGCAAGTCTCTATTCGTGGCAAGACCAGGACACTATCTGGTATTGTGCTCTCTAAACCTCCGACAACCTATGTTTCTCGCTTCTTGGGCTTCTTCTGAATGCTGCCCTACTGGAACAAGTGCCGTCTTTATTACCTCTGTACTGGGAATAAGCAATTCATGCAAAATAGCAGGCACGAGTAGAGACTTAGGCAAAGTCTACTTGTCTCGAGACAAAGGTTTTAGAATTCAACAAGATTTATCTCGAAGCCAGAAGACAACGTCCTCAACAATACATCAAAGTGTTTGATGATTGTAACATACAATCCTATGATCTGAGCACTTTGTTGGGGGTTCCCGAAAAGACGTCGAGCTGTGTTTCCATCATTTGGGGAACCGGATCCTGGTTTTGGCTTGTCCACAATTAATCGCATTTCCTGCTCGAATAGTTATTTGATTTCCCCTGATCGTTGTTTTACACTTACTTTTTCGTCTGAAGACCTAGCTTGCCATTTCTTCATCTCTTTACTATTACTAATGTGTATTAGCACTCAAACGAACGTATCCAAGCATGTAATATTGACAAACCAAAGCCAAAATTATCCTGATTGCTGCCTCAAATGCCCTCCTTCATCATTTATCATTCTGGGAGTAGCTCCACAAATATATCATTTCTGCGATGAATGTGTGTCTGCTAAAGCGTTGCGCACTTTTCCATCAGTCATAGTCAGCAGAAGCACGTGCTTAACAGAAATTTTGGAACCACCAATATCACAAGATGTAGTGACCAAGTTTATTTATACTAAAACCTTATTAGTCTCAAGTTTTTTCAGTTCCAAAGAACCTTTGATACAAGTAAATTTAATTGGGGGACAAAACATCGTCGATGAGGAACGATGAGAAAAGGAAATCTAAACAGGTGAAAAAGTACTTGTATTTAAAAAGAATTGTTTTAGGTTCAGCGGCGTCCTGTAAAATGAGAACAGTGACCCACAAGTCTCTCTTCGATTTGATGAAGAATGAAAATTTACGTAATTTGGAAGAAAAACTGTATTTTTTAAGGGGTTTATTTATACTAAAACCTTATTAGTCTCAAGTTTTTTCAGTTCCATAGAACCTTTGATACAAGTAAATTTAATTGGGGGACAAAACATCGTCGATGATGAACGAGGATTTTGTCAGATAATGTTGTCACCTCCGTCGATCGGGCTTAGAGGAACAAACGAATAAACAGAAAGGAATTCATCGGTCGTCGCTGTTCCCAAATCTCTTAACTTCCGTCACGTGCCCATTTACTCGTAAGAGTAAACGATGAGTTGGGTATTAGATTGGAGAGCACACTTGCGACAACTTCTTTCTGAGCTTCCACTAATCGTAGTGCTGTTCTACTCAAACTTGCTTGTAGCTCGATTACTGCTCGAGATGGTGAAACAACACTGTGCTCCACGGAAGGATAACACGCTTTTTTTAACAATACAATCACATGATGGAAACACATCATGTGTCCTACTTTCATAGTCTGTTCATAGGAGTGAGTTGCTGATTTTGAATCTATACAATACGCTAGTGCCTGGTTAATACTTAGCACAGCACTTGTTTGTTGAAGGCTTTATAATTTTTACCTCTGGTAACATTCTTATGTCCCGTTGCCCGTGCAGCTACCACTGCAGCAGTCATTATGTCCCCCACACTTCGCGACTGAACTAGATCAGCAACTCTACGTTCCTTAGATTTAAAAGATAGATATTCAAAGTATTTCTTTCTTAGGTCGAGAGAGTCGAGGATGAGGTAGAAGGTTGTGGTTGAGCCGCTCGCAGGCAGAATTATATATACACAGCTTCCAGCCACAATTTATTCTTATACAGGAAACGCTCTCCTTGGTAGCAATTTTCGAAGAAATGCTGGTTATTTCGTCTTAATTTTCTCTTGGCATTATTCAGTAATATCAGAGAAATCTCACTTAGACAAAATAAAATCAAATAGCCGATCATTTCTTTCGTACTTTTTGTTCTTAAGCCACTATTCGAAAAGCTCTATTTTACTAGTAAAGTTCTTTGCAAAAAAGAAGAAAAAATAGTTGTACTCAAGTGTGCTACATAAAGTAGATATCATAGATATGTAGCTAAACGTATATAAAATTCAGAGTGGATACAAAAGGAACATGGCTTTTCCAGGCTTGATAAGTTCGAAAACAAAGAAAAATATTGTTTTTTTTTTTTCGCGTAGTCACAAATAGTCAATAGTCACTTTATGAATGTTTATGACACAATAAAACATACTAATAAAAAATATAGTACATACCTTCAGAAGTAAAATCTATCACAAAAACTTTCAACAAAATTCGAACTACCATACTGAGATGTTAGTGCGGGTGTCGCAAAAATACAAAAGTTTAGGGGTGTTGTTTACAGGTAGAAAGTACCAATTTCCGGGAAATTGATAATGACTTTTGTCCACCTGGATTGTTCTACGCCGTACACTGTGCGACCCGATGAATTAGTTAGTCATTTTGTTAGTCCTTTCGTCAATACACGTACGGGTATCTTAATCATCTACGCAGCAAAAAGTCAAAATAACAGAATATGAGTAATGCTACTATAGTCGACTACCTGTAAAGGGACAGTCCGACGAACAGTAGGAGGGCTACCCCGTCCCGCACCTTTTGTGCCTTGCCCGGTGAATCCATTCGGAACTTGACCTTTGAACTTCGTGTACGTGTGACAACTATAGGCGATTTAAAGAGAGAGTTAGCTTTGTGAGTTAAAATGCAATTTTCTGCATCAATCTGGTAAAAAAAGCAATGGATTTATTTATTATAAAATGATAGACTCTTAAGTAAAGAGGGCTAGTAAAATTTGACGCGGAATGTCGCGGAAGCTCAAATAAATAGTACTTTGATCAATTTGAGAAAAGATCTAAACAGGTGAAAAAGTACTTGTATTTAAAAAGAATTGTTTTAGGTTCAGCGGCGTCCTGTAAAATGAGAACAGTGACCCACAAGTCTCTCTTCGATTTGATGAAGAATGAAAATTTACGTAATTTGGAAGAAAAACTGTATTTTTAAGGGGTAGTGCCTTTTGATTCGTGAGGACCTTAACGAAAATCACTTAAATAAACTGAAAAACAATTTTGCCCGTTTTAAATCAGAAATGAAGAAAAAATGCATTAAGGTTTACAAAAGAGAAGAGTCTTCTTAAGAAATAACCAATTTTGGCTGCAAGGTCGACTTGAAATTCCAGGCACATCACTAAGTCGTACACGTCGCCCTCGTAAGTCGTTTTGGTGAATCTAGCTGTACATGACTAGCTACAGAGGAGACAAGATTCGTCTCGAATGTTCCCCTTTCGTAAATGGGCAACCACTCCTGCGACGGTCCGTCGTGTACGGAAACCCGGACGCAGGATATCTATTGTTCTATGTGTAGTCACAAGAATCACTGGCAAAAATCACTATGTTAAATCTTCATTAATTGTTCTAGTAAATTACTATATTCACTATTTTTCACTAATATTTTTTTTTCAATAATTTCTTTCAGAGTTTCTTTTGAATAGTCTCTAGCTGTTGTGTTCTCCTTGAAGGCCCCTCTTTTCCCGCAGATGGGAAGACATAAACCGGAATGTTTTGTGGGCGTTAACCCTATGGTGATTATTTTTGGGACCGAAAGGGAAGCGGTCCCCCTCCCCACACTACTGGGACGGCACGACACCGTTTAATGTTGCGCAACGTGAATAGTGATAATTCAGCTCGTCTATTTGTTTGGCTTGTCTTAGGTGGCCGGGCTCCTCACCTCCCCCCCCCCCCTTCTGACGGGTGCGGTTCATTTGCGCTACCAATCAGCTAGAAGCCGTGATCATGACTTGTTTTTTTATTATTAGAGCTCTCTAAAATCGCGTTATACAGTTTCTGCATTTATCTAACCTCCCAACTTACGGAAGTGAACCCGAGCTCTTTTCCGTAAACGGTGTGTGAGTTTATCATTATGTCAGTTATTTGTTTTAACTGTGTTTGACTATATGTAAGGTTTCAACGCTCGACCGTTACGAGCGGTGTTCATATGATTGGTTCTAGCAAGAAAAATGCATTTAAACACCATCCAGCCGGCCCAAGGGGCCTAAAGTGTGTGTCGGGCTCAGGCCCTGAAGCGATAGCTACTACCCACTAAAAGCTGCTATCCGTTAGTTGGCCCTATTGGCATTTTACTGCGGATGAATGTTATGGTGTTTCTTTGTTTGAGATCAAGGGCGGACTTAGCAACTGCTATGGCTATTATCGCATTCCAACGTTTTCCTTATTAATTTATTTGGGTGATTTAAAGCCCTTTCGAAGAGCTTTTTAGGAAGCTCTTTGAAGTGGCCCTTAATCGAGGTTAAATGGAAGTCAGAATGAATATCGATGCTACGTATCGTACCTTCTTTAGAACTTTGTCAATGTGATTCCGGAATTTCATTGAACTATAAAGTGTGATGCCTAGGTATTTAACCGTCTTTGCTCTCGTTCCCGTAAAGCAGAATAGGGGTAGAACATCTTATTCTTTTTACATATTTTTACGTCTTTTTCATATGTGACTGGAGAGTCACATATGATCGGGATTGGGTGAAGAGTATTGATTTACTCTTTTCAACGTTTACCTCTATTCTCCATTTTAGAAACCATTTGCCGAGGCCACGGCCCTTTGGAGTAGTTTGGCTCCCTCTCTGGGAACGTTCCTGATATACAGTGCGGTGTCGTCCGCACACATCGCCAGCTGCACGCTGGGGAGTCGCGGTAAGTCGCTAGTGAACATCGTCTGGGTGTATGATATTAAAAATAGCTTTAAGGTCGCTAACTAGAAGTGGTTGAGTGCCAGTTTTATATGCAGAGACTCTGGTGATGGGCTAATGGCCCGTCATGCATAGCTTACATAGGGAGATTTCTAGATTTTCTAAAAGGGGCGGGTCGAGAAGGATGCAGTGAAGTGCTCTCTTGTAGTAGGTGGCTGTACCTCCAAGACAGGATCGAGTTCTATCATTTCGTATAACATTATAATTACTTATACGCGGATTTGATTACGTCACTTTTAAAGACGTTTCCTGTACTAGCAGGATGTCTACTTTATTTCTTGGGAGGAAATCCCGCCAACTCATGAATGTTTGTTCTAATGCCGTTGTAGCCTATGTGTGGCGGTGCAAAAATGCGTTTCCCCGCGTCAAAAAAAGGTTAACTCTAACGGCAACGGGGCCAGGAGACAGTACACCTAGAGCGGGCGGAGACGCTGCCAGTACGTCGACGCCAGTAGGGATGACAGACTGCGCAGGATCTATGTCGAGAAAGGGAAGATCCTGCGGCAGGCTATATGCCGGGCCAAGGTAGAGGCCCAACTGGAGCTGGTAAGGGATGTCGAGAGGGATCCCTGGGGTCGACCGTATAAATGGACGCGGAACAAGCTCCGCGCAAGTCGGCCCACATCACGGAGATGCTCCAGCCGGACCAACTGGGGTTCCCGGGGGCATGGAAGGTGGGACGGCTCTGCCTGCTTCCAAAAGCAGGCGGGCCATGGACTCAGCTTCGTCGATTCGACCGGTGGTGCCGCTGAACGAGACTGGGAAGTCAGTAGAACGGATCGTGGTCTCCCGTCTCGTTCAGCATCTGGAGGAGGGCACGGGACCCGGACTCTCGGAGTTACAATTCGTATTCCAAGCATACCGTTCGATGATCGATGCCCTCAAGCGCCTGCAGGCATTGACGGGTGAGGCGGAACACAGAGGGGAGGTGGTGGTCGCGGTGTCGTTGGACGTCGCGAATGCCTTCGACGGTCTCCCGTACAGCATGATACAGGAGGCGCTGGTCTTCTTTAAGGTGCCTCCCTATCTCGTGAGGCTGTTGGATGCATACCTCTTCGGTCGCAGAGTGGCCCTCGAGAACTGGTCGGGTCCGTGGAGAGGCGGCGAGTCGGGCGTGGCGCCCCTCAGGGTTCCATGCTTGGACCGATCCTGTGGGACGTCAGGTACGACTGGGTCCTGCGGGCCCGTCTCCTCCCCGGGATGGGTTTTCACTTTTCGGAGTGAGCGAGATGGCTGTATACACCCGGAAGCGTATAGAGCGCCAAAGAGCACTGTACTCAGAGCGCAGCGAGCCCTGTCGAAAATACGTCCAAACCCAAGCGGAACGGGAGTCGAACTTATGAAGTGATTATGCCGTTTTTTTTTCCTAGGGACCTACTACTGCTTGGCGGCGCTTGTCCAGCCTCAACAGTTCAACTGACTTTTTTGTTCTTGACTGTTTGTGTTCTTGAACGGACTCAGCTACTGCTATCGCGATCGCGTATCCTTTGGTATACGTGCTTCGGCCTACGGTAACGGAAGTCGGTCGATAACGTCGGATCGTGAAGCTGAAACCAGAGACCATATACTGTGGGAATGTGACTTGTACAAAAACGAGCGAAACATCATGTTGTACGGCATCGAACGGAAGACAGTGGGCCCAGTCTATCATCAGGATTTGGTCGCAACGGAACAGAGCTTTAGGCAATTGAAGACATTTGCGCATACATGGCACGCGAAGAAGAAGGATAGGTAACGACATAGCTGCATCGAGATAATCAGGACTGACGAGGGCGATGACAACTTCTATCTTTGTGGTGTCAGGCCCCAGAAAGGGGAGAGTGAAATAACGAGAGGGCATTTAAATTATGTGTAGGGAGTCAAGAATTGCACGTTGGGGAACAAATCCGGTGAGCAAACCCCCGTGCAACTCCCATGACTCGCGCCGTATACCGAGAGGTGGGTAGGCGTATAGGTGGAGGTGGGTAAGTGTCTGTTCGCGAATGTGTAGTCACAGGAATCTCTGGCAAAAACACTATATTAAATCTTCATTAATTCTTCTATTCAACTACTGCATTCACTATTTTCACTAGTAACTTCTTTTTACTAATTTCTTTCAAAGTTTCTTCTTACTAAGAAGAACACAACAGCAAGGGCTGTTGTGTTCTTCTTGAAGGCCGCCGAGGAACACAAGGCACAATCACGCCTTGTTTTTCGAATGAACCTATTTCTGGTTGGCGGCGCTATTGCTCCCGCCTCAAAAGTTCTTCGGACTAGCGAAAACTTTCGTATCTCCAGATTCAGGGAGTCGATAGGAGGACAAACCCCTCTCTTTTCCCGCAGGTTTGAAGAGATAAAAGCAATCGTATGTGAGGGAGAAAAGTAATTGGGCACAAATCAGACATTATAAAAAAGCACTATTACCTGTAGAGCAACTACCTGAAGAAGCAGCAGAGGTACGCAACAACCATTTTAGAATATACAGACAGGATTACGCTAGAAAATTCTCTAGAGATAGAGATATTTTAAATAGGCTTCTATCAAGATCAGACCCCATGTTCAGTGCCTCAGGTAAGCAAGAAAAATATGTATTCCTTCCTTGCTGATATACATTGAACATGCTTCTGTCTGCAACATCAAATCGAGCAGATGCATCAAACATAATTTGAAAACATAAATGAGATATAAATTCAAATATAATATTTTCTAGTTTTTTATGAAAAAAATTTATTTGTATTTGATTTCATGATTATAAGCCCAGAAATCCGAACAAATAATTATGGCTCGCTAGATTAATTAAATACCCTGTGTGCAACGTAAATACAAGACACATTTAAAAGTAAACATAAACATCTCGAACTTTCTAAAACATTATTTGACGTCAACAGGTTAAGCTTTCACACCAAACCACAAAAGCAGGCTAATACTTAAGTTAACAAAAATAAAACCTTCGGTCAAGGAACGGTAAAACAAGACATGACACAATGTGTAAATCTCTCGCCCTTATCTGTTGCCAATTCGCATACATTACATGAAGACACTGCGGGCGACAACATTTGCATTTTAAGGACCGGCTGGTAATTATCAGTGGGCGCGTTAATTATTTGGCCGGTCAAGATGGCGAAACGCGAGGAATGTATCGCAATTTGTTCTCGTAATCTTAAAGGCGCGGAGAGGAATTTCGACTTGATTTTGAGCTTTACGCAATAATAAGTGATGAGTTATTTATACATTTTAATAAACCATTTTTGTAATGATTATGTATATGTATAGTTTTTTTCTATTTGTACCATAGTTCCTATTGTAACAGGTTAATGCCTGATGTCTGATATTCTCTCGATGTTATCAATATTGTAAGTTACATGTTAGTTTAAACGTAGGTAATTATTTCGTTTTTTTACTTGTACCCTCCATAGATTTTAATTAATTTATTTAGTTTTAATATGACTATCGTGTTCTCAATATGATAAACCATTTACACGGCTGGCAACCTGTAGGTATTACCGTAAAAAGGTAGTCAGTTAAATATATCATTCAAAGAAACAATAAAAATGTTCTGTGTTATATTGAATATAGACTTTCATGTTTGCTCCCAACGTCCTCACTTAATCGCTTAATTTTAATATGTACTTTGTAACTATCCATCGCTGCCACAGAACTTACAAATTGACAATCTACCAGGGGTTTAACTAGGTATATATCCACGCAAGTAGAAAATGAAACTTCACTTCAAATATGCAGAGACACACAAATCACAACTATAATTAAAAAGGAATTATATTATTAGAAATTGTCTAATAAAAAAGCAATCTTCAGTTTACTAATTTCAGTAAGAAACTTGAAATTTAAATTATTTTAAACGTCATCGAAAACACCAGACGTATAATACTTTTTAATCCCAAATTTAAATTATAATAAGCATCATCGAACACGCCGTCTTCGTAAATGTAAACCTCATCACGTTCAAAATTGAATCCTCGCTTCCCGCACAAATGCCAGATACATTACTCCTTTGTTTTGTTGTGGCCCGAACTACGATTACACCAATTATATTTAATTCATTTCTATCTATAGTAGTTTTTTTGTTGTACGGATCCGATATCTCTATAATTGGATATGGTAGGCATTGAACCTGTCAATACCTCGTGGTCAGTGTTTTGTCTATAAAAGCGTAAACATATTTTATCTTTTCTTAGACCTGAAATTATGCTGTGGAACAGAAGAGCAGCCCAACACAGATTTATCAGATTGCTATGAATGCACGTCGGGGCGGAGTGCACTAGGTTTGGGGTCCAAAGAGCGACCGACCCCCTTCCCTCCCGCAGATGGAAGGAATGCCTCCCGATATGAGAGTTAAGCATAGAGAACAAACATATTTTCATAACGAATAGCAGTAAAGATGTGTTTGCATATCCTACCTATTGATACGGATGTTTATTTACTGACGATATTCACAAATACACAATACCTTACAGAATTTACATTAAAGTAAAAGACTTTGTGTGTCCTCGCGTGACAGTAGTTTACTCTTTCGAACGCACAGTTCACACGATAGTTGTGCCAAAGGCAACGTAAGCGTAACGCACTTTCAGCGTTAATTTTTCATACGAGTTTACTCCTCTCATTTTTTCATATCACAAGTCCACCTATCGTTTATAAAGGTGTATACCCAAATTATAAATTAATTATATATAAGGTACCATATTTCAAGTGATACAAGTCTCGTCAAACTTTTTAAACCATACAGAAAAACTGATAATTACCACAAGCGACTTTTATTATTTTTGTTACACTCGCCACGTTCGCTCGCTGCAAACGATAATTAACCATAATGACACTGTTAAGAGGTGAATGAGATACATTTACCGTTGTCGATACGCACGAAAATTTACACTTGATGATAACGAGTCCAAGTTATGGATGTTGTGCGTTACGACCGCTGAGATATAAATTAACGTTAAGGAAGACGGCTATTAACGGCAATAACTGCGGTTACGCAACAACAGATGTCCGAGGGATTTTTATTAGAAACGTGATGACTGCATCCAAACCAATGAGGAACCAGCGGTGTACGTGAGCGAACACCTTCCGGCTGATGTGAAAAATCGGTTTTTTGATCGCTGAATACAATCTGTAACGTGTAATTGCCCGATTAGCGGTTTTTATACGAAATATAATTTCTCGGTTTATTCTCCTGATTCCCTGCCGCTACGTGAAAAATTTAAAGCACAATCCCTTTTAATGACATTCCGTAAAACAACGAACACGAATGGTTAGCCGCAAATCATAGAAAGATTTGCTGCATTGATAAAAATAAACGACGGACGAGATTACGAAATCAATATGAAATTGCATTTCCTAATGTCAATTGTTAGTTACGGAGTGCAATAAAGTTCCAATAATCATGATATGAAATAATTCCTGGATGCTGCGTCCCTGTCTGGTGGTTAGTTAGCGTGTTCTGTCTCTCTCCGTGCCCGAGGATCGCACGGGGTATGATGAACTCGGTAATGATCCAATCACAAGTGAAGTGCATCAAGTCTCGCCGCTGTGAGAATGCGGTTGGGGGTGCAAAAACTATGAGCACGGATTTAAATTAAACCGACCACTTGCTTTTGTTTTAAAAACACCTGTATCGTGCGCGTTAATATTATTACACAATTAAGTGTTCGAAATTTGAGATACTTTATGTGGTTGTGACTTTTTTTTATTGCGAATCAAAATGGCACTAGTCATCTGGTAAGTAAGTATCTGCGACGCCCATAGACATTATCACCACTTTATATCATGTATATGCCTTGTTGGTACTCTTCATCCATTCTATCACATTAGATCATCAGGACTCGGACAATATCAACGAAATGACATCATGTGGGACTGTGAGCCTGTCACTTCACGCCGGTGCACGGAGTTATATTAGCGAGTGTATGATTGTCTTTCCCGGTCGGCACGACCGACGTAAAGTCATAGCAATCCTGCGATTTGTGAGTAGCCGGTGCCCCATGGGAGGGAGGATGAAATGAGGATAACGCATCTACATGACTATAACGCGGATCTCTGCGAGTATTGGTACTTGTGAAAAGCCTCAGATTGCTCGTTCACTCCTCCCCTAGGGGACTATGATAAGAGTTGAGTTTGTTTCCAACCAAACTTAAACAAATTTGCAAAATGTTCACTCACTCAGAACTCATGTTGTCGCTGCATTTGACCTTTACTCGACCTCTCTTCGTGTATGACCGCATGTCAATCTCATTACAGTGTATTGTGGTTATTTATTTAGAACTGCTTAGCTTAAATTTCTAACTTATTTTTTTCTAAATTAAATGCTATGTGCTAAATCCAATCAAACCTAAATAATATTTGTATTGTAAATAGACATGGCTTAACGCACATTCTCGTAGGTTGCCAGTTTAAAGCTCGTCGCAATATCTTTTTTATATACAATGAAAAGTTACTCACATTGAAAAAAAATACAGGTATTATGTAGTATGAATATTATAAAACAGTGTGATTATAATATCTATTAACTAGAGATCCGCCCCGACTTCGTCCGTGAAAAACAGGGGCCAGACAACGTAATAAGTAATACTTATACTAAAACTTTTCTCGGAAAACGATTTATTCATTAACTAAGACCGTATGGAAGTCCGTTCAATACCTTTTCCGTACAGACCGGACAGCTTTTAGACTTTGTTTTATAATATTTATAGATTATTTGCGAATGTTACAAATACAAAATAAAATCTTTAACGGATTGTATTGTGATTTATTCAAGTATTTTAAAATCCCGACATTTCAGCCGCTCTGAAGCACATTTTTTTTTGAAATGTAGAAACTTTCAGTCTCACTAACTAAATACTTATCTTCGTTTATTGGTACACAAATACGTACAACAAAGCCTTATACTCCTGGTGATTTGAGGTTATTCCATCGATATAAAACGACTGGTCGATACCAGTCGTTTTCGACGCTGAACTCATGGCGTGGAAGCCAACACTACTACCACTACAGCCTACACGGAATTGCCATGAGTGCATGTCGGCTGACAAGACTAGGTTTTGAGTCTAAAGCAGGAGCTATCCACTACTCTCCCGCAGATGGGCGAGATGCATCCCAATATGAGAATATTAATATCTAATTTAATTATTATTATAATGGCCAGGTTAGAACATTTAGTGGTAATCGCTCCTACCGTGATATTGATATATCGTCGTATTTCATTTGTGACGGGTGGAAACAAATTTTCTCGCCATTACTGGGTGTCCCGGGTGGGTTTCATTGGTTTGTGGGGCTCACAGTACATTAAAGTTCAGAATAACCGCTAAGTTCACCGCGAGTACCATCAGTGCCACCATTAGTGTGGTGCCCCGAAACTATAAATCATCATCGGGACACTTTGACAACCAACCTTCGGGACAGTGCAATGAGGTGTTCCATGCGCAAAAGCCTCCTCCTACTCTTTAGTCCTCTTTTCGTATATGACTGGTACAAATAGCAGTCCCCTTTGTTCAATTGGCTTGGCCCAGGGTGTTTGGATTCGCGCCAGGCTACTGAGCCCCGCCGCCACGACCAAGCTTGAACCATGGTGGTCCATCATCGTGTAATTATAATTTCAGACTGCGATAATGGTGACGATGCCGATCAATGAAACTGATTACTCACCGTATAAGTGCATCCAACACCTATAAGAATACAGTTCCAATCCAACACAATTCCGTCACAAACTTCTGTACTAATTTCAATCAACAAAAACGTTGCGCTTCGTTCCATTTTGTTCGAAATTAAAAAATAAGTAATGGTCTCAAAACACTGGCTGTTACGTTTCTTCGATGGCTTGTAATTATTTTAAATGTCCCGCGTGCAGGCGCATGCGCTGGCTCGCAGGACCAGCGCTCCGGGCGATGCGAGATCAGAACACCATATTGAACATAGACGCATAAAAACACCAGCCATTTATTTGTTTTGCACAAATTTCATTTTTAGTGCACAATGAGAGAACATAAATTTACTATCATCCATTCGGCTGGATCGCTCTAGGAACAGAAAGCACACAGGATGAACATTCCGAAACAAAAAGGTAATTACTGTTAAGTAATTTATTTTTTTATTTATTTCGGATAGTAAGGTATTGCCATGCTGCGTTTAAGCCGATTTGGGCCGACGACCGGTAAAAAAACTTGTTATACCTTAGCTACCCCCTTAGAATTTTTCTTACATTTTTTTATTTCGACTGTTTAATAAGTACTGGAGTTAAAACCATTATAAAGTTCGACTATATTATCTCTAACTAGCAGCGCTCCGTGGTTTCACCCGCGTAACTCCTGTCCTTTGTGCCGTAGCGTCATAATACTTTTTTTTACAAAACCTGTCCGAAAGCAAAAGATTTTATCTCGGGAAATGAAGGGAGCACCTAGAACCATGTCGCGTACTTTAAGGGATGCCTGAGGACTTACAGCCGTTAAGAGCCGCACTGGTCAATTCTTAACTGCTAAATTAATTATGCATATGGTGGTAAATTCGAAACAAATACTTAAGCGGTACACAAAAAAAGCACAGTAAAGTTTTGTTTACGAGTGAGATTTTCTTTACTATCGAGGAACATTTTGACAAACAAAATGTTCGTATTCATGCTCAAAGCTCTAAGGAAGCTTCCCAATTGGTCGACAAAGTGCAGCGTATCTGACTTCAGTGATGGTTTGGTGGGATGTTAGCTATGAAGGAGTGACTGATCCATATTTTTGTGAAAAACGTAGGGATAAACATCGGCGCACGTTCAATAACCAAGTATGGTCCTTCCAGCAAGACACAGGAGCAGATCATAACGCTCGAGCCACCCATTTCAGAGCTTAAGACGACCCTTCATCTAGTCCCGACATTAATCCGCTGGATTATGATTAATGGTCAGTTTCAGGGAGTACGGCTTTCTCCAAACGCCATGGTAATTTGGAGTCCTTCAAACAATCTATACGATTGACAGTGAAGTATTTCCTCATGGGAAGAGTCTGTGCTGTGTCTGGCCTCAAAGTTTAGAGGACTATATTGCAGCCAATGAAGATTATATTGTTCCATATTTACGTATTAATCCGACACACTGTAAAAGTAACAAACGTTATTTGCCATCAAAAACTATTGTTTTTCTTTGTTGGAATGTTTATGGCAATACTAGGTACATAGAATTCCTCGATAAATAGAATATTAAATTCTATAGTCCCAAAATTAGCGCGTTGAAACAGACTTTCCAGCTTGTTATTAGTATTGATATAAAAAGTGAAATTATTAAATAAATTTTACTCAACCAACTTGTTGATGTCTTCGGTTTACGCCAATGTAGTACATAATACAGTAGTGCTGCTTTTACAGATTTTATCACGGATTTATTTAAATCCAATCAATTTGTGTTATATTTATCTAATTGGTAAAGTTCAAAAACCGACCAGAAACTTATCATGTATTCAATAGGTATTCTAGATGTTAAAACTGTTAATAACTTGGCATAATAACATATGTACAAATATTTTTATAAGGAATATCTTTAGGTGTTATCAATGTAGCTATCAGTAAACTCTTATCAATAGCAATAACTTCATTATCGTACCGTATGTGACGTATTTAATCTGATTTTAAATTTCGAAATTTTTATTTCCACTTGTAGCTGTGTTCAAGTCAGTTGAATATTGAACCTCTTTGAAGGTACTTTGATATTGAGTTTGTTTAGTGTATGTATGGAAATAATTCAGACATGGCATCTTTTCTCAAGCTAAATATACCAGAACTTGACGAGGAGGTGAGATTGTATTAATTTTTATAATATTTTTTTTACATCGTTTCTAAATATGTGGCGCGTTTCGTACAATTGTGCTTCCTGTGACCTATTGGCGTCGGCACTTACTGTAGATTCTGACAGCTCACTTGCGGTCCATTAAACTATACAAAATAAGTCCTATATGAGGTACTACCTCATATTGGACTCGCAAACTTATTCTTTAATGGCTAGTGTCATGCTGCTTTGCAGCGGAATTGGACCTAACCCAACATATAGGTTACTTTTTTTTTTTGTTGACGCGGGGAAACGCATTTACGCGTGTTCTCTGGCCCTGGGTAGGGTCCAGTGGTGTGTGGGGCTCGCGGAACATTATATAGTGCCGAATACCTTTGATTGAATCCTTTGATGCGGTGCCCCGGAACAACAAATCATCAGGGCACCTTGACGGCAAGTCAGCCCCCGAAGAGACCGACGCCACCTCCACAGATGGGGTTGTCCCGCACCACAGGACAACCCCACCGACTTTGGGACAATGCAATGGGGTGAGGTTCCCATCCTCGCCCCTTGCCCCGTGCGTAAAAGCGCCACCACTTTTCTCTTTTGTCCCCTCTTATAAGAGGGGTACAAGGAGCGGCATCTCCTCCTGCTCTTTAGTCCCCTCTTCTTATAGGAGGGGTACTAAGAGCCGCCACCTCCTCGGTTCAATTGGCTTCGCCCAAAGTGTCTCGGATAACCCCAGGCTACTGAGCCCCACCGCCACGACAAGGCTTGAACCGTGGTGGGGAACATATAGGTTACCTACACAATATCTCTCATTATCATAATTATCAGCCCTTATCTGTGTCTGCTAGAAATAGGCCTCTTTCAATGAACGCTAAGACGGCCGATCTCCTGCTACTCGCATCCATCCCGGTCCAGCTATTGTGCGGAGATCGTCTACCTACCTGGTGAACGGTCGACCAACACTTCGTTTTCCATGCAATATCTCTAGAATAGTATAAAAAATATAATAATATAAAAGTAGTAAATAATTTGACAAAGATATAAGAATATAATTAGTTTAAAATTTTATTTTTACTGTCAACAAAAAGTAAAGTGGCCAAGCACAGCGGTGTTGCAGTGAACGATCGGTCACGGCCAAGGCCGAATTGGAATTTTCGTCGAACGACTGCCTTTCGTGCAAATAAATCTACAAAATCACCTCTCACCAAACAATAAACCGGGAAGTTATCTGTGGTTATATATCTTAACTTGCGTTCTTGCTTTCGTATTGTACACATCAGCGTCAACAGTGTAAACTAGTATTTTGAAATTAAGCACTAGAAGTGAGAACCTACATTGTGAAAATAAAATGATGAATTCTGTTTTTCGTGAGATTGTTGCAAGAGCTTCAGCAGAATCAAAGCAGCGCACGGTTCGTGTTACTTATTAGTTTATTTTAATTTAAATAAAATTATTGAATATGATAATTAATAAAGTCTTTGTTGAATCGAATCCGATGAAACTTAGATACTTATATAAAAAATAGGTAGATAGAAGTAGGTAGGTAACCTACTTCGTCATAAATAGATATCGCGAACGATATGAAATACCTACATTTTATGCAATTATAAAAGCTAGGTGAACTTAAAAACTCTTTAACTTGTTTAAGTAAACAATGCGATTCATGGACAATACTATTGAGACTACTATAAAATATACTATTAAATTAAAAAAAAATGTAAGTAATAAAATTATTGCATTAAGCTCGTCATTATTAGTAGGGATTTACTTTGATTATAGGTAATATTCACGTAGATCCGAAAATGTACGAAATTATTGTGTTTTGATATTGAAGTTTGTAACAAATTATAGTTTTTAAAGAAATATAAAAATATAACGTTGCAATTTCAAGTTGTTGGTATTTTTCAGGGACAAATTTTATTTTTTGTTCAGCGCCCTCTAGTTTTCTGTAGGATGCATCCCAGCCTGGATACAGTCGGAAACGTATAAACTTGACACTGACAGTTGACATTAATGAGTTTGACACTTTAATAGTTGATATTTGTTTTTAAAAACATTTAAGAATCTATTTTAATAACTGGTTTTGAAATGTTATATTTTGAAACATAATAATTTAAAGTTTACAGTTTATATTTTATAACATCAATTGTTACGTATGTGCAGAAATATCAATGTGTGTTAGGTTATAGTCCTTACTATGTTTCTTTGCTGATTTCTTTTAATTATTAAATGTCAGTTATTTGTGCGGTCTCTATAACTATAGCTAGTTCCTTGTTTATATCAGTTACTTCTTACACTAATTCGCAATCTGATATTTACTATTACTACACGAAGGTGTCGATTAACACTTGCCCAAGAGCTGAAATTTCTTCGGAAGACAACACGAACATCAACACCAGCTTAAAATATAATGAAGATATGGCAAACAATAATGGATTAAACGGATTTTATAAACCAAGAAGTGCTCTCGCTCGAGCCTTCTATGAAAAACATCGGAATGATAGAGATCTGCAAGAGTTTGATCAAACTGAGGTAAGGGAGATCTTATCTTATTATTATTTTGATTGGTTATTCTCATTACTGCCTATTCTAAATATGTTTTTCAATAAAAACGATCTAGCAGAACCTCTGTCCACTATGCTGGCCATTTCCAGCAAAAATGTCGGAACTAAGCTACATATTTATTAAGCAACATTTATTTTGGAATGTGTTTCTAAAAAAGTTTACCATAAAATGTATTACTGAATATTAATCATTCACACCTAATGAATATTATGCAAACTGCATGTTCCGGAACATAATTATTTCGAATGTAGCCTTTAGTAGATGGCTTATGTGTATCCAGTCTTTTATGAGATGTCGAATGATCAATAATCAATTATCATAATTGTGTTACAGTAGACAAGGGAAGTTGATGTAATTTTATAATTTTGATTGTATGTACAACACATTTTATTCATTTGAATTAATGTAAAGCACATAGCACTATAAATAATAAAAAAATGAGAAAGGGAGGGTATGAATCAAGTAGTTATGTGGATGTTCATGTGGATGTCATAGGAAGTCATAAAAGGACTCCGATTTCTCGTTTGCCCCTCCATTCTATATTAAAAAAAAACTCAAAATGAATAAACATTGTTTATTCCTGGAAACTTGGAAATTGTTATAAGCGCCGAACCTGTTGCCAAAGTGACCCTGTTCCTTGCACATCTGATATGACCTCATATTCTATGGCTGCTCCTATCTCTGAGAGGACTATATCCTATATTTGATGTTTATGAATGCTTATTTTAAGCATCCTTTCCGACAGCAATAAAACAGAATTACCGCCTATTCTCAAAGGAACCTCAACCACCGAATAGTCAAACAGGAAATGAAAAAGTTACTATGGTCTGTTCGTAAGTCTACTTGAAAATAAAATAACATACAATAACAGTATGTATCTATATTGTGAAGTGTATAAGCTGATTAAAGCTATACCTTGTCGACTTATCCTATACTTATCATTAGATTATTTTTGCTTCTAGTCATAAAATTTAACTTAGAATAATTGTATTTTATTTAGAATAAGAGCATAAGTGAATTCACTAGTGTATTTATTGATAGTATGGTTATGACAATAGTACAGTATGTAGGCACTACATTAACTGATTTATATATTGACGTCTAAGTTTATGAGAATGTGCAAATATGTGAACTCATTACAATTAAACTAATTAATAAATTTTATCATGGTTTATTTAATTATTTAACTTGTGCAACATTCCAGAAGCTTTTCAGCAACCATAGCCACAGGTGGAATGATTTAATAGTCTAACAGAATGAACATGTAATTCCAGCTTTATTAAGAGGGAAGAAATCATATTCCTTCTCTATATAATAGGCTAGGGAACTGGTAATTGTGCCTTTTCCCCCATAAATAACCATATAATATGCAATGTACAGAATGAACTTTGACATTGATTTATAAAATAAGTGGACAATTAATTTATCACTATTTAATAACTATATAATTTAATAAATATTGCCATGCTGCATTGCAACCGAATTTTGGGAAAAATTTGCAACTTGGTTGTCGGGTTTTCGTGCGGATTTTGATTAGCCGTTAGCCTATTGAAGAGGAGGAGGCAAGTATGGCGATGCATTGGTAGTAATCGTGCGGATGTTTATAATCGTTTTTTTTTTTTTGGAGGGACCTACAGTTGGCGATGATATTGCATTTGCTATAACAGTTCCACGGATTAGCCAGCAAGCTAGAAGGCTTTTGTGTCTTCTAGTTTAAAAAATCGGTAATAATTAAAATGCTTCGACTTCTCGTTTGCTCCCTATAATATAAAAAAACCATTCGTCGCCTTTATCGCGAAGTATTTAGATACTTGATAGTTGTGTTGCCACAGTCTTAAACAAAACATTCAGTGACATGAATACATACACATGTCTCATTTGGATTGTAATAAGAATTTCATCGCAATCTGTTTCGTGTGAACATTTTCATGTTTGTATTACAGATACACAAACTGTTTAACTATAATGTACGAAATTCGTATTATGTAGTATCTCAGATGCGATATTAAAATAATTCAGTAAGTCAATAAACATTAATAGTGGGAAATAAGTTTTCGGTATATTGCTTGTTGGGTATTTACTTAATTTTATTACAACGTTTTTAATGCCCTGTGTTTATTACTCTGCGCGCTCATTTTATCGCATTTATATTCATAAACAAGACCAAATATGCTTATGGAATCTTAAATTAATTTGTCCAATATTCTTGGCATCCTTTTTTTATGAAGATATAAGATATAAAAGTTGTATCGTACGCAGATACCTACGGACACACGTAACTACTAGGCCATTACTAATTAGACCAGGGCCTTTTTATGGGGGTACCCTCAAAATAAAATTTTGATAAGTGCTTAGGTAGTGGGAGTGGGTACAACAAAATTTATAGACTTAGCCTGTGATGACATTATCATCATCGGTATGATGTACCGGGCATCATAGTGTAAAAACATCTTAAGTTCCGTTTCTACATAGCAGCCAAACAGGGCCGGGACAAGCACAAGAAAAATATTTCTCACTCGCATAATACCAGCGCAATAATATAATGGGCACTTGAGCAGTGCCGGATTAGGCACATAGCAAAAGCAGCAATTGCTGCGGACCCCGTGCTTAAATAGGCTCCACTATATACTATATAGTATACCTGGCCAAGTAGCATTTGCCTTATAGCAACTTATGTCAAATCATAGAAAATTAAGACGCTAGTAAAAAGATTGCCACATGCCCCGCGCTCAATCCGGCACTGACTCGGTGAGCATGTTAGCCGTCGATCCTGCGCCTAAATTCTGTCTGATCAGCCATCCCATCGGAGTAGTGAATTCATATGTGTCTGTACTCACATTTGTACATTATAATATATCCTGCAATTGACTAGTCACTGTAGTGAGGGCCGCGCTAGCCGAAACTCTAGGCCACCTAGGAGAACAGCATTATTATTGTACCACGGGCTTTCACGTGTAAGCCGAACAGTAGCCAGTGACCGTGTAAATTGTAGGGGACAGCGAGCGCGTTCGGTTTTTATGAGTACACGATTCTATGTTAGGAAAACATCACCATTGACACCGTAGGTACATAATATACGTGTAGGTAAATTTGAGTGGGAAACCCCATAGTTTGTGAACATGGTGCACGATGAAAGGGTTCACTGATTTGAGAAATTTATGATGATGATAAACATAACGAAAGTGATGGTAAAAATAAACGATTTCAATTTTGGCAAATTTCATGACGTTTTAAATGTTGACGTGTATACAATGAAGGGAGCTAGCAGACAGAACTTCCGGTGGTTGGTGGTTACCGATACCCATAGACAGGCCTACTAGTCTAGCCACCGGTTGGGTCACCCAAAAACCCAGCTGTGCCAAGTGCAACGCCTCACTGATATGTTTGTGTTATAACGTATTGAATCCTTGATCACGTCTACCATTCAGTTGGAAATGCCGAAACTACCGCTAATAGAGGATGAGAAGCCAAAGCTTTTCATTTGTTCCAAAAACATATAGACATGCCGCCAGTCACCCGTTGAACCATCCAAAACCCAAGTGCGACACCGCACTCATGAACTGGGTTTGCGTTGCTTATTGCCATGGAATCCTGAGCCACATTGATAAAAATTTATAAAGTCATAAACTTACAAAAAATATAAACCTCAATTATGACTTTAAAGTCATGACTGATGATTATATTTATTCCAGAAACATTCGTATATTCCAACGTACACTTACGACATCTGTCACCACCGTTTGGGTTGTCGAAAACGCACTTGTGACTTAGGTTTGTGGACTTACTTGAAACAGATCTTCGGTCACACTTATCAAATTTAGTAGGAAATGTCGAGACAGCCTTTAGAAAGTATATGATCAAACGCCAAAAGCTGACAATTATATTTCCGAAAATATTTATATATTCCACATTCGGTAATTTAATAGAGTTGATTGATAGAAACACTTTTCGTCGCCAACTATTGTGAGCGCTTTCATCTGAGGCGTATATATGCAATTGGGACTCACGTGCGCCCCCGTAACGAGGATATATTTGCGTATGAAAAACACGAAATACTCCTGAATTGTGGAGGGAATAAGACATTCAACCCGCTCCGCCCGCCTCCTACCTTCGCGCCCCCTCCGCGACCCTTTTAACTTTCATCTCCGTCGAGTGCTCGGTCCACATACTTTTGTTCTATTTGATCAATGTTATTAAATGTCGCGGACTTACGGGATTACCGATGTATAACTATTTATGATGTAAGTAGCTTACCGATATGTCACAAATGAGAGGGCAGACTATTGGCATGATAGTTTGCTGTCACTGATTAAATTGCTATTCAATTGTCATCATCAATAGCTGCTTGCTCATTATGACGACCTCTATTGTGGCAAAGCAATTCGGTCACCTGCTAATTATTATAGTAATATAAATGGGAACCAGAAATGACTCCCCCGGTCCGAGTATAAGCAAGCTACCATGCTAATTGTATGTAGCAGAAGATCTGAAGTTAGAAGAAAATCATCCCACCGGTCCAAGTGATAGTGTACTGGTATGAAAATGTTGCTAGTCTCAGGTCTAGTCAGGTCAGGTTGAGCATTGGCTAACTTTTGGACCAGTACCACCACTGGCTCAATTGTTAGCTCTTAGCCTTAACGTAGCTTCTTGATGAAAGTAAGGACTGAGGCCTACGATTCGCCTACAGTAATTGTGACAAGTGTTGCAAATGGTTGCTTTTGCCATTGCTGTGTGCTGCTGAAGCAAGTCACCACGACGTTGACCTGTTCGCCTGCACATGTGTGCGACGTTTGTACAATTCTGATACGGTAGAGTTAAAACTTAGAAAAGGCATCTTCGCATAGTATGGAGAAATCGCACTAAACGCGACACTGCAGATATAACTACGGCGGTATTATGTGAGCGAGAGGACCTCCCCGGTCGTGCCGGCCCAATTCCGTTGTATAAGAGGATAGTGTACTGCATAAGAGGACGTAGTGTCATGCACTATGCATGGCACTACCTCCTCCTACGCAGCTTGGCACTACCTCTTCCTAGAATTTTATATATTTTTTTTAGTTTATATATTTTTTGGTGTCACGTTATGTCGAAAAACTTAACGCGATAAACACTTTAATCTTATACGAATTAAAGAAGTATACGAACAGATAGAAAAAAAATTGTAAAATAAAAATGTTATTAATGAAACCTTTATTTAATCGACGAAAAGAAAGAGGTTTATTAATTAGCCTGTATTTTTTTATTTCACGAGTAGGTCAGTTTTAACACAATGAGTATCTATCTACCCACGAAAATTTTAATATTACCAGGACCATTATTGGAACTGTGAAATGACTCGACTGACTTGAGTGAACTAGGGTAAAATATTTTTTTTACAAGGCAATATTCATAATAATATTACTTTTATTTATTTCAAGGTACTTAAATATGAATCCGCACGATTTCATGGAATACACCAATATATACTTAATATTTCAGAGCCATCACGAGATAGCGCTGTATCGCCCCAAAAGCTATAATTCTTTAAACAAAACACCCGAGACAGCTGGGCGTTTTGAAAAGAACGCTTCGTTAAACTGTATATTATGTGGTGAAATGTTTCATAAGGCATCACAAGGTGGCGCTGGACATTTCCTACATTGCGCTAATCGCGTCTGAGGCGACATAATGCAGTAACGGTCATCTGAATATGACCGAGCGACTCACACGCCGGGCCGTAATCACTGCTATCCATTCTGTTAAAACCACCGGGACTAAATTATTTAAGTAGACGCTTCCGCTAATCGTCGGCGAGCGCTGGGAGCGCTCTAAATAGATTAATTTATACTTACGAGGACGCTTTCGGTGTCACGCAATGTTGGGGCGGTTGTGTTCGCTCCGATCACTCCGTGCCGAACAACTCGTGTAATGGAAGAATCTGAATCGACTTTCAACTTCATTTGACTCACAACTCCTGGACCTACTGAATGATGGAGTGGGTTTAGTTGAGTAGAATTAGCTCACGATCATTGTTTTAATCCAAAACTAATTCACTGAGTGATAATTTCCGAAATGGAACGAAAACTATTTTTGGAGTTTACTTGTTGAGAAACGTTTCAAACTTCATACCCCGGTATGAAGTGATGTGAAAGATAACCGATCGAGCGTAACGCTTTACTGTTCTTACGTTTGTTATGTCTCTTGCGCAACTTTCACTCCGGAATCATGTTGGTCGCAATCGCGTGTTAGTGATGACACACTGTTTTTTTTTAAATTTGCGGTATATCGATCCATTTTCTTAGTAGTGGATTGACTAATGAAAATCTTCCGTAGAGATAAGCAGTAGCGCAATGCTACATTGCAGCTAAATTAGGCCTGCGCGACCGGGAAGTTACCTCTCATGATGATGGCATAAGGTGACGCTGTCGCGTTTCGCATTCGTATACTGTATGTATGTGAGTAGCCGGTGGCCCATTGAAGGTGTGGAGGAAAAGAGTGAAACGCATCTGCATGACAAATATGCGAAATATTATGGGCGTTGTTAGTATACAATAGGCTCTTGGCACTTGGCAGTTACTTGTCAAAAGACGCGACGGATCGTTTGGCGGCGCTTCAGGTACATATCAGCAAAACATCTCTTTTCACTAAAACCGTCTAGAGTGATCCCATAGGTTTGAGCGCTTTTGTTTCTTTTACGAGAGTCGTATATTAAAATTTTGACAAATTGTCACGAAATGTCTGGGGATTTCAATAAAGACCGACGGACTACGTCACAGTTGGCCGGCTGCCACGTACGGCGCTTACATTCTACTTTATAACAATGTCATGTGAGGTTGAGAATTGTGTAATTGTGTAGCTTCCGATGGTCTAGGGACTAGCGGTAATGGATGGAAGAATAAATTGCAAACAATACGTACGAGCTCATTTCACACGGTATATCAGGAACGGTATACTAGACAATTGTTGAAATGAAAAAAAATCTTTATCGACAATAGTATGAGATACTTACGAAAAACTGATTATGACCTTTTTAATCCTTGTTAACTTACTTCCTGTGCATGTATTTATAATAAATCTATTCCAAGAGAACCATTTTTTTTTTTTTTTTCAGGATAAAAATGTTTTTATATTAATCCAGGTCACTATACATGTTTGTGCCAAATTTCAGCGAAAACTGTTCATTTGGTATCAATACACATACACAATTTTGCATTCAAGCTTTTTGCAAGTGTAGTATGGGATAGGATTAATGTCGTTTTTTTTTCATATAAACTCGCGGACAAAAGCTAGTATTTTTAGCTATACGTCAATAATGAATACGTTTACACAGGCTTCCTAGTTGCTAGCAGTCCACGAGGTAGCTGAAGGCGTGATGTCCGCACACCTGAGACGCCGGGCGCATCGCTCACTGCAATCTGTACATTATTTCTCCATTGTTCGCGTAACGAGCCCCCCCTTCTACCGCACCGGGGGAGAACCCCCGCCCGGGGGTGGGACCCCCGCCCCGGGCGGTGGGACCTCACTCGCGCCTTTCTTTTATCATTCCTCTCTTTATTTCCGAATGCAAATAATCCTCCACACGTGTGAGAACCGAAACCATTGTTCTCGCTTCCCTCCCCACAGGGGACCTCGGTGACGCAATCTTTTTCTTCAACATTTACGTAAACGTACACTATCTTGGAACCTATTATAAGGCGACATATCAAATCCGTCTTATTCTGGAATCGATTTGAGATATCCGTTCACCATGTGTATGATGAATTATTGTGTAAGCCTTTTCGTGTATACATGTGGTTACACTGTCCAATGCCAACGACATTGCAGCTTTCCCAAGTATCGTTGCTGCATAGCAGCCAAATGGGGCCTGCACGACTTGGAAAGTTTTACTCACTTAATCTCATACTCTCTTTATCTAAAATACGAAGAGATACGATTGATCTTACCAAAAGCCTTAATAAGCAAGACCCTGCCTTCTGATCAAGTAGTGGAAGCGTCTGACTACACATGACTAATTTTATTATGTGGATCACCAGCGAAACTTTGTGTTTATTCAAATTACTTTGTTTGTATTTTATAACCTATGAAACTTTTTTAAATGAGACTGTCAATGTCAAAGCAGTTGCCAGTTGTTTGTTATTAAAATTTAACTGTAATTTTTGACGTAAAAGTTTCCTAAGGGGATCTGATCACTTCTTTTGTGAACAAAAAGCATCAATCAAATGTATAAGGATCGTGATGTATGGCATTCCGTTCTCTGTCTAGCCCATTAGGGAGCTGAAGTAAAGATGTGTTGTTATTGTTGTTAAAAATCATAGAACACAATTACAAATAGGATTGTAAATTTTCACATCCCGCGGCAGTCCTCATGCCTGATGACTGCCTCTGCCCTTTTTCCTCGTTTCCTTTTTGCTCACTCATGCGATCTATTCAAAATGAGTCCCTAACCGATTTTGTTATGCAGCCATCGATCATAATCACTGGACCAAGAATCAGCTTACGCTAAGAATGTTTAAGATATCTCGATAAAATCTGCTACACTTGTTCTCCTCACTAAATTGCTGTTCCCTAATTGTTACCTAGAATTTACTCGCTTTATTGAATCAGAGTCAACGGATTAGTTAAGGCGAGAGCCGAAGAGCTTCGGAGTGGAGGACAAACAGCTCGTTAAGCGACGGAAGGGTGGAGCGTGGCTCAAGAAAACGCTAAGTGGGGAATCAATACGTATTAGGCGCGATATCGGACCGGCCACCTGTCATTCTATGATGGATGGAACCCAAACTTCCCGCAACTTTAATAATGACAATATACAAATTGATGTCCGCTGGCGCTTCCGAAACGCGATAGCGCGCCACTCACATTATGTAAACAAACATAAAAAAACTGATCGCTCTAGATCAATTTCAGTAATAGAAATCTCAATTACGGATATGTTTTTTTACGCTCATCTATCACAAGGCGCTGCGTCGACAATGGCTCCCAAATAATGGCGACGCCTCGGTGACGTCTTTGAGAGCGATATTGGAATAGATCGCGACTCACACCTCTACATATTGAAAGCTATTCGGAATTTGCAAATAAATACATGCACACGACGCGCCCTCGCCTCTCGCATCACTTTGGCCTCTAAAATAGAATCGCATTTGGTGACTGATTCTCGAAGGCTATGGTTGTCTTTGATGTTGAAAACTATCTACCAATACTACTACTTAAAATTCCAATATCTTCCTAGTTTAGTTTTGTCATACTTTGTTAGTTTTGTGCGAGATTTTCTGGATGTACCTTGTAGAATTCACATATTTATTCAAATCAAATCGATGTTTATTCTTTTATTTGCGTTATAGCCAAGGTTTTGCGTTGAAGTAACGGTTCGAACGAACTATTAGCCTGATGAAAGCTTTTAACTAAAACAGCATTGTAGTGCAAATTTTCGCGTCACTCGTTTCTTAACATACACGAGATTAAGTGTAGTTGGAGGAATAAAAGTGGCAGGGGGGTGAGGTGTATTTATGTCACCTCGGGGACGCAAACACTCGCCCCTCCCAATTATACCGCAGTAAAAGTCATAAAAAGGCACCCGAAGTTTTTACACGAACCTAGAAGCTCACGCGAAATTAAGAGGGGCGCCGAAATGTGAGATGAGCGTGAATTTTTTATAAGATCAGATGATGGTTATTCGTTTATGATGTCTTGGCGGATAATGCGCACGGTGCACGCGTTGTGTTCGGCCTGAATCATTGATGAGCCCTTATGGCTCGCACAAGCGATGTCAAATAATTAATAACCCAACGCAATCCGCCAGAGCGCTGCTGTAATGACCGCGTGTGGATCGTAGTAGGAAATAAAAATATGTAATGCAATCATTCCAAGACATTCAAAGCTGTTTTGTTCCAATTGAAGAAAGGATAAAAGATAATAATTATATGTATCTTAATGCATAATAATATAATAAAATACGTTTTAATTGTTAAGGAGTGGTAATAACGCCGTCCTAACCGAATTTCTATTGGGAAGAATGTCGGCGCTGGACATATTACAACAAGTGGTTGAGTAGACACAAGTGTACTTTCTACTCTTTCCTGCTTCTAATCCGACACGACCTGAGTGAAACCAGACACAGGAATGCACCCCGAGCCACGCGTGTGTAAACACCGCCTCCTCCTACTGCACCGCATCATAAGCGGTATCGTGCGCGCGCCGTCCCACTAGTCTGGGGACGGGGACCGTCTCCCCCTTCACGGTCCCAAAAATAATCACTATACCCTTACAAAACAGCCCGGCAACACCTCTTCTCGTCAGCGGGAAAAGAGGGGGGTCAGCCCCCCTATCTGAACTAGAAGAAGACACTAAAGTCTTCGCTAGTCCGATTAACTATAGAGGCGGGAGCAATAGCGCCGCCAACCAGTAGTGGGTCCCTCCGAAAAGAAATTCCTTACTCCGGACTTGACTTACTTCTTGTTAGAAGTTGGAAAATTCTAATAACACTTCGTTTTGCCAGACCCGGGATTCGAACCCAGTACTGATACCACATTAATATTTTGGTGTTAACCGTGCCATAATCCTTATTCTTAGAAAATGTTACGTAAATAGTAGGCAAGTATTCATTTTATGGTAAAAATATGATTGCCTCAATTCAAACCCACGACTTACACGTCAGTGTCCGTCATTATTATATTAAAATACACTCAATATGAAACAATTTACGAGACACTACAGTTGCAAATAAATCCGACGTTGGAAGATGCAAAGTGAATGTATATTCAATTCGGTCGTTCTAATTGGAAAATGGGGTAGGGGCTGATATATCGCGAAACTATTTCAATCGTATTCCTTATATATCGCACACCTATATTCTTGTCTAACTGTAGTTTGTTCTATTTTCTACGTCTTAACTTGTAAACAATGCGAAGTTTTATAGCACTGTATACTAAATAATGTTAATCTGTTGGATAGTATTATGCGGCTTTATACAGTTCTACTTATTATTCATATATATATATATATATATATATATATATATATACGGTCAATACAATTGGAAAATACTTCTTCAAATCGCAACAATGTATAATCGTAGCCTACTTGTTTAATTCTTGGATATTGTTACGTAAAAGTAGTGACGTGTCCATTCCATTTAGAAAAAGACAAAAATCCAATTAGGAAACGCTGTTTCTGATATAGTTAATAATATACGGGGCCATTATTAGAAAATACCACCAAGCTTTTAGGAGTAGACATCATAGACAAAAACTAATGTTTTGCTACTTTCGACAAATCGATACATTAATTTAAAATAATTTAATTTATTTTTTATCAGTTTTTATTGTACTGTAGTGACATTTGTAAGACTATGGTCAAAGGCGCTAGCGCCTGCCTACAACCCTCCCAGTACAAGGGACATAGAGTTTATAATATTTCAGCCGACCGTAAAATTAATATTTACTTTTTTTTGTAAAATGTAATGGAAAATGTAAAAATAATTCAAAAGATACAGCACAAAAGTGTGTGTCTACTTATGTACACGCGTTGGAAGTTACACCTCTATGGTGTATCAAGAGAAAGACTAAAATGTTCACTACAGCTGATTTTAGGGTGTTGTTAAAATTTAGAAATAATTTTATCTCTTCATAAAACGTATCTAACAAAAGTGTAAGTTATTGATATAACTATTGAAGAAAATATAAAAATTGACTATGAAACATTTTTACATTAACATCAAGACCAGCCGCATCACTCCCGCGCCCAAAATTATATACAAATTTCGTGAATTTTGACTGGATAGCCGAACAGTGTTTTCTAGTACCTTTTATAGGTTATTTTAAAACTAAAAAAAGCTTGAAATTTTAAAATTATAATAATATAATATATATATAACAGATATAAATAACTGTATAAGATGATATACAATTCAAACATTCCACCCCGAAACGTCCTTGCGGAGCTTTGCTTAACGTAGTCGAATCATCATCATTATAAGGCCTTATCGGTCCACTGCTGGACATAGGCCTGTTTCAATGAACGCCAAGACGGCCGATCTGCCACTCGCATCCATCCCGGACCGGCCACTGCACGGAGATCGTCTTCCCACAACAACTAATCACGTTGCAAACGAAACCGACTAAAAAGATCTGAATTTAACACCGGCGAGTAAAAGTATAACAATACAGATTTTAACACCGGTGAGTAAAAGTATAACAATACAGATTTTAACACCGGTGAGTAAAAGTATAACAATACAGATTTTAAAAAATATTTAAAATACTTGAATAACAATCTCCAATGTAACAATAAATTGCAGCTTTTCAATATGAAGGCGAAACATTTTTTTTTACGATTTACGTCCACGAAAGCAGGTCGAAAACGACTCGAGAGCTGGTTAACGATTGGGATTTTCGTTTTGTATTCGATATAAGAAACAATACATTCTCACGTTTAATTTCCTACGAAACGTCAATCGATCCCTTTACGAGTGTGTTTATTGTTCTTTCAAAACGCGAAATGCCAATTGTGATATACGCTATGAGAATGATTGTAATAAGATTCGCCACTTATTGATTTATGAGGTCAAAGCGTGGTCATTATTTTGGCGTCTCAAAATGAACTTTGGCATGTGACGCGACATGTAAACAAAGTGACGCAGGTATACGTGTGAAAAGGTTTCGACTAAGCACTACGATTTGCGGGAAAAAGAGGTCTGTCGCTTTATAAATCTTTCCAGCCCACAGGACGGAATAGTCTTGGCTAGTCGTATGAACTGTTAAAGCGATAATAACAGCATTGCCGTCAGTGGTAGGTCCAACCCAAACTGAAGGCACACAGTCAAATTATTCATTTATTTGTCATCAGTCATAGAGTTGTAGTTTGCTGCTAGGGGGTTTTCCACAATAACATCACAGGGATTATTCTAAACTATTCTGGGTCACTATCGCTAGGATCAGAAGAAGAAAGTCTCCTACAGTGAAAAAAATACCCCAGATTAATTTAATCCCTGCGATGTTATTGTGTACAATGGACGTGTACCTGCTCAAGCCAGGACGATAGCCAATCCTCAAGTGCCAGCTGCGCCAAGTACTCAAAAATTGTACTAACTTTACTAACATTTTGGTATTTGATTTTTATTTATAACATTTAGGGGACTATTTTAATGCATTTTTAGCAAGTAAACGATACCCTGTGGAGGTAGAACATGTAGAATAGAGTATTTATTGTACATATTTACCCATGAGATGGAGCTCACTTGATACTGGCGTAAAATGACAAGCGTCGCTGTCGCGTTCGTATGGTTTGTGAGTAGCCAGTGGCCCATTGGGGGAGGGGATGATAGGAGGGCAACGCATCTGCGTAACAATCATGCTAATGTCCATGGGATTCGGTAGTCAAAAGGTTCCGATAGCTCGTTGGTCCCCTTATGCTATAAAAATAAATATATATAAATGATAGAGTAGGTGTCTGTGTTTGTAGAGCAAGAGCTCCACAAATCCTATCCATCGGCCATTCATTCCTTAGCCTAGACCAATGTCGATACAAAATTAACAAGTACTTGGCTGTCGCGCATCGTGTGTGCGAAGTTCAATTTCGCTAAGCGCGTGCGTGTATCTGGCAGCTAAAAAGATTACACTTATTTCGATGACGCGCCGTAGTCGATCTATGCCAAGACTGGCCTTTATCAATTAAATTCAACAATGCCCATTTTTTCGCGTGTTAATTAAAAAATTATTCCCTTAGTATAAATATTGTAAACGTTGAAACCTACAACGACGCTATTTTAGTCGAGAATATCTTTTTTTCGATTGCGACCGTACTAAGTTGTTTAATTTATAGCATAATGTTTAGAGCACACCTTTCAAGTGTTGTATGTTAACTGCAATTTTATGTTCAATAAAAAGCGATAATGCATTACATAGCCGTGTTTGAATCATTTATAAGTGAGTTTACATCTTTTTTTAATCACGATTTTTTATTTCTTAATTTTACTCTTTCTTTCCGTTTCCTACTTGGCTGCTGCAAAGCACAAAGAGACGGAAGATTCGATAATTAAAAAAAAATAAAATAAAAATGTGCGTCAGCTATACAGCGGCTGGACAATCCTTGAGAAAGGATAACAAAATGCTAAATAGATGTAAGCGGTGTAAAGCGTTACGCTGGGTATTAATATTTCTCACCATTTTTGAGATTTTTTTGAGACCGGATTTGGTAGGCTAGTTTGTCCGCGATGGACACCGAGGCTACGGAACCGATTTTGATGAAGTTTGACATGGCTGTGTAATCTGGTCCAACTTAAAATATATGCTATCTTTTTCTTCGATTGTATTGTTATGATAAAACAGCAAGCGAGGCCGTGGCCGGGTCAGCTAATTTATTGTAAATCTTTTGTAGGTACTTCCAATATATTTTTTTTTTCATCATCATCATTATCACATTATTGTCATGCAGATGCGTTGCCTGACTGTCCTCCCCTCTTCAATGGCACATTTATTGAAAAGCTTATAATGTGGACCGAAAAAGGCTATAAAAAATAATAATAAAACGAATAAATATGATAATAGGAACTACTATCAGAATAACTATAGCTACCGCATATTATAAGCAAGTTGCAGTGGATGTTATTAGCATGTCTCGTATTTCCTCGTACGTCCTTTTATTGCTCTCTATAAAATAGTGAACACACATAATAAATGTCCGTCTAGTGGCAACTTGTATATATTATCACTTTGTTTTCCTCTGGAGAAATGACGCGATAAACTTGCATAACGTAAGGTCAGGGGTCCTAAACTGTCCCCACCAAGGTTCGTGCCATGTCGTAGCGGTGGGGTTCAGTAGCTTGGGGCTAATCGAGACACCTTGGGCAAAGCCAATTGACCCGAGTAGGGGGCTTCTATTTATTATCCTTCTTATAAGAAGAGGGGACTAAAGATCAGGAGGAGGAGCCGCCCTTTTGTTCCCCTCTTATAAGAAGAGGGGTCAAAAGAGCAAAAGGAGGCGTACGGGGCTAGGGGCGAGGATGGGAACCTCACCCCATTACACTGTCCCAAAGTTGTCCTGTGGTGGGAGACAACTCCATCTGTGGAGGTGGCGTCGGTCACTTAGGAGGATGACTAGCCTAGAGTTGTTGTTCCAGGCACCTTACCAAAAGCGGTACTAATGACACTCGCGGAGGTTTCTGCGGGTGTTCGGCTATGATGTGCCGCGAGCCCCACACACCACCCAGGCCGGTGAGGGCGCGTAAATGCGTGTCCCCGCGTCAACGATAAAAAGGGTCCAGAACTGTGTGCCGTAGCCATACAGATGATATACTCGTAGATACAGAAGGGATCTTAAACGCATCCAAGTGGAAGAAGACAGCAAATGTAGCTCACTCTCTGTATCTCGTTTTTCATTTATTTCTCTCTCTAGCGAGATTAGATAGACAAAAAAAGCACTCTCATCTTCCATCTCTATAGACCAACGATGACACTCGCCTGTCCTATGGTTTCCTTTCTCAGTGTATATTACGACTGCATCGTCCAGGAGAGCCGCTAGCAGTAGTCAGGTGCACCGCGATGTTCTCTTTGGAAAGGAAGCTTTTTTTTCAAAAAGAATAGAACATGGCTTTGACATTCAATAATTTATTTATCTATAGTAATATTTGTTTGCTTGGATTGAATAGGTTCCCAATCTACTAGACCGAATAACTTTTTTTAACTGATATATCTGTTTTCTGTCGTACACTGAATTTGTTGTGTTAGCCTTTACGAGACCAAAATTTTTGTAATTTGTAAATCAATGAATTTTAGGCATATTTTGTGTAATATCCGTGCGAAGCCTGGACGGACTACTAGTAACAACCTATTCTTTTAATCTTTTCCTTCATTTATATAAACAAAAACTTGCAGGCGGGAAAGAGATATGGAAGCTCAGATCAAAGTTATCATTATATTTGCAGCTTCATTAAAAACGTTTTCATGATTTAGGACAGCCATGAACATTAACTATAACCAGCGGAATAAAAATGTTTGGTAACCCCTGCCTTAGGTGTTGAGAGGCGAACGAGTGGCGGGGTCGCTGATGAGTCAGCATCACCATTGGACAACGCATATAGTTAGTACCGACAACTCGTTTTGTTATTGGTGTTGGTAGTGCAGTTCACCCATAACACATTAACATCTGTACTACATAGAATTATCAGCAAATCCTCTCGCATGTGAAGGTATATCTTCGTAAGCCACGACCTTGCCACGGCCCTTTGATCCCGTCCAACACCGAGCTTAGAGCAGTTGAGATCAGCTACACGAGAGCGGTCGTGTTTCGGATGAAGTCCACTGCAAACCGAATACAACCAATTTCGAGCTATAATCAGATCCAACTGCAACACAACTGTTCTCGCGCAGTTGGTCTCCACTGCTCTAAGCTGTCCGTTCATGGCGGTATTTAGATGGGCAAAATTCGTTTTTCGTTAGGTATAGATATTTATTGAACCAATGTGGATTGGTATTGAGAAAATTTCATATCACACCCAAGCCAACGTTGCTAAACAAATAAGTATTTGATTAAACATATAAAAGTGTGTGTGAGCTCCGATATGCCACTGGAGATTACTCCTTAAGAAAGAAGTTGATTATGAAGTGGAAGCTGTGCAAGAAACGTAAGCACGGTAAAACGTTACCCAAGCTCGTTACGCTTCACACCATTGTAGTCTTCACCTTTGTTCATTGTTTCTTATAATCCTCACAAGAATGTTCTTTACCACTGTGTGGATGTAAAACGTACCTTACATCCTAACTAGGATGGAGGTTAGGTGTCCATATCTTTAGTGAGTGAGACACTTGCGTGCGTGCGTGTCGTACGCAGTTAATATGATTATGACAGCGGTACGTGCTTGCCCCGGGAGTAGCACAAATGTTCATTAATCTTTTACGGTCAGACGTCAGCCTCGATGGAGATTTAATCAGATTAAAGATCATCTTTTTGCGGGAAAAGTCATCCCCTTTTGTTGGTAGCCGGACGTCCCTCGCACTTTTGTGATGAATTTACGAGCCGCGTCGTCTACTTTGAATATAAAACGCGTTGGTTAGTTGGAAAGCCTCAAAGGGAGCTGACGTTATTTAGGGCTACTTTAGGCTAATCGTTGTTCTTCATGACTTACGGGTTCATAATTATTATGATTGCGTCGTGTTCTAGTTGTAATCATATACAACCACGAACCCTTTGGTCTAGGGTTCCTGTTTCGGCATTTTACAATTTATAAAAACAGTCCCAAGTCTGGAATTTGGCAGTGTTACGCTTCGACCATGTTATGTACCACCTGATTTCTCTCCAGTCATGTCGGACTGCCGTCCCATCAGTGTAGAGAAATGGTTTAAAGAGTAAACTTGTGACTGGCGCACACTATAATATATCCGGCTCAGTTGGCTAGTCTCTATAGAGATAGCCGCCTTAGCCTACAATGCCGCTGGCGTTATCAATATTGACTGCCACCAATCGGACAGTTGGACGTGGACGGAGAAGTCTAATAATAATTAATTAACATGCTTGGCCCCCCGCTCATTCCCACCACTGCTACTCCTGCGCCTCCAGGATCGACAGCGGCATCCATTATGAACCTTGGAAGTCTTCAGACCCGCAACGAATTTAATAATTAATTGGTCAAATAATCTAGCTTCTTTGGCTAATTGTTCACCATTGCCTCTGCTGTCAAATTGAGAGGGCACGATGACCTCTTGCTCATATATCACTACTACTAGTATCATCTTCATCAGCCGGTCGGCATCCACTGCTCGACATAGCGTCACATACTAATATAGAATGTATTTTATAATATTTAAACAATTTGATTATGCTTTAATGTTAAAATAATACATAGCACATATGACCTTCGTGAAGTTCGCTGTACTGATGCGCTCTCCTGACTTGGTTCGACAGATTGAATGACGGAGGACAAAGCAATCCACGTAACCCTCAAAGATACAAAATTTCGTAGTATGGTTATATTGACGCTACGTTAAAGCTATTTCTGTAGTACGGCTGCTGACCCTAGCAGCACGCCACGCGGTCTGGCGTTCACTCGTTTAATGACAACACGCCAATGAAAATCCTGTCGAGGATACAGAATACATAAATTTAACCTTTAATTTACTTTTCCTATATAAGGTAACATATACTTTCATAATATTACTTGCCCCCCCCCCCTCTTGGTTTTACAAATCTAATTTCAATTTTGTAGATATTATAGTATATTAGTATTCTTCAAAAGAAAAGGGAAAGACAGATTTGGCGTATATATATATATTCGCATATATATATATATAAGCAATTCGATTCTATTATCTATACATAAGTCCCCAAAAGCTGTATGTCTGTATGTAATCGATTTTCTTAAAACTGTACTGAACGGATTTTCCGTGGACAGAGCCATTCCCGTGTTGCCGTGTTGCATTACAGTGTAATTGGGCCTGCACAAGCACAGAAGACCGGTCTTCTGTAGATACCACTTCAAATTGACAGTAAGCCCATCGTATTTCGCGAATAAAGGAGGGAAGCAGGGCATCACGTCTGACTCAAAAGTTTTTAGCCGACTGTAAAAGAAGGGTTATATTCTTTATTACCAGGACATCATCTCTAGAAGCGCTAAGATTTTTTGTCGAATACTATATAATAATATGGGTATCAAATTAAAAAGCACAAGGATTTCAGGAAAGTACGTTGTGATTATTATTATTATATAAGGTGAATCTAAATAAAATAAAAAAATATTCTTTTTGAAGCGTCAACGAGTACTCCACTGAGGGGAACTTTACTTTGTAAATGTGATGCTGGCTCACGGGCCCTAGAGTCAGCTGTTGACAAATAAAGGATGATGATACAAGAAAGATTTTAGAAAAACGCCAGGATTAAAATGATCCTACGTGAAGAAGTCAGTTTGATACATAGATAAGACACGAAATGCCGTAAAAAAAGTAGAATTAAGCGGCGAAACGCGCGTAAAATTATTTTACCATTGTATGCAAATCAACTTCGCGTGATTATTTTATTTCCTAAGAGTCCCCCGGGATATAAATCTGGACGCAAAAAAAATGGCCGCTGTTTATTTATTTGATGTGTATGTTTAATATTTATATACGTTTTAACATGTTGCTTATATTCTGAATCAATAATTAAACTTTAATCTTCTTTGTGAAATTTTGACCTGGTGCCTGATCGACATGACACTATCTGCGACAATGGCACATTTAAAGCAATACTAACAAAGCTATCTTATCTAATGCTAATTATAATATTGTATATAAAACGTGAAGGAAAAAGTTCTCATTATTTGAAATACTTGCGCAAATGGACTTATTTGAATTCGTCTCACAGTTTAGTCTCCGAGCAGTCCGTCTAAGTCCGGCACTAGGTTAGGTTAGGTTAGTCTCACAGTTTAGTCTCCGAGCAATCCGTCTAAGTCGGGCACTAGGTTTCATCCAACCTAAAAAAAATCTCATGTTGTTCCACGCCAGTGAGTCGCCAGCAAAATCTTTTTAATTTCCTTTTTTCATTTTTTTTTTGCCTGAATGAATGTGTGTTCGTGCATGTGTACACGTACAACGCGCGCGTGGATGTGTGCACAAATTTTCGAGTCGTGGTGTTTGTGGTCGAACTCTATAGAAACAGCTTATTTAAGGCTTTTGTGTTAGCTGTATCATTTTGGTAAGCAAGGTAGTTCTTGAGGCATATTATGTAAAAAACAAAATGAGAACCACCATCTACTCTAGGAGTGACTTATAAAATAATTTATAATTACCCACGCTTTCGTAGCTAGGTAAAAATATCGCAACCTTTCAGTGTGGCTGTTCCAAATTTCAACACAAAAACTAAAATGATTACATTGGTGAATGTTAATTCTGTTATATAAATGAAACAATGCATTCAATTATCTTAATGTTATTTCTATTGGCCAAGAAGCAAATGATCTTTGATTAAAATTGCTATTGTTGGGAGCGCATTCCCTTGGCGGCGGCGCGGAAATAATAGCCGCGAACCCGAACGCCCGGCCGCTCGGTCACGTCGAACCATAAATCGCATCCCCCGATAGAACAATTAAAAGACGCGCTTAAAACAATTACGCAACGGTGGCCCTTCGGCTGCTCGTGATGCCATAGACAATAGAACGTTATAGATCACTTCGGCTCGCAGCTTTGACCAAAATCATACTGTATAATCCCTAAAACGAGTTTCTGCACATATTTTTAAACCTTTTTGCCTCCTTTTGATGTGTTCGCCAGTTTCTTTTTGTAGTATAAGGGGACAAAAGGGAGCGTCATTGTTATGCACTTGTTTGCCCACCCTCCTCTCAATGGGCCACCGGGCCCACCACACGAGAATCGACACCATAGCTGTCACATGGCGGTGTCGTGTGAACGAGAGGTACCTCTTTGGGTCGCGCAGGCCCGGTTACACCGCGACTATAGAGCTACTTCTTAAAATTAGGATGCGCCACTTTATCCCACCGCGTGAACGATCTGCGATAATAAGAAAGTATGAGCGCAGAGAGCCCGAGGTAGAGCCGATAAGCAGTAAAAAACACTATAGCATAAGAATTCTGCATTGTTTTGTTTCGAGGTGGGATGGCTCTCGGATGAGCAGAATACCCACTGTAACCTCGAGGTTAGCATCTGCCACCTATCGTAAAGTGTCCTGATTTTTTTAGCAATAGGGCTACTAAATGATTACATTAGGAAACTGGCGCAAGGATGCGTTGTTGAGATTTTTACCACTTTTTGTCTTCTACTTTTGTGAAGTGAACCATTTATTTATTTCTAAACATAGGACTTATAAATTCTCTTAGAATTTTCAATCTTTGGTAGTGCACGGAGTGTGAATCGAAATCAATTGTTTCAGAACAATAAATCATGTTAAGGTTTAATTGAGACTTTCCAATATGCAGCCGCCCGGGGGCGGGTGCGAGGTGTTCACAGCCGTACACCTGAACCATGTATTATGTATGATATAAGACAATACTGTACAGACTAACACATAAACACTGCAATCAATGCTAAGTGAAAAATACAATATTTCGTATCATTTATTGCATTATCGTTGTTTGCACGGCATGTGGCCGACCTGTCATAAGTGTGGGTGTTAACAATTCCTACACTATATTGTCTCCATTTTGTAAAATTTTAAATGTAACATTTGAAAATATTTGAGCTTGGCTTATGGCGCTCATTAGGGTGAGACCTATGTGGACCTGATCCGACTGATAATGGTGATGATGATGTCCAGATTACAAAAGCGTCGGATATGACTGACTGAGGTAGACTTCAGCAGATACATGTTTCGTTGTACTTTACGAACCCTCAGCATCTCGAAAATCCAGCAAACTTGTATTTTTTTAATTTTATTTATTACAAAATAAATAATCATTATTTAGGGCGAAGCTACGCCATCGCGCATCTAGTTTGTTTTACAATGACAACGCATCTAGTCAGGGCAGCTAAACCGTAATGTAAGTTTACACCACAGAGCTCCGTTAACTAAGTTAAGTATAAATGTAATGCTTGTTGTCTTCTTTTTAAGTATAGTCACGATATTGGTCACGGTAACATGAATAAATAGTATTTTTAGTACCTATGAAATAATATTTTGAGGACATTGTTAATCTACTTCCTAATGGAATCAACTATCCTCTTCGGTACTCCCGGACCGATACAACTTACGGATCTTCAAGAAAAGAGCCTACTTATCTCTAAAAGTATCTGCGAGACTTCTGCTGTTGCGGATGTCTGTGGCCCAACTGCTCGTTTGCCTTCTATGGTATAAAAATGCTTCATCTCTATCTATCCATTCTTACCTTCCAGTCTTACCAAGGTTACAAACAGGCGTCAATAAATTCAAATCTCCAGTAGTGCTTTTGTGTAAACATAGCTATATTTGCGTCACGCGTCAACCCAGACAGACTGATATTGATATAAACCAAAGTTCCAAATATTTAAGTGTCTTTTAATTATATATTCTAATCTGTTTTTCAAAAAGCAGGCTAGTTTATCCGTATTGACGTGTCGTCTTCCCATTACTGTAAAAAACTTAACTGGCGGCCTGATGTTGATGACAATGCATTCATTGTACACAAGCTTCTAGACAGCCAATATTAGTCATATTAGTACATACGAGCGCAGCCTTACTGTGCGTCGCACAAAATAAAGTCCGAGCAATCTGCATCTGGGCTGATCCCATTTTAATGGAGCGCCGTGCAGGCAAGCTCCAGAGCCGCTTACTGATAAATCCAACGAAATCCTATGCGCCACTTAGTTTGAACACACACAATGTTTTATGGCGCATCCAACTTTTCAACATTATGTAATTTCTTAACATAAGACTTTAAAGTGATATTACTTGCAGGCATATGTAATAATCTGTAGTATATGAACCTTATATACCGTAGTATGCGAATATCTTAGCTTCGAACAGCCAATTAATTAATAACTCAGCTTAATGCTACTAAAGTATAATTAGGTAGTTTGGGCACAACGCTTGTCGTCAGATTGGCTAGGCGAATTGGTTGTGGTGGACAAAGTATAACGGAAAGACCACTTGATCGCTCACCAAGTCAGTGGTGTAACCTTGACCGCACTCACGGGCCTCTTTGTGTCAGCAGCACTTTGAGAAGCTGAACAACGAGAGCAATGGAGAAAGATCGTAGGAGACATGAAGACGTGCATCGGGTACACGGCCTTCAGTAATGAAGAAACAGTCAAATACTTTTACCTAGGACTTATCAAATTTCTTTTATGGATATGTTAGGATAGGAAAAATCTACATCCTCAAGGTAGTTACCTCATTACCTCAGGATTAAGTTACGTTCATCGGTTAGCAAAAAAAGTAACAGCTAAAACGTATCCTTTTTTCACCCAGATAACAATAGAACCCTCCGATATTGTAGTATTCGTTTTAGTGCCGCTTACAAAATATATTTCTATATCAGTCTTTGCACAAAAGTATGTGCATAGTGGTAGAATGGGCCCAGAACTTCGGGAATGCTAAATTATGAAGTGTGAACAAACATGAATAACTTACTATCTCTATGAACATAATTGTTAGGATGCTTACGAAAATATCGAAGCGAATAACAATGGCTCTAGCCTATTGCAACATGTTTAACACACAAATAGGTAGCAATCTATTATTGTTCGGATTCGAGAACATTCGACGTTAATATTTCGCTTCGTATTGACAGTATGCACACAAGTCTTTCATTCATTAGCCCAAGGGCCAACGACCGAGGCATAAAGGATCTGCATCCCACCATTCGCTTCGTCGATGCACTGTTGATCTGAGCGCTAACGAGTCAAAGCATAATGATCCTGTACAGAATGACGCATTTGAATGACGGAGATGACGAGATTTTTACCAAGTGAGGCTTTTTGTTGTCGCGGGGAATTTACGCAGAAGGTAATTAGCCACTTGTCTTAAGTGTGTGGGGCTCGCGGAAACGAATACATATTAAAACTCTGCGGCTGCCATCGACCGCCTACACTAAGGTGCACTGGGTTTTTCTTCGATAGAAAAATTTGGCGAGTGGCCTACCCTTCTAAGGGACCGGAATCATCATCAAAAATAAAAATTGTTTGATCCGCAACCTAGATCAGCCCCCTTCGACGTCCGGGCTATGGAGAGTTCCAGTTCACCATTCTGACCTCGGGTCCCGCTCTTTGATACTGCATAAGTTTCGCGTAACGTCCGTCGTCTGCGGCGTGGGTCTCACCTCCTCCCCATGGACCTTACGTGGCCAATCGACCTCGATTATAGTCAGATTATAGTCGAGTACAGGTATCAGAGAAAACATACGCGATTAGTTCTTTTTAACAGGTAGATGTTTAAAAACGCTGTCTACTTTATTTATGTAAATCTCGCTTTACACGAGTTGAAATGGAATCTTAAAACGCAGCTCTCATAAATAATCGAACCGGGTGCCTCTATTCCACATATTTAAATATGGATTGAAAACAACAAAACGGAAGTTATGTGCATACTTGATATTGTTTGATGTTCTCAATTTATTGCTATAGTTTCATGTGTAAAATATGTTCTCACAAGTAAGATCACAGACCTAGAAGATCTGCTTCTAAGACATATCCTCCAGTCATGATTCTCCTGATGTTACTCATTTACGTCAGCGCCATTTTAGCTACCGACCGCGAGCTGTCCGTGACTTCGAGTTTTGGGATGAGGGACTCCGCGGTCTCTCCGGCGATGATAATAATTGTTAAATTAGCTATTATACACATTCTAATATCAGGACGTGTCTACCATTTGCGGGAGAGTGGAAGGTCGGACCCCTTTTTGACCTAATCTCATCGCCCGAAGAGCACTCACGGGAATCTGAGGAAGCTGTATCGAGCTATTCTTTGCTTCCACAGCTTAAGTTCCCCAATGCATCTGACACCTTTGGCTAACACTCCATAAATTATTTGTTTCTCCAGTTCAAATTGGTAAAAAATTCGACAGAACCGTATAAAATCGCTGTGAATTTAGGTCAAATTGATGACCATTGGTAGAACTAGAAAACACCCTTGCAAAACCGAGGCTTCAAATTCGTGCCGCTACTTACGTGCCAATTTAAACAAAAGATAACTTAGTGTGCTTTCATATTTATTTATTTGTTTGACAATTTATGTACATAAAAAAAAAACTTATTTAGTAAAACGAGATATTACAAACGACAAGTACAAACGTACAGCTTATTCCATACATGAAAAAAAGACAAGATCCTCCAGCAGACCTGTTATAAAGAAATGTTCTTAAAGCTACGGTCATATTAGGGTGTAGACAAAATAGTACTCAATTACAGACAATGTTAAGCGTACACACATATACATGCAAATGAATGTTTATTTTAATTTATTAAACTTTATACAAAGTAATGTAACATTAATAAAGTAATTGAGAGGAAATTACTTAAGATTTAGGAAATGCTATTTTAGGCTCTCTGAATAGTCCAAGTTGTAATCACGAGTATCGGGTGGCAAAGAATTCCGAAGTTTGGCCGAATCACCGGCGTGGAAGTAGGAGAAGGAGTCGGTATTGTGGAGCGGTGTCGGAAGCGTAGTAAGTCACATTATTCTTTTTCACCTTGAAGTGCAGTGGCGTTATCGTGATCATGGTTTGTCTGGTGTCTCGTGGTTGGTGTGCTGCAGTACGTGTACATTCGGCGAGGGAACATTTTGATGTCCTTTTAGTGACGTCTGTCCACGTTATGGAGCATCATTTCACATTATACAGTTACATAAATAAAAAAGAATTAGAACGCCGTTCGGTGAATAATTTCCGAACAGAATATTATCAATGACGAAGGCATTCAAAATTTTCCACAATTTGTATTCCGTCTGGAGAATTCGTCTCGATCCCGTAGTTCCGATGCAGGTTATTTTAAATGTAAAGACGGCGCATTGCATAATCGCCGACGTGATTCTCCATCAGTAATCCTCTTGTAAATATTTATTTGTCTTGATTTAAGTCATAAATACACGCCACAATGTTTCAGACTTCACATTAATTACTATATTCTCGAAATATTTCGCTACATTTTTGTATTACAAATATAAATGATGATTTGAATAAATAGTACAGAAGATGTCTTAACGATGTTTCTTCTCTCTGCTTTGGACTTAGTGATAAACATAATCAAATCAAAAACTAAACATAACATCTCAAGCCAGCAAGATATATTTTGCGCAAGACTTATTATGCGAATTTTAGGCCTCTTTGTTACTCTCTCTCTCTCTCTCTCTCTCTCTCTCTCTCTCTCTTTGTTTCCTCAATTGAATGTTTTGTATATTTCTTTAAATTTTTTAGAGTTGAGTGTCATTTAAATGAAACTAAATATAACTTTATAGAATTTTAACGAATCAATTTAGAAACAGGTAGAGCCATGCTGCAAAGTACCTCTCGCTTACATGACTCCGAATAGTTACAGACAGCTATGTTATGCTTGCCCCTTATACTATATAAAAAAAAAAAACATTTTTTTCCTGTCTGTATGTACACTTTGTGCTATAAGTGAGATAATATAAAAATAGTAACTTGCAGATATGTTAGTGAAAAAATTTGTAACAAATATAATGCTCCTTAAGAAAGCATTGGTGTTCTCAAGGTGTTTTTGAGTCCTTGCACAATATCACGGAATTGTGTAAGTCCGCTCACACTTAAGATTTTTTCGTTTCCATGAGACAACCACTTAAACTGTCCCTTTCCGTCTATTTTTGTTAACCAGTCCGACGACTAGTTAGTGTCTAGACTAGACTGTGCTAGTCCATAAGAAAAATCATCCTTGGCAAATATAAAATTCACTCAAGCCTCTCTGTGTATGTAGGACACCTAACTGTTGTATAAAAAATTCAACCTCAAAAACATAACAAACGCATACGACCATTTGATATTCAAATTATGTTTTTGAATCTCGTGTACGACATTACAAGGAAAATTAATAATGTAGCTTGTACCCGGACATGAGATAAATTTAAATAGTGTTTACATTTTTACAACAAAGGATAATAGATTTGCGATATACACGTGCACTACAAAATTACGCTGAGAGATTTATATTTGTAGTCATTCTCCATGGCGTTTGTAAATATTTAAATATGTAACCTAGTAGTTTGTGATACGTAAATGTTTTGTATAGCCGCTTTAAGAGGTGACGTCCTGCATTGCAGCCGAATGCAGGCGCGGGGAAATTACCTCTCGCTCACATGATACCATCAGCCATGCAGGAGAAATCGTTAATATTTTTAAGGTTAAGATCTAACCAGTCTTTGGAAGCAGACGGTCACGTAATCTTTACAAATACGCTCTTTTTTTAATTTTATTTTTAATAGTTCTCAAAATACATCTTCTATTTAATATAGCATAAGGGGCCAAAGGGGAAATCGGAGCCTTTTCATGACTACCGTTGATCATGCACTTTCGCATGATTGTTACGCAGATGCGTTGCCCTCCTATCATCCCCCCCAATGGGCCATCGGCTACTCACAAACCACACGAAACGCGACAGCGACGCTGTGACTTTACGACGGTATCAAGTGAGCGAGAGGTACTTCCCCGGTCGTGCCTGCCCAATTCCGTTGCATAGGGGGATGTACCATGCATGCAAAAATACTTTGACCAAAATATTTTGCAGCGTTAGAAACACTTTCATACTAGTCGTTCATACGGGCGTCACACTGATAAAATTGAATATATTCCTAAGATCTCAAAATATAGATCTGAATCAAACTCGATTTTCTAAAATCGTTTCGAATGGAGTGCTACTCAATTGAAAATGTTCGTGGAAAGTTTTAACACTTTTGTGGCAGAATGTTGCTTTCGTTTTATAGTATTACGATTAAATATATTTAGTAACTACTAAACAATGAACGATTAATATAAAAGTTATTATATACTTGCAATTGTCTACAACAAAGAAACCACGAATTTATCTAAACAAATAAATAAATGCCGGCATATTCGTATTAAAATACTTTAAATATAATAAGTGCGTTCAATATTTATTTTCACTATCAAGTAACAAAGCATCGTGGTGAGCCCATTAATTTTTTCTCAAGCTACCGAGGTTTGGATTTTAATAAAAAGACAGATTGGGTATTAATTAAGTTGGCTTGATGAGCTCTAAGGCGGCCGTCATTACCGCCGCATGTAGAGGCGAGGTGTTTTTTTAATTCGTTATTATTCTGTGGCGTAAAGAAATGTTAATTCGAGGCGGCGTGAAATTAACAGACGCAATGCCCTTTGTAGGGCCGCGCCGGCTGGCTTAAACACACAACGGGTGACGGCCGAGCTCCTTTCATACTTCGCTCTTTATTTGCACTCTGTTGCTCTTTTTTACACACTTTCATCATAAACTCAATCAGAATGCCTTGCTCTTCTATGTGTAATTGGCAGCTCATGTATATTTTCATTCGATTTAATGAAAAGCAAGATTTTTGTTGATAGCACTGTTAGAGGCTTGCCATTGTGGAAATCATTTTGGAATACCGTTACCCTTATTGTTTACATGTGTGTTCATATTTTTTCTTGTAAATTTCGAATCATAATTTATAAGTGCTAAATTTTGTGACAAATTTATTGGATGCAAAAAGGCAAGACCTTTTCTATGATACTAACCTAACTGTAATCATTTCCACCACCTTGGATCCATATTGTTAACATCCTCTAGGCCAACCAAAAAAGCAGACCGGCTATTTTACCAAAAGATTTTTAAACAGTAACGATGAGTTTCATCATTAAATTTTGGCTGCATTAACCAGAGCTGGATTAAGAGGTTCTTTACTATAGCTTGCCTAATCATACTTACAGTATAGCTTGCCTAATCATACTTACAGTATAGCTTGCCTAATCATACTTACAGTATAGCTTGCCTAATCATACTTACAGTATAGCTTGCCTAATCGTACTTACAGTATAGCTTGCCTAATCGTACTTACAGTATAGCTTGCCTAATCATACTTACAGTATTAACCAGAGCTGGATTAAGAGTTTCCTTACTATAGCTTGCCTAATCATACTTACAGTATTTGCAAACGCTTGGCAATGGTTACTCACAGCCTGGACAGCCTAGTAAATCTGGCAGGGAAGTCATAAGTGGTGCTACCTTCGAATGAGTAACATTTATTATATTGTTACAGTGGTACCGTGTTGACAAGAGCCGGCTCAGTCCTGAGCTGCAACAGAAGTTCGTGCAGCTGCATCCAGATGAGGAGACCCAGGAGTTCCTGGCCTCCTCCATCGACAAGTCGTCATGGGTGTGGACTCAGATATGGTACCTGCTCGCCAAGGTGGTGCTCAAACACTTCTGGACTATAACAGATATTAACGGGCAAGTTTTTTGTTTGTAAATTGTAAATTTCAGCATCAAACATGTCATGCGAGAAAATCGTAGACACTACAGAATTTATGGTTGTGTGGGAGCACGCTGTGTAAGAATTCTACAAAAACCCTGATGTGTCATCGGCCGCGTATAGTCCGTCATGGGGACATGGATATGTACTGCTACCACTCTGAAGATTAACCTACTCCCATGGCGCCGCCTACAGCAATTGCTGTTAAAAGTCGCGTCTATATTCAAACCTATCTCCGGATTATGAAATGAGACTAAGACTCCCCGGGTGCCATTGAGGTGCCCAAGATATCTCCGCAACAGGCCACTTCGGCCCCCTAGGCCTAGTCAGTCCTTCATAAAAGATATTGAACTCCTCTAAAAGCTCGAATGTCGTCTAATACAATTATTTATTAATAAAAGCCCTTTTAATTGTCAATCTTTGTCCCACAAATTAAACATGATTCGGTGAATGAATCATTTCGTGAATTGCTATTTGAATCATGACAATGAAACGTTATTAAGTGCGTCCAGATTCGTCCAATTACGCCAATTACAATCTCCTGTAAGATATAAGTACATGTATATTATTTCCTCGTCCATTGTGTCGTATCTGCACAAATTAACTAATTCAAATCCTCTATAGTCACGAGACACGACCATAATTTTTTTATCGATATCGATATTTTCGCTATTTATTTTTTTACTACCAACGTCTTTATATTTACATTTGTAGTGGTACTAGATACATTCGTATTACACTTCAATCGAATCTGAAATATGAGGAAAATAAATAATACAATAAGTCCATAGTTAATTGCATGTATTCTCAACTGCCAAAAAAGTCTTAATACATATATGATGCGTCTTCTTAGGTACGTCACTGACTGAATATACTACTATTTAATAGTTAATCTTCTAAATATTTAGTTGCGAGGCATAACTATTTGTGTAAAAAGTTCTTGGAGCATTAAGATATAAGAATAGAACCTGATGATAATTATAATACTTTGAGTGTGGTATTTAAGTGCAGAGTCGTTATCTTCTAGATTTATATATATTCCTGTATATAGATATAGAATTCCGTCTATGAAGTATAGACTTCATAGACTGAATTCAGGCAAGCACACTAGTAATGTTTAATACAATATAGCATGCTCCTCACTAAATGCGTCCGGAGCGTACCATGTAGCGTGCAGTGAAAACGATCGCGGGCCCGGGTGTCTATAGCCGGCCACTAATAAATAATTTAAATAAATTGACGGACGAGATTTACTCATTGGCTGTTTCCGTCTCTCAATTACGCTTTATTTATCACTTACTACTTGTCGACCAAAGATCCCCGCCGCGACCTCACTACATGTACCTTAGGTGCCATCAACTGTAATGGACGTGCAGCGGTCGGTTTAATTAAATAATTGAACGCGCCGATTCTGTGGCGATATGTATAAGATTGCGCACGTAGACGAGGCGAGAACTCAGAACAACGTAAAGTCCTTTAACCCACCACATTCCACAACCTTTAGCCTAAGAACGAAAACGTTGGTGTAACTTCTTTAATTTTGAATAGTCAAGAATTCTAAATGCAATTTGTCGATAAAAGTAGTGATGTGACATTTTGGTCTGCATATTATATATATATTAATATGAAATAAAATAAAGAATCCCCTAATAAATACGCACCTTTAATTATTTGATTTTATAATGATATTTACAATTCTGCGTAAAAAATATTACTGTTGAAGGCTGTGCAGTGTGGATATATGCGGGAATTCTCCTATAGCTATTCAATTATAATCACCAGTTGATCTGTAGTTCGCGTCGGCGACCACAAATCATGGTGTACCATTGTAGGATACCTACTGTATCCTGACATACCTCATTCTCCTCTTCGACAAATATCCTTGCGTGTAAGGCAGTTAATGTGGTTGCAGACTTGACCTTTCTAAGTAAATCATTAATCTAATTATTAAAGTTGTTGTATAGTTTGACTTGTTTAGAAGCTTGAACCTCTATAGGTTCATGATTTCCTGGATATTAACCGTATAGGCTAATTAATTCAGGTTCTTGTTGTGATGGTTCAAGCCTTGTCGTGGAGGTGAGGCTCAGTAGCCTGGGGTGATCCGAGACACCTTGGGCGAAGCGAAGTGAACCGAGGAGGTGACGGCTCCTTGTACCCAATAGGGGTATAAGAAGAGAGGACAAAAGAGCAAAATGTGGCGGCGCTTTTGCGCACGGGCAAGGGGCGGGGATGGGAACCTCACCAAATGCAATGACATTGTCCCAAAGTCGGTGGGTTTGTCCTGTGGTGCGGAACAATCCCATCTGTGGAGGTGGCGTCGGTCCCTTCAGGGGCTGACTTGCCGTCGAAGTGCCCTGATGACTTGCTGTTCCGGGGCACCTCACCAAAGGCGGCACTGGTGGCACTCGCGGTGGTTTTTGTGGGTATTCGGCATTATATAATGTGCCGCGAGCCCCACACACCACTGGACCCCACCCAGGGCCAGTGACGGCGCGTAACTGCGCTTCCCCGCGTAAAAAAGAAAGTTCTTGTTGTATAATTTCATATACAGGTAATAATTTTAACGGTTCTTGTTGTAACAACACAAACAGGCCCAGTCACGGTGATTTATTTTTGGTTACCTTTCATATCCATAATTAGATGAGCTTGATGGTTGCATTGTAATTGTCATACAACTTCCATGTTCATGCTAAATTGTTGCTCTAAAGACATTTTCTGGCATATATTTCTTCAACAAAATTGATTTCGTCCAACGTACGTCCAAACCATGTCACCAGACCAGATGTGTCCTTCAGCTTACACCTCTATCTTATTAAGTTTACGTATGATTTAGTTAACAGTGGTCACTTTGAAGATCTCACAGGATCTGTGGAGGCTATTAATCTACTCTTAAGTATAGTAAAGTCTTGGATAAGCCCGAATATTATTAAAGGGAAATTTCTTGGACGGCATTAGGCAGGCAGAATACATTAGGAGTTCGCGTCAGCACACGTGCTGCAACGAGTGTATTTTAAGATAGTTTCAAGTATTCATTTCTATCGGCAGTCCGCCTTTTTAATCATCAATATGTCTTATTAATAAACAAACATTTTCAAATTGTTTCGAACAAGACACGGCGTAAGCAAATGGGAATGATTTGCTCCAATTATGTGATAGCTGAACACAAAAACGTATTAGACAAACGAGAAACAAGCGGCCCAGGAAATATTGGTGATGCTTTCGCTCCCCTTAAGCAAAATATCCGGGATATTAATCATTGCGCCTATAGTTAGGATAAGTGATTCAATGAGCGCTCGCTCCGAACGCTATTGACTTTTCCGGTGTAAATGTTTCAATTAAATCATAAACATTCGACGCTGATTTATATTTCTAAAAGTCCCGGTTGTTATTGGTATATATTGTTTTAACGGAACCTTCCTCGTGCTGAACCGCTCTATTAGATCCAGTACGAGTAAGTTGGTAAGAACAATTTGTGAATTTTGATAAGACTTTCTATACTTTAATAGTGGAAAGAAGTAAAAGATATACTTTTGGAATTGTGTGCCAGATATCTTGATCTCACACATTAAGTTAATATCATTAGGAGAGTGGAAGAGTCTTATGACTAGTTTGAAAACAGCATTCTGCGAGGTTACCGCCTAAAGATATTAGATCCCCTAAACCTAGTTGCTTTAGGGGATTTCTTTTTCACGTTTGGTCAAGATTTTATGACGATTGATCAGTAGTTGTTGACTACTTGAATAACTTAACTGCTTTTTGGCGGACCATTGAAGCCCTTTGAAGTCCAGTTTTAACGAATCACGAAGTGGTCAAAATTGGTCCTTAGGATTGTCTAATTGGTCAGACTTCCTGTACTTTTATAGAGGGCCTACAATTTAAAGGTCATATCTGCTCTTTTAGCGGACTATTAAAGCTAGAGTGGAGTTTTCATATGATCATTCTAATTGGTTATAATTGCTCAGTATGTTTTATTAGTTGCTCCAGCAGAAATGCTGACGATTGCAACATATATGGACAGTTTTGTTCCTTTCTTGCTTAACGGTTCACTAAAACGTTTTGCAAATGATAACGCGTTTCGATCAGTCTCCGTAAAATGTTGTGGGACAATCAGCTGCCATAAGCAACTGGGCGCAGTTCGACAGGTCGTTTGCGTTCGCCTGTGACGTCACCACCGCGCCCGTCACAACAACGTGCGCCGGTCACTCGCATGCGACCGCACTTTCGGTTTCGCTTCGTGTTAGCACGTGGAATGTTTGTATTCAAAATATTTGGTATGAACCGATATAATAAATTTCATCATCGCCAATCTTAAACTCCTCAGTAGTAGGTAGGCGTAACAGCTACGATAGCCGTATTTCGGCGACGGCAACCTTATCTGTTGAAAACGGAAGTTATACTACACAAAGATTTGCACAGGTGCACTACGGCAATTCCGACACGACTGGAGAGAAACCAGGTACCGACGGTTTGACGTGCTCTCCGAGGGACGGGGATATAACACCGTCAACTTTCTGACTCGCGACTATTACTAGAAATTGAAAAATCCTAACACTTGTTGTTGCTTGACCCGGGATTCAAACCCGGGGATTTCCGTGGTTGAACATGCTTACGTAATTGGGGAGGCAATTACGTGTATCAATGAACACTACGATGGAAGATCATCTGCGACTTTCACGCAAGCCACACCTGGTTATCTCAGGGCTCAGATTGTCTTCATCTAGTCGAAAATCAAAGGCCGCGGTGTCTTCACAAATCGCCCTCCGGGTTATACCCTTTTTGGCGCATAGGCAATCCCTTCCTCTGAGTATGTTTCAGTCCACTTTAACTTAGAACTTAAAATAGTAACTCAAAGTGCTCTGTAGAGAGCAAGACTAGTTTTTTCCTCTTCTGCGTGTTCCCTGAAGGGGCAGGCAGAGAGAAGTGGACATATGAAATAAAACGACTTCTTAAATTTAAACCCCATCATCGTCAGCATGTTTTGGTAAGCTATTGGACATTATATCAACACTACAATGGATCCCTCGCTACTGGCATCTAACCTGGTGAGCTTTCCCGGCTTCTGCAAGGAGATCATTTTCACAAATTTGGGTGATTGGATGAGGACCAGTACCTCATCTGAGCGACCAATGGCCATTAAGCACTAAATTACGTGGGTAACAAAAGTTCTTCCAACTCCAAATAATTTTCTAGGGTCAATTCCATGGGATCCTTGCATAGAAATGCTCAAAATCTCTCATTGTGCTCCAATAAATAGCTCAGAGAAGTAACATTTAATGCCGTATCGGACAACGAAGGAAAAAGGTCCACCTGTGACCATAGTCGCTGTAAAATTTCTGAAACGTCGGGCTACTTAAATAACTAAATAAACCGCTATGAAATCAGTAAAACTGGTTTTATTGTAATGAGTAACAGTCGCATAAACTTAAGACATCAATACAATGGAAAAATTAACTGAACCTGATAACATGTACACGAAGATCTGGTTGTGCTGACGCGTTGGATAGGTAGAGATTGCCCACATACCTGTAGAGCCTTTGGTGATAATGCTTATGGGTACATAACAGAAGCTGTCGACAACGACAAAATATCTTCACGCCAGTTCGGAGTGGCAGAGAGAAAGACGTGCGACATATTAACACATTATAAAACTTTCGTAATGATTTATTAAAAGATCGCGAAAATCGAGATTCTGTGAGTTTCCGCTGACCCACTGGGGGAGAACCAATCTGCACTGCTGCTTTTTCTTACCCTTATACTGCATGCAAAGACTGCCTCCCGCCTGACTTGCCTCGTACGCTATAAATAAAGATATGTAACCCTCAATCAAAAGGACAATAATCAATTCCGAAGCACTGCGGGTCGTAAACGCGGACACGCAGGACACAGGTAACACTTTCGTTTGGACAACCTTGGGTGTTTATGATGCAGACGCATAACACAGGCGCGTGATGCAGGCGAGTCGTAACTTACCGACAATAATTAATAAACGACTAAAGGTCTCGCAATCACCGTTTGGACGTTTTAATTGCTCCGACCTTTTAAAATTGCACTTTATTATTCAAAAAGCCTTTAATTGCATTCCGTTCAGAAAAAATACACTTTTGATATTTCTTAATTGCAGCTTTAATGATTTTAACGGATTTAATGATTTGCACTAATAAACGCTGGTTTCTTAATTATAGGTTTACGCAATCTGGTACGGGTTTTGAGAATAATATTATAAACTGATTTTGCATGCTTGCATTTTTTTTATTTATTTTTTTATTTGCTAGTGTTTTACTTGTTATATTTTATTTTTTGTGTGTACTAAAACGTATAAGGTAAAAATTAACAATAATATATTTATTATAAAATTGACAACAACAAATAATGTTACATTAATCAGCCGTATTCCGCAAGGAGTGATTTTAGACCTCTGTCTAGTGGAAGCTGGCTAGGGATAATGTTTACATGACGAGTAGTTATCCTTAGACTGTAGTCAGAATTAAGTTTAGTAAAGGGTGTAAAAGGCTTTTATAAACAGACAAGGCTTTTCGAATGCCATGATCATCAATTATCACGATGGTCCAAAAGCCAAAAAGCGGTTATAATTAACAAATTTGCCCTTAGACATGATTCTGTTGTGTCAACAAAAGGTTAACAAGTCTGTATCATCTAGCGGGCATTAAGTGAACAATATCCTTGCAGTCTGAATTAAGTTTAGTAACCAATGTGAAATATTTCCAGAATCAGACAACACTTCCAAATGTAATTTCCATCACATATCACCCAAATATCACGATGCTCCAAAATCCCACCTGGTTTTGCCATAAATGTTGTACACAAAGAAGAAAAAAAAACAAAGAAAAAAAATTTTTTAATTTCAAATAACACTTATTACTTCTACAAGGTGTTGGCTTCTTACACAAATACAAAACAATAAAAAATATAAAAATCATATTTGATGTGGTCTCCGTTGGCTTTAAAAATTTGAGGTCAGTTATCAATAGAAGCACGCACTCTTTCCATGAGGGAATTTTTCACTGCCCATCGTATGGATTGTTTTAGGGACTCCAGATTATCATGGCGTTTAGAGCAAGCTGTACTCGTTAAAACTGACCATAAAGCATAAAAACATAATCTAGAACATTAGGATCAGGACGTCACGACCGCCAGTCTTCAGCTCTGATGAAGTCCGAGACGTTCGCTTTAAACCAGGACTACGTGGACTGAGCTTTATGACCCGGCGCCGAGTCTTGCTGGAAGAACCATACTGGGTTATTAAACTTGGTATTAGTAAGCGGCTTAACTACCTTCACAAAAAATATCTTGATGAACTTGTTTTGGTACCTTTTTCACAATAATATGGCTCAGTCACTCCTTCATAGCTAACACCCCCACCAAATCAAAACCGGAAATCGGATAATGCCCACGTTGCACTCTGTTCCTGGACAAATTTCAATTTCTCAGGAAATCAATTCAATTGTGAAAAGTTTGTCATCCGTAAACAATCTTTTTCTGTGACCTCTCTTTGGTGGCGGAAGACCAGTGCTGGGGTAAATCAGCCTTTAATTTATCAGTTAAGAAATGACCAGTGCGTCTCTTATGGGCTGCAAGTCCCAAGTCATCTCTTAAAATACGCGACATGGTTCTAAGTGCTATCTTCATTTCATTCGTTCCTGAGGTGAAATCTTTTGCTTTCGTACAGGATTTTTTCGAATTCTTTGCCTTACTGCTTTGACCACCTTTTAGTACGAACTTTACGCGGTCTGTCACAAACTGAGGAAGTCTCATTGTAGCTATTAACAGCCTGGTACACAAACATTGGACTAATACCAATTGTATGCAGAGTTATAAAAATGCATTTGGCTAATTGCATACCTACTTTGTGTATTACCTTAAGTACATTTTAATATCGCAAAATATTGTACAATATATTGACGCCAAAATGAGAAAACACTATGAACAAAGGTACAATATGACATATTCCAAATTTAAATGTATTTTTTTTTATTGTAACAGTGGTATTTATGGCCAGTCTAAGTAATAAACTAGCCTACGCAGACTACACTGTCCAAGGGGCGAGCTTAGAACTCTGTTTAGTGGTTACTACCATAGTATTAAGTAAGCAATACCCTTATACTATAGTCGGAATAACTAGTTTGTGCAGACTACTCTGTCTAGTGGTTACTACAGCAGCATGACGTAAACAATAACGTTAGACTATATATATATAGTCTGAATTATTAATTCGTGCAGTCTGTCTAGCGGTGACTACCACAACATCAAGCAAACAATATCCTTAGAATGTAGGCAGCATTAAGTTTAGTAAACAATGTGAAATATTTTCGCGGGGTAATGTATGAGGCGCGTATTGTATTTATTGCGAGCTGCCGTGTGGTCCTGCCGAGGCGGGCTGATCTCCGATAGTGTACCATTAGCGCGAAGAGTCGCGCCGGCATCCAATTGTGCCGTAGATATCGCATACAAATGTCGATCGGCCTACACTCCACTCATCTGCATTCAATCCCATTGTTGCCTTTATTATGCTATGCATAATCGTTAATTTATAAGTCGCGGTGCCGTGTAACGGGCGATCTATAAATACGCACTAATCATTTGTGGTTATAACCACACAAATGTGGTGGCATTTTATGTCCTACCATGTCTTTGTGTTTGTATAAATTAACGAAACCGTTGCCTATAATATGAGGCTCCACTCAACTTATCCTGTCGTTATAGACGTCATAGCCGTGATTGATTCAACGTAAGTACCTAATGTAAGTCATACTGACACATGGAGTCATGAAGAACGCAAAAGAGTTTCGGTATGATTTTATTTAGTAACTAGCATCACCCCGCGTAAGGCGTTCTACGTGGTCGTGGCGTCATGATATATAGTCTTTGGCCTTCCTCGATAAATGGACTATCCAAAACAAAAAATATTTTTCAATTAGGGCCAGTAGTTCATTATGTTAGCGTATTCAAACAAAGAAACCAACTCTACAGTTATATATCATTCGACTATATTGGACTTCCACTTTGCATATTAACAGTCACGTCAAACTTGATGTAAACAAAAAAAATTATAATACACTTTCTACCTCAACTCTACCCTTAACTCTACTCTTATATTGCGGTACTTAGTTACATTTACTTGTAAATAAGTAATAATTGGAAATATTTCTAACAAAGGATTTCCAAGCTCAATGGTTTATTTGACTTAATCAACGGCGCTGCCTTCCAGCGCCGGACATAGGCGGTCAGGGGGGCTTAGGGGGTCAGAAGTCTCATCGTAGGACACCATGTGCTAATGAAAAAATTAACCAAGTGGTACCTCACTTCCAAGCGCCGGGCACTGATGCTGACTCGGGCGCTGCTGGCTCTGCCACGAAGGGGAACATCATGACTCGTGCGAGCTCCTGGGTACTCCACAAGACAAATTTTCACGGTGCTGCGCATTGATAACAGTCACGTTAAACTTGATGTAAACAAAAAAAATTATAATACACTTTCTACCTCAACTCTACCCCATAATTTTTTAAACATGTTTAGAACATTTTGCTTACAAATGTACTAACAACCGACATATAAAATTATTTTCACATATGGACATACAAAATATATGAACTCGGTAACATACACATGGTTCTATCTGCTAGGACTATTTTAATGACTCTTCAAAAATATCTCAATAAATGCCTTGCAGTTAGGACTTTAGGAACTCAGTGACATTAGGCAGGAGGCACAGCAGTAATTATTTACAACAAGAAGGCGGTAGGTCGGTAATAAGGACTGAAAAGCCTCGCCGTTCGCGTCGCGCTGTAAAAAGCGCAAAGAATACACCTCGATATGATCGCACAAAGCTCCCGGATCCCCGCTCAATGCTAATTTCCACTATCGCGTTCGCCCTCATTCATTTTCAATCGAAGCCAGCCTCCGCTTACTTCTATTTTTTTCAAAATCACATTTAAGAATCGAATATGGTGGTTGTTTTTTTGCGTGGCTGCGTGCGACGCGGTTTATTTATTTGCGTGGTTTTTTCAAGGGACATTCCGGCCCGCTGTATACTTGTGTCTACCCGCAATTGGCATTTCGGGCCAAGCGCGAGACAAAGTCGCCGGTCTTAACGGTTGTTTTTAACGCGCTCGCGCAAGAAGCGGACGATACAAATAAATTATTAATCGTTTGTCCTGTCTCTTATAAATTAAAATCTGTTCTTTTTTTGGGTGCGAGCTCATGTATTTTTTGGAGAGGCTTAGGCGGTCCACGTATACATTAAAACCCTTAAGCGCGAGAGTAATTAAGGCCGTGACAGAAATTAATACGAGCGCCGCGCGGGGTGTATGACATACGGCGGCCATATTTTATTTATTTAAAACGCGTTATTTGTGTTGTAGCGCGTAAATCAAGTTACGTAAAACGGAGTTTCACACTTTATACCTCGACACAGGTAAATTGTTTGAAGCGCTTAAATCCGTGGAGTATGAGACGCGTCTGTAGATGATGAGTGCGCTTGAGAGGGAAAGAAAAATACCAGATATTTGTCTCTCTCTCTCTCTTTCTTTCTTTCTCTTTTGAGTCAATTCTACAATGCTGTAATGATAGAGACCATCGATCATAGAAAAACTTCTCTCGGGTGATATTCCTCCACGTATTCCGGCTTTGTGCGACTTGGTAAAATAAAAAAAATTGGGATATTATAATTTAATAACCAAGGCATTTAAACTCGACAGTATTAAATAAATACTGACAATATAACCCTAGTTCATTTGTCGTGGTGTTCTTGAATGTTGCGTTTTGAATTGTCACAAGAAAACCTTCACCGTCGACACTCAAGCATAAAATATTTATTCAAAGTAAGATACAAAATGTGACTTTGTCATTGAAATTTGAGCCACAACTATGAACAAACTCTTTGAAGTAGTATACACCTGGCTATAGAAAAGTAGAAATTAATTAACGTCACATTGTCAATAGTGATAGATAATATTATTATAGTAAAAAATAGATGAAATATCATCATCAGCAGCAGCAGGCGGATGACGTCCACTGCTGGACCTCCCCATGGAGCGCCAGTGGCTCCCCGCCACCTTTACCAAGTCGTCAGTCCACTCGGTAGGAGGCCTGTATATATAATATATTAGAAAATAATTACTATTTGGTTTGATTCCAATTTATTTACTATATGTAAACTTATATTGCGGTACTTAGTTACATTTACTTGTAAATAAGTAATAATTGGAAATATTTCTAACAAAGGATTTCCAAGCTCAATGGTTTATTTGACTTAATCAACGGCGCTGCCTTCCAGCGCCGGACATAGGCGGTCAGGGGGGCTTAGGGGGTCAGAAGTCTCATCGTAGGACACCATGTGCTAATGAAAAAATTAACCAAGTGGTACCTCACTTCCAAGCGCCGGGCACTGATGCTGACTCGGGCGCTGCTGGCTCTGCCACGAAGGGGAACATCATGACTCGTGCGAGCTCCTGGGTACTCCACAAGACAAATTTTCACGGTGCTCCGCATTGATGACTATGATGACGAAAAAGCATAATTTACGACCCCCATAAAAAAATTTCGGCATAAATCAGCAACAATGCAATTCACCGAAGTGGCCTAATGAAATATTTTGGCGCGATAAAATTTGAACAGACATCCGGGCCGCGAGAACGCTGGCTTTAACGGCGGGCTCGAACATTTCTTAATTAGCCAGTTTTTATTGTGCAGCAAATTCGGTTAGGTCCAACAAAGGCGAGCTCAAATAAAAGTAAAGCGGTGACTCGTGACGAATCGTCGAGGTGTTTCGCCTGATCCCTCGTAACCCCTTTTTGTGTTCGCTTCCACTAATCTAGAGATGGCCTCTCCGTTTTTTAATTAAAGATAATGTAACATAACATCACGTACTATAGTTACCTCGCAATGAAGCAGGACAGGGCTGTCGATTCTGTACACATTTTTTTCTTCTCGATTAAAAAGACCTTAATAGACAATTGAGTGCAGTCAGTGGAGTAACAAAAGGATAGTAAAATGGTGAAATGCCATAGGCATTGATTTTTTTGGGGGGGGGGGTCAGAAAACATGGATGGCATGGACACGGACATTATATTAATTCTTGCTTCCCGGTATTGGCTGGTTTCCCTTCTGGCTGCAGAGGCCATATGGCAGTCGCTCTGTATAAAAACTGTAATAAAAAGCGCCCTCGTCAACTCGCCTAGATCTTAATCTAGGATTAGGTTACCTACAGCCGACCCCGATATCATCTGACATAGGAACGGTATAACCTAAACAACCGTACCTACCTAATGAACCAAATACCAATACCTATGCCGATGCCTGAACAATTTTCTTACAAGTGAGTGCCACCAAACTAACCACTTGTGGCTACTCATTTGGGTTCTTATCTTTTATTCTGATGGACTCCAATTGGTTGAGAAGCGATGACGTCCGAGCCGAGGCCCAAAACCACACACGATACGATACTCATAACGGTCCTGAGATATTATTATTATTATTTTATTGTTTAAATAAAAATAGACTTGTTGACAACCCTGTCGAACCGTTTGCACCATCAATAATTAGTGATGCTCGTTCAATCTAAATAAAGTGAGAGGGCAATAAAAACAGTAGCTCACTCACACCAGTAACACGAAAATAATATGTTTTATACGAGTTTATATTGAATTTGTAACAGTGCACACACGGTAGCAAACACATAATATAAATTTCATTTAGATTTATATTGAATTGGAAACAGTAGCACACAGAATATAAACAACCAACGCTCACTTATTTTGTGCGTCGGCCTTCTACGACGATTAGTTCAATAATTTTGAATTGATATAGTTAGATGTGATGAGCTATTCGCAATCATTAGTACGTTCGAAATGCCGCATAATTAATAAAATATTTTTAGATACCTAAAAAAATACTTTTGGATGTAAAATTAATGAGTGTTAGTTAAAGTATATTAATGAGTGTAATCTAACACATTTAAGGCTCCGCATCTCGATGAGATATCCGAATGCTGGGTCTTTTCTAACAGATTGAAATCAGGAAGTTGACAGTGTACACCGCCGTGCCTCGCGGAGCTGATTAAGCTGTTAGCCCTGCGCCTGATTTCTGTTCGCCGTAGTCCAAATTTGGGTGGACCTTATTACCATTAGGAAAAGTTTTATTAATCTTAAAAAAAAAACATTAGTTTTATGGTAATTCTTGTCACATCTCTAACAGAGAATATTATGCTCTCACTCAAGTTATATTAGTAAAAAGACTAGCATAAAACAAAGTTTGTCGAAATACTTAGAACAACAATATATTTCCTCAAAACAACACGAATGCCTTGATGTCAATAATATTTTATCTTCGATCTAACATCCGAAAGTACATACACCGATACACAGATTGGATCTCAAAAAAAGTGTACATTAAGAGTCGTAATAGTGTTGATTACAATCTCCGCTGAGTAGATGACGATTATTTCCGAGTCGGTCTCGATCAGAGAACGAAATGCGCGCGCGCACGTGTCTCGCCACCGGGTTACGCTGTCGTTAAGAAATTACCGTGCGCCTGTCGACATCGCCGATTTTATCGATAGAATTTATCGCCGATACCCCACCGACCCATGTTTTACTCCTAAGCTCTTCACGCGATGTGATTAGAAAAAATATAGAATTACTTTAATTAGTTTTATCGATAAGATTAGTGACGATACGTCACTTTAAATGTTGGTAAGCGCTTAGTTGCTGATTTGATTACTGTTAAGCCCTTCGTAAACGTTCGAACAGTTTATAAAGTTTTACGTGTTTGTCATTGTATTTAATAATATGTTCCTTCGTTACCTTCTTAAAACTTGACGTGATTATAAAATAAGTCTTATTTAATTTTATTTTAATTATCGCTGCGAATGCATTATGCGATTCGAAATGCGTTGTAGTATCATTATACTGCATCGCATTTCAAAAATGATCAAGTATAACGTGAAATTTTAAGCGTTTGTCAACCGTGGCCGTGACATGTGGCGTTCTCTGAAGGAGGACTAGGTCCAACAGTGGAAGTCGTCTGGCTGCTGCTGAGAGTAAAACTACGAGTTTGAACAAAGCTATGGAGATCTCAGTTTCGTGGAGAACAGTATCCATAATCAAAAGTATGTTATGGAGTTTTCGTTCCAATTAATAGAGTTACTTTATTATATTCGCTACGATATAATTATGAATAGATTGTCGCCCAACGAATCTTAAGGTCTCTACCTGGGCTATACGCTCACTTTATCTCAAGGCGGTGGTAGTGTTACACCCCCGTGCCACCCCAGAGCACGTTCGAAATAGGAGAAGGATGAAAAAGTAAGTGCACTTGTATCTGCGCACACACTGTGCACTATAACATGTCCTGCGCAGTTGGCCCGCCTCTACAGACATCACCGCCGTGGCCGATATCCGGCTAGGACAATGCCGTTTTTTCGTGCTACGAGTTCGGCTACAGTACCAAGCTTTCTAAGAAGGTGCCGTCAACTGTTATGTAGCTGTGTACCGAAAATGTTATACTATACCTTCTGTGTTACAATTTATAGTTGTTTTCGAAACGGATCATCAATTCCTACGGACCTTCGACAACTCGAGGATATGCTAATGCATTGCTCTCATTGATCAGATCACACAGTTGAAGTATCCGAACAAATGTAATCCTCAAGAAAAACGATAGCGAAGTCGTAACTTTCCTCTGACATTACGTGAGCGACAGGACAGCCTTCTCCGAAAAAAATCGGTAATAACCTTTGATTTGTTAAGTTCTCTTAGCAAATTAAAGTGTACTTACTATTACAACACTGCGTTGGAATATAAAAACGCTCTCGGTGTGTTAATCGCCTTACAGCAACAAATAGCCGGTCGCGTTATGAGTCGTAAGAAAGCGTCCGTGACGTGAGTGAGCGGAGTGCGGTAGTAACGAGTGTATAATTATAATCAGTGCGGCGCCGGTAGCCGAAAGGCCGACTCATCGTAATTTGATGGCGTCGAACGCCCGTCCCGCTCTGTCCCCGCGAGCGCACTACGCCCCCCTGCGCACAAAAAACTAATTAACAGAGATGGAGCGCTGCATGCCGACTGTCCGCTCCGTTGCACTCGTGAGATTAATTGAAATTTTCTATCTTTACAGAATATGTTTTTTATTAATTAATTACTTTAACATCAAAACGAATGGACTACGTAACTGTAGTTACGAGATGTAGAGTACACATAAAGGTGTTCTTTGAAAATATGTGTGTTTACTTTGTTACGTTAATTGTTGTACGTTAATGTGTATACATTGTATACTGGTTTTAATTAGCTAATGGCCACATTTATAGTCTATTATACATCTTATACTTAATTTTTATACTCTTGTTAATGAATGAAAAGTTTTAGGAATTATTATAATAGTTTTCTTTCTTCAATACGTAATAGTCAGAGTTTCATAACGGCTTTTTTATAGTATAACCCCCTTAGCTTATATAAAAGCTCATGAACAGTGATAATATTCTTTTAATATATGTCGAATGCCTCTATAATATAATAACGATTCCCGAGGAAGATATTAGTACATTTGTAAACATAACAACTTATTCATGGGCAAAGCCGGGGCGGATCGCTAGTTCGTTATAAATTCAGCCGTCAGAAAACTAAAGTAAACGATATACGCGAAGAATGTCATGATGTAATCTGTTGACAGCTGGCAGATTCCAGAGGCCAACTCTTAAAATGTCGCTTTTGGGAAGACGAAGTGTTGTTTCATCAAGTGGGAAGACTTCTTGAGGTAGGCGATACGCATATGGTAGGGCACTCCCTACCATACCGTCACATTGATCTAGTAGGGAGTGCCCTGCCACTCCGTCCATTGCAGGAGATCAATTGGACTGATCAAAGGCGTGTATGTTAGACCATGAAGCTTGAAGCTTGATAGCTTGGCCCCTTGAAGGGGAGGACGAAATGAGACCAACGCATCGGCATAGTAATCATGCGGATATTCATGGGTGCCGGTAGTCGTTGTAAGGCTCCGATTGCTCGTTTACTCCCTATACTATTAGAACCATGAATAGCAGTGAGCTGGTCACATGTTTAAAACAGAGGACCAAAGGACCAATAACTCTATGAGTGGAGGCCGCGTCTGGGGATGACGATCTCCGCGCAGTAACAGATTGGATGCGGTGTAATACCCTCGGTATTGGCTGTCTTAGCATTCGTTTCCCGAGAGGATAGCTCAAAACTGATAAATAAAATATAATGAATTAGATTTTATTAGTAAATTTGCAAATAAGCAATTGGAGCATTAACGACTACCTAAGACATAGATATCCGCGTTTTTCTTATGCAGATGCGTTGCCCTCCTTTCCTCATACACTCTAATGGGCTCCAGCGCGTTTTAGCTACCACTTAGCATGGCTACGTAAGCCTGAAAAATATATAATGAATCAGATATAAATGTACAGTTTTAATTATGTGTGGAAAGGTGTGTGTGGCTTAATGTGGAGCCATAAAGAACGGCCAGCAAGTGTCAGACCGTGGAGAATTAGTTTTGGGAGCCGGCGAGCACGGCACCGCGCAGAACCGGTCGCAAATCGCGCTCCCGACGCGTCAACAAGCCGAACTGAATCCTTTTCATACGCATTTAACTTAATGCCCTTTCGCATTAATGCTGCCATTGTTCCATTCGAATTGGTTTAAAATTAAAACCCTTTAATTTACAACTGTATACTGTTATTGCTGCGTTGCAACTGACCGGTGCAAATCACTAGATGCTGATATTGTTTCCCGGTCCGGCCAATCGAATCGACTCCAATGCGCCGAAGACACTAGTTATATATTCCACTTATAAATGCGAAAGTGTGTGTATGTATGTTATTCTTTCAAGCATACGCTGCAGAATAGACTTGGATGAAATCTGTTTCTATATTTAAAGTTACAATTTTAAATAACATACAAACTACATAATAATTTTTATCCCGTTAGATTGAATTAACTAAAATGTTCCCTTACGTGAATGAAACCGCGGGGCACAGTTATGTTATAACTTTACTATACCATAATTTAGCAAAATTTCTGTTGATTCGAGGTCTGCCCCTAACCAGAATGGCTAAATAAATTAAATCCCTTTAGCCAGAGTCTACAAATATTTCTAATTTAAGATCGTATCGATGATTCTGATGAAGCCGATTCTTAATTAGTTATTCGCAAATATCGGCGCCGCAATAGGACGCTCCATTAACTACCGCGGCCCAACCCAAAGAGCTGTCGCACTGTTCCGAGAAGCGTGGCTACCGGAGCCGAAAACGCATTAATAAACACAAAAGGGCATATAAAAACTGTGACAGAATTAAGAGCGCGTTAAAAATAGCGGAGGCGCGCGACGCGAACACGAAACATAACGCGCGAAACAAAGCAGCCGAGGCGAATGCTTTAAATCATTTTTAATTATGTTATGGCGCGACCGCGTTGCGTACGGTTCGGGTTACGCTACGTACATGCGATCGCGCGTGACTCCGGACAGCCATCCGCCCGCTCCACCGTCGGGCCGCGCCGTCTTCCGACCGACCCTGTCACGTTTACTTAGTTTTAGTATATCATTTGAACACGGGAAGCTGGCCGATAAACCTCAAGAAGCGGTGTTTTAAAGCTAGTGGCGATTTAATACTAATATGAATAGATCGCATAAATAAATGGAATGCGTCATAAAAACTCCATTCCTCCTCCACTCCTTCATCAGGCAGCCATGACCATCACTATTTAAAAATGTAATCAGTGATTGCAAAGGCAGTCCCAAAGTGTGTAGCTGGAGGATCCGAGAGCACCATCCTGTTGCTGGTGGTCCTCTAGCTAGCTACCCCCGTAGTGGCAACTGGAGTTCACATCTCTTCTTGATACCGATTGAATGTCTCTGAAGCACTGCTTGGAATATCCTTTTGGTCATATATTTTGTATTTCATATTTGAATAATATTTTAGATATTCGTGCATTTCTTTGCCACGCTCTTGTGGGCTGAAGAATTTGGTGGCTTTTAGCTTTCTAACTTGATGTGTAACATAGTTAACGTAGAGCATATATCATAATTATTAAACATGTATATATAAATATGCAACTTGATTTTTCTATATGAATTTAAACATGAAACAAATACAATATGAAACATAAAACAATATACAAAATACTTAATGTGATAAGTCACATCCTGCTAGCTGTGACTTCTCCCATCCGCAGAAAAGAGGCCATCGTCATGTCATAATCACTTCAATTCGTTCAAGTGTTTCACCTAGTTCCTAGGCCGACGATTCGTAGAGGTGGCCAGTGTAGGCGAGGTGTATAAACCGAACTAACATTTTTTAATCGACTTTGAAGTCGATTAAAAAAAGGGCTCACGGGAGATATAAATAATTTAATCTTTCAAATTGATATCATCAACACTTAGCACGACAGCGCGAAACATAAAATGTATAGTGACTACCGCGCTAAGCCACACGTGTAGGTACACAAAGCTATCACGGTCTACCTATAACCAGAAGACGAAAAGTCTTCCGTAATCAGTCGAACTGTTAGGGCTGGACAAGTGCCGCCAATCATTAGTAGGTCCCTCCGAAAAAAAAAAAAAAAAGAAAAAAAAACTCTATCACGACATACGTATTACGACATACTCACGACAACACGAAATAATAAGGTTCCGTGACGTCTTTGTAGAGTGTAAACCGTAGTCGTCCTTGAATTATTCCAACAAAACTTCCTCCCGCACCATATGTCACTTCCGACCTCATTGACAACCCATATTCAGCAGCTCCAGAGTTGCGGATGCATATACCATCCTTCTGGAAGCCGGCAACACGGAGGAAACTTAAATGTTGTGGCATGGAATGGTGGTTTGTGCATATGCTTACGATCAACCTAACCGCACTTCCTTTGCCCTTTCCTCCAATGTAAGTATGGCACCGGCGACCTCTCGTAATTACAATTACATGCATATGTCAAGTTAATTACTTCTCGAACAGTCGCCATTGTAATCGTTCGACCCATATTTTAAATAAAGGTTGCAAGTAATCAATAAATGTGAATCAACAAATTAATTACAACCTCGTGAACAATAATTATTTTAATAAGTCTGACTGACATGTCAATGAATAACCGTCAGTTGAGCTTGATTGGAAAAGGCCAAGTTCTAGCAGCTTAACATAAGATGGTCAGTGTTGTCTGGTGTGGTTGTCATTTCCGCGAGTCTAGGCGTTGGGCCGGGGACAAAGATGAGAGAGCCACTACGAACCTAACATTCATTAGTAGAACTTCTTTACATTTTGAAAAATGGTCCCTTAAGATGAATTTTCTTTTATCTTGTTTTATTAATTTATTGATCGTAACTTACAAAAATTATTCTCATCGTCATCTTATTCCGTCAGCTCTTTTTATGTCAGGACATACTGACATACAAACACGCTGACACGTCTCTTATGCGCTCTCTGCTTTCATCTTCATCCTTCCAATGTGATTAAGTACCCTGATACTGGACCTTGTGATCTTTGGTAAATTGGTGATCCAGTCTCCACCGCTGCGGGATCCAGTCGTTGGTGGATTTTAACTTTAGTCTTATTTTTTATAGGATAAGGGGCAAACGAGCAGGTGGTAGGTAACTACCACCGCCCATAGACATCCGCATGACCCGAGGTTATGCAGACGCGATGCAGTCCTTTAAGATGGGAGTAAGCTCTTTTCTTGAAGAACCCCATATCGTATCGGTTCAGAGACACCGACGGTGGCAGCTGGTTAAATATCGAAGTTGTGCGCGGTAGGAAATTGCGTTTGAAACGCACAGTTGTAGACTTTGGGACATCAAGATTAAAGTTCTGCCGTCATTTCCGAGAGTGGAATTCTGCTGCTGGTATTAATCCGAACAAATCCTCGGAGCACTCCCCATTGTAGATTTTTTGACACTCTTTCCAGTTTGGTAAATATGTAACCTTCAGTTAAGGGAATCTACGTATAATAGATAGCTGAAGTCCCTGGTAGACCAATCCTCGTCCTGTTGCTGATACATCCGGGACACTCCACCACGCCGAACGAAGTCCCGCGCACAGTTTCTAAGTCGGCAGTGATACACTATTACTATGCTGAGTCCCACACACCCTTCAGACTCACGCAGGGACAATCGGACGATATATAAAGAACTATCCCTACGTTTAAAAAATCGAGTATCGAGTAGCCTAGACATGCAGGATGTTGTGTACAACACAACAACAAAATCACAGAACGTATTCCGTACTCGATCCTGATTCCTAATATGTGAAAATAGGTACCTAAAATGTTACTTTACTTGATCGGGCGGCTGTTACTCGAAAGTGGCCCTCGCCGTTTGGCGTGCGAGTTTCTATCGATATCACGCGATGCCCTATTTTTTGAAAATAATGAAATTCGTTTTTTTCGCAATTTGCGGCGATTGACGCACTATTATGTAAGTCAGAGCTGCCTGAGTGTATTTTTAGCATTTTGTCAAGCTAACAATTGACAACCGGAAAGTCGTCTCCATAGTAGTGGACTGAGAAGGTGATAATAATGACTATGATAATTGTTAACTATACGTTTGTGTTTATACCCTTCTATGAACTTAATTTATCGCGGTGCGCACAGCTCATCCTTCTTCCAAGGAATGTGATCGCAGTGGATAATTTGCCACAGCGATACCGATAGATTGCGTCCGAGCTGTGCGCTGCACGCGGAATGCATGACCGATCGGTGGCGCAGGAAAAAGCGCTCTGTCGCCACTGAATGAAGCGATTAGCGCTGAATAGTCGGCACGCGGAACCAAGCGGGCGGCACGAGGAGCCGCCACGACCGCCATTGTCTCACTCCGAGTGACCCGTGCCCCGGGAAAAAACTGGACCCGCCGCTCCCGGCTAGTAAAAAACTATCCAAACTCTTTTAATTGGATAAAAAATGAAACATGCTCTTGTCAACTAGCTCTGACGGCAGTTGCTTCATTATAGAGACATTCTACAATGTAATGATAGCGAATAGACGGCATCGCATTTTAACACTAACAAACAGAATTGCACACTCATAACATAATGCCCATTACACGTATTGTTCTTGGTCTACTTGTACGAGTTGTATTTTTATTTAAAAATACTTGTTTGTGTGTGTTTATGTTGCAAGTGTCCTTTAACAATGAACAATTAGCGGGAGATATAAATATTTGTAAACTAAGTACTTATTAAACAACTAATATATAGTTAATGTAAATTGAATCGTCATAATAGGCATTAAGGGCCATTTGGCAACGGTGTGTTTGACAGTGCGTATGAAAATATAAAACTGTCTGTTCAAATTCCATTTCTACTTTTTTGAAAATAAATACGGCGACGACGATTTGCGGTAATCTAACCTTTTTTTTTTTTTACTTGGGGCAACGCATTCACGCGCCTTCACCGGCCCTGGATGGAGTCCAGTGGTGTGTGGGACTCGCGGCACATGGTAGTACCGAATACCCACAAAAACCGCCGCGAGTGCCATCAGTGCCGCCCTTGGTGAGGTGCCCCGGAACAACAATCATCAGGGCACCTCGGTGGCTAGCCAGCCCTTTAAAGGACCAACTCCACCTCGACAGATGAGGTTGCCCAGCACTACAGGACAACCCCACCGACTTTGGTACAGTGCAATGGGGTGAGGTTCCCATCCTCGCCCCTTGCCCCGTGCGCAAAAGCGCCACCTCCTGTTGCTCTTAGGTCCCCTGTTTTTGTAATAGGGGTACCGAGAGCGATTCCTTCTCCTGATCCTGAAGCCCCCTCTTCTTATAATAGGGGTGCAAAGATCACCCTCGGTTCAATTGACTTTACCATGCTGGCTGGCTGGCTGGAACCATGATGGGGAAACTATCTAACCCAAAATAATGTTTATTCGTAGTTAAAAAACCGAAGAACACTATTTATTAGGAGCATTTCAAAAGTCTATAATTAATTTGCCGTCGAATGTGCTGGAATGGTTTAAGGTCACGAGTGAGTGTGGTGAATCATTGCAGTTTGAGACCACTATATTCGTGCATCGCATGTGACAAGATTAAAAAACAGGTATCATCTAGTCAATAACTGTTAAGGACAATTATTAATCGGTTATTTCCTTGTGCCTACTAACTAGTTTAAAACCCACCACCGCTAAGATTCCAAATTCGGATTGTTGTTAACAATTTAAAAATCATATTATCTTGCAACATGAAAAATCAGCACTTTTTGGAGACACGGAACTGGAAGTCGGGACCTCACGTGTCATGGCCGTGGTTGAACATGATCCATTAGACTACGAGGAAGTCAAAAACCTATAATAAGATGAATCATTTAGTAGTATTTTAGGATAAAGAAAAAAATAGAAAGCAATATTTAGAACATGTTTCAATTCGCCACGATGTAAGTTGGCAGCAACAAAAACGGCACATAAAAAGAAACAACCCATTCAAAAACGATCCACGCATACGTAGAGCTCAGTGGAAGTAAAACGAGTGAATACTTGTACTCTATTATTATGCGAATTTAAAAAAGTACTCACTTATTGGTGTTCCGAATATGGAGTGTTTTATGATTTGCACTTCATAACTAACTTCATAACTATCAACAACGATAAAGTGAAAAAGAAGTTAACACGTTTACTTGTATTTTCCCGTTTTTTTTATTACCTACGTTAATGGTATTGGTAGCACATACGAAGGTTTCGTTTATTTGTTTATGGAATCTGTGAGGATGACCTGCAGATTCAACAAATTTTATAGTATTTTTTTTTTTCGATGTGAAAACTGTGTCGGTAAACGCAAGGAGACACAGCATGCTTAGTTTTAGGCCTTAAAATAAGGTGCAGTAGACGGTTTATGTTGTTACCTACATACTGACTAATGCAGAAACGTTCTAATATATATCATATAGTCGTATTTTATAAATCGCCGTTTTATATTACGGCTAGCCATTTTTCAAAAACAAAGCCGTTTTATATTATGGTGATCCAACGATGTGCCGGATTGAATGTGGCCGACTGTAATTCCGCTGTCTTGCAATGATAATCCGACTAAGTCGTTGATCCGCCATAATATGAAACGTCGATTTATACAATTCGACTGCGACATATGCCTAGTGCACTATAAAATGTCATATAACAAATAATGTTCTAGGTAATGTAGAGTTGTTAAGCTTATAGAATCAAAGCAGCAGCCAGAGCCTTTTGGTAATTGCTAAGCTAATAAACATGCGTATGTATAGCGGTTATCCAGATGTGTTGACTGTTTTTCGACACATCCCCACTATGGGTCCCCACGAAACGCCACGGCATAGCTGTCGTTTACTCCGATATTAAATGACAACTGACATTTATAGGAGGTAGGTCGATAGACCAGCTTTATGCGGAAATTTGTATTTTGGCCAGATTGAATACAAATTGCAGTCAACCTCCTTGGCGACGTTAAACTTACCTTCTTAACATTATAAAGTTGAAGAGTTTGTTTGATTTAAAGCGTTAATCTCAGTTTCATATATCCCATCCTTATTTCAGTGACAGATATCATCTAGATTCCATTTCTCGACGTAGACTATAGCCTATTACCAATTCACTTTACTTCCCACGGCGCTACAACCCTTTGTGGATCTTGGTCTTCACGTCTTGGTCCACGAGTTTCGCGACATTTCTGACCTCCCGTTTCCAAGATATCACTTTGCCCATACGCCTTCTTCTTCTGCGTCTCGATATAGGCTATATCCATCACGCCAATACACGGAACATATATGAAACCGCAGCTAACAGCTAATATATAATGGCCTCTTGGTCGGTGCTAATGTTTAATATGTTGCACACTACAAATTTATGACCATTTTGCTCCCCGAGGCTCTCTCCGTACGTGCGGTAACAAGCGGTGCAGAAGCAACTCCGTCTACTCCGCAGGGATTGAAATATTTCCATAGCATTCCGTCCAGAGTGTCCGGGAAACGCGCTGCCGCATATTATACCAATCTTCAAATTAACTTGTAAATTCATCATGGCTCTTACATAATTGATGTGACCCGCGATTATTTCGCGCTGTCCTATTGGTGGGTCCATTTTATTTAATACATTAGAATGTTTATACAATTTCCTGTCGTGCGTCCAATGTGTGGTTTGTGTTGGTTTTCATCAGTTTCATGTGTGGCCGACTTCAAGCTTAAGGTTATATTGGTATTCACTGACATGTGGTGTAAGATAATATTTTAGGTGTGGAAACGTCTCAGCATTCGTGAAGTTTTTATTTTCCTTGTCTGTTTCTACAGTAGTTACGTCTGACAGTTCCAAATCTAGCCAGAGATTAGACAAGCGCAGTTTTATTAATAATCCATAGATTTGACTGTCTAAGCTACGGCGACTTAAATTTACACTACCCGCTTTTATTAAAGGGGCTCTTTCATTCTAAGCTCTTCTTACTAACATGGAAGCAGACTGTGGGATAATAAAAGTGTTTCTACAATTACCACAAGTGGAGGCTTTTGTCCATTTCAGGATGTCTTTTGGCGCTAGGTAACAAAAGAAACTTTGTAAACAAACCTATTAGTGGCGCTAACCATGTCTCCTGCTTGTGTTTCTTTATTTAAGACTATTTTATATACGAATATCTACGTAAATACCAATCAGAGCTGTCAGCGATAAAAACAATGGATTTTGCATCCATTTAAAGATTATTATCAACAAAGAATAGGCACGAACTGTACATAATACACCGCCGACCAATCGCGTCGCTGAAACAATGTAGGACAATCGTAATTAAAAATTTAAATTAGCGTCGCGCGTCGCCCCCTCGAGGCGCGCAATTGGCGATGACGCGGCGTTAATTACGAGCGACCAATTAAAACGAGGGGTGACAGTGCGGCAGGCGGCTCGGCCAATGGCGGAGCCTCGTGAGGCGAGGCGGGGTAATTAAGATGAAAGGGTTGATTTTGCCGGGCGTACCGACACTTGGGCGTCTGATCAAACACACCCTCTTCCCGCTATGTGCTACGAATTAATTGGTCGGGAAATTGGATCCGTCTTCATATATATGTGGTAGGTACAATGTCTGTGTGTTTTGTATTCTGTTTACGCGGGGAAACTGTTTAGCTTCCACCAGACCTCAGTCTGGTGGGATATGGCAGATTCCGGCGCCCTAGAAAGAGCCAAGTATTGGCTAAAACCAACGTGGTTGACACCAGCCGCCTTAGTTGAGATGCCCGGATCTTGGCACAATGTCTGCCACGTGAGACGTGACAGTTTTGATAAGAACAAAACGCGTTACTGGCACTAATAGTACATTGTAACAATTAATGAATTAAGCTTCTCGATGTATACCCACTAGGATCTAGAATGTGAATAATAAAATCGCCATTCTCTTAATTTAACAATGGCACTAACCCTTATGATCTGCGAGTTTGACGACGATGCGGATATTTATAGAAGCATATCATCGGGTGACTCGATTATCCCACTACTGTTCGCGATGCTATTGCATTTCCCATGACAGTTCATCGCACTCGATGCGAATGTACCATACGGATCCTGCCTGTGACAGAAGATATATCTCCAGCGACAGGCACGCAATATCAAACACTTGCATTGTCCTGGAGGCTGACACCACAAGTGAACAGTTAAACAAAAAGTGACCCACACTTACTGATGGGCTAAAAGGAACAAGTTCATGAGCTTTCAACAGGTAAATGCGGTAGCGCGCATCCCATTATGTGATATTAAAGTGAAGCCTTTCCTAAGATAAATTTATATTTCTGTGCGCGGTGGCCCATTGGGTGGGGGGTGTTAGGAGGGCAACCTATCTGCGTAACATTCATGCGAATGTCCATTGGCGTCGGCAGACATCAAAAGCCTTCGATTGCTCGTTTGCCCCTTTTTGCTATTAATAAAATTTTAGTATAAGGCGGCAATCGAACAGTTGGAGCCCGTTGGTGACTACCAACGCTCATAGACTCCCGATCCGACGAGATGTGTTGCTCTCTTTCCCTCTCTCCCTCTCTCTCTATACGTAGTTTTGACATAGGAATGCCAAAAACTTTATCGACTATAGCAGGTAGTAAGTAGCCTGTTGCTGACGAAAGACGCGCCATCTAAGAGCGCTTACGTTTATTTATCGCATCCACTAAGTGAGGAATTGAGCGAAGTAAATCGACGCTCAGCCCCTTCAGAGGTACAATAATGCGAGTTTATTTGCATGCAGCTATTCATTGGAACGTAAAACAGATGTAGGTGGAGGGAGCGGGAAGTCGCCCGCGCCGCTCCCCGCGCTGTAAACGCTCGCTCACGCACCTCGCTACGACCTTAAATGTGCCACTATTTGCCTAAACGAGCCATTTTACTCTTGATCTCAGCGACTCAATTCAATTCACTTTCCCCGAAATAGTAGAACGTTTCAACTTTCGTTACTGCTTCACTAAAATAGCGTGTCTATTCATATTCTTCAGTTTTTTTCCTGAAAGCTTCCATTTGTGTTTTGATTTCTTAAGTTAAGAAAAACACTTGAGTGGTGTAATTTTTATTGTAAGCCACATTATTTCTTACTTACATACTCCCGATAACAAATGGCCTAGGACGTCTACTTAGATTTTAAATTGAATGCAGAAAGACTGAATATTATTTGCATAGTTGCATATAACATTCAGTGCTTTTGCTAAACTCTCTCACATCTTGCATATTTTTTTCACGTTAAGAATTGTAAAATTATTTGTATAAAATACAGGCAAAATCTATCCAAATTGTGCCTGGTTAGAATATGAACTGCAAAAGTTTCGCGTTACGCAAATGTATAAAATATACTGTACTTGAACAAATGGTGTGTTGCTTATTAAAAGAGCCAATGAAGTGTAAATGATCCACGGTGAAACTAAAGTCTACCTCCGGCCTCCCCGAGCCGCCGCCCGCCCGCACCCGCCCGTCACCGACAGAAGAAAAATGCTAACACGCCCCCACAAAAACTATTAGTTATTTTGGCACCCCTGCATATACAAGTCGACGATTACTTTCGACCGTTTCCTTTTCTCTTCATATTTATTCAAACACAGCCTCTTGGTACAGTTTTATTTAACCATGAATAGGCTCACGTTTGACCATGGTCGCATCTGATGTAAGTGATTGCCAAAGACATAACGCGCTTGCCTAGAGGATACCGGTTCGCTTGTGAGAGCAACTAAGTTAATATCAGTAATTGGTAACAGGCAGTGTCCCTGCCATTTATAGCAGGAAATCGGACTGTCTCGTAGTTCTTTGACAGATGCATCTTGACAGCAATGAAAAACGATAGAGGATTCGAGGGACACTTTTAAAAGAAAAGTAACAAAGGTATTTTCTGAACATGAAGTGCATCAACTCTTTTCAACAATCAATTTTGTCAGGAGTTGTTTTAAAAATGGAATAAAATATATATTTGAATAAAAAATTTGAGTCTGTTTGGGACGTAAGAAGTTCGCGTACTTAAGTCCTAAACAGTTTTTATTTGTTACCAAAACTCGGGGAAAAAAACAATTATATGCAGATAATAAATTTAAAAAACCAAAACGTTGAGAAGATTTACACTATATAGATTATACATAGTATAAATCTACATTATAGAATATATAGACGTGTATAGAATATATAGAATTATACTTTTTTTTAATCAGGCATGGCCCACCACACTTTCCCACCACTGCTACTCCAGGATGGACTGCGGCCACCACTTGTGTTCCTTTGATATGATCGCAGGGTACCCGAGGCAATGTTATACTTTTTATAAAATTTTTGATGGGACTTGTAATTTTTGGTTTAGTCGTGAGAACCTGTTTTCCCCACTTAAAAGATCTCCAAGCCTCCGCTTCGCGACCCTTTGTAGTTTATTTTTTTCTTCTTTGTATGTTATAGTAGCTTCCAGTAGTAATCCTAACACTGTGAAAATTCTTTTGGGCACAAGATATATTAATTGCACTGACAGATAACTGAGAGACGTTCTCCTCATCTGTAAATATACTCCGTTAATTATTGTTCTGACTGGTATAACACCATATCGTTAAGAATGTATATCTTCGGAACAGATGAGAAAAAAGCATGTGATTATTTAGTACTTTGTGGCCTATTTAGGGGATGAGGCGAAGGAGTGTAGCACATCTACATAACCATTAACCGTATCTTTATAGGCAACGGTAATCATTACGCTGCGATCCCTCCTTTGTCCTCCTATAATGTAAAAATATGCTTCTAGAATCAATTTTCCCCCAATGGGCCACCAGCTACTCACAAACTGTACGAAACGAGTCACTGGAAATGTCACTTTAAGGCGGTATTATGTCAGCGAGAGGTACCTCCCCGGTCGTGCCGGCCCAATTCCGTTACCTAGGAGAATGTAACGTCATGCACTATGCTTGTCACTACCTCCTCCTATGGAGCATATCAGTCTGACCTCTTCCTAAAATCCAGTAAAGTGAACAAATCAGGAGTACCTACTATAGTAGATTTAAAAGTGGGATTTAAACAAAATACTTCTGAGATCCTCCGCTTACAGAGTATAGTAATTAAATTCTCTTGTGTGTGCAGTTTGAAGTCTTTAGAGACTAAGGCTAAGAAAAGAGGTAGAATGAGAGCTCATTTTAAAAATGAAATTTCTTTCATCCGGAGCGGACGTTCCGATTAAAAGAATTGTGAACTAACAGATAATGGATGATTGTAAAGAAAAGTCGGCGACTTATTACGGAGAGCTGTTGGAGGTCTTTTCCTCGTTACAAAAGAGATCTACGACTACAGCGTCTTTTCAGAATTAATACAAGACTTATCTATACTAACCATCCTTGTGAATCCTTGTTAATTGGGCCCTGTTTAGGCGCTAAGATTATAATTACAGCAGTGAGTTGTTGGCATTCCGTAGCCAAACGTCATAAAACGGAACCATTATAATTTCGTCATATCCGGCTGTCCGTCCTTATGTCATAGGCGTTATATTATCGGAGATTATGGGTACTATATGCTTGAAATTAGTAATCTAAGTGTATTTCGTTAACCGCTACAAAATAATATACTATGATTTTGTAAAATAAAATTGTTTAGGGCAGCGCTCCATACATATACGTAAGAGATGATCTTTTTTTCGAGAGTACACACATTGTGTGGGATGTCATTTGGACTGGTGTTACTAAATGCCCTAGAGATAGTCTCACAAAATAATAAAACGAAGGTAACTAATTACAAACCAATTTGACTGAATTTGTAGTCACCAATTTTGTATTGTTATAAATAACGAAATATGTTCGCACTAGCTGCGTATCTCATGGGAACCGTTCGTATTTCGGGATGAAATGTCAGATTTCATCCTAATCCGTTCATTGGTTTTTGCGTAAAAGAGTAACAGACATACATACAAATTTTGGCATATCTATACATATGACATTCGATTTTCATGCATTTCATGCAGTTTTCACTTTCACAACATATAGATAGAGCGATTCCTGAGGAAGGTTTTAGTGGACAATTTGATAAGGTAACAATCCGGCCTGTGTTGTTCACAGGCAAAGTGGAGCGGATCGCTAGCTTATAATATTTTTTAATGATATCTGTATTGAAAACCGACAAATGTCGGCTTCTTTTATCAGGAACCTCTATAAATAAAACAACAGATGTTTCGATCTTGTATATTTGAGAAAACTGGGTAAAAGAACATTGGGCGTTGGTGATCACGTGAGCCGACTGCGCGACTGCTCGTTTACGCTATTAAAAAGAAGAATGCAAAGTGTTTATTACGGATAAAATATCCAGGGTTTAACTGCATCATAAGATCCCAGTTATACAGTTTTCAATGTCGGTGGTTACTTCTTAGCAATCACACCTTGGCACCTAGTTATTGGCTTTCAATGCCTCGACTACGACGTTTCATGACCTGTCTTCTTTGCACTATTACAGCTAAATCGACCTACAGCTGCCAGCGTAACGCGGAATTATGGAACGTTACAAAAAAAATACACAGAGCCTTCCTTCATTAGAGTTATTAGTGTAAGGTTCTAAAAATAAGTATATCCATAAAGTGATGTTGAGTTAATAGTCGCCTAGTAAGACACATGCCATTAGTTCGTATTGGAATAATGACGTATATTAAAAAAAATGGTTTAGTCATGAGATAAAATTCAAACAGAGAAATATTCTAGAATTGCGTTTTTTGCGAGGTCGGCTGAAGGGGAACTAAACAATAATATTATCAAACATTATGGACACGTGATGAAATTCAAAGTATGATAAAATATATGACCCATAAAAGTTTCACTGCTGTTAACTTATTTATGAACTCTACTACATATTTAATACTCGCACTCATAAAAAGGGTTGTTTAGGGCCTCTATACCTACACTTATCTGTACAAAGAGGGGATTGTTTACGGCCGCAGATACCAGGATACCAGAAGTCTACTGAGCTCTTTCGGTGCTTACCATGCATTATTAATATCGGCTCATAAACGTGACATTATATTGTTAGAGTTATTTTCTGTGTGTGGCTGTACCAAAATCCTTCATATTTTCTCTGAGGTAAACGAACTCAGAACTACTAAAGAGCACCTATTTCTGTAAAAAAAACAACTATCACATCATGTTAATGTAGGATGTTGCAGGATATTATAATATACAATGTTATAAGCACGGAAGTTTGTAGGTGTGAATGGATGTTTTTTTTTCTTTCACGTAAAAACTATTGAATGCAATTTGACGAAACTTGACTCTGCTGCAACAGAGTCAAGTTTCGTTTTATGTACCAGAATAACTCATGAGGTATAGAAATACGAACCTTTCTCATGGTTTTGTCTGCAATCAATCATCGTCGTGGGCAACAGCGCTGGTATTTTATATAATTGTCGTGGAAAAAAAATGTCTACAGAAAAAGAAACTGTTTTTGAAAAGGCAAGCTAGTACTAACTTTTAGTACAGAGGTCACGTAGGTATGCGAACACTTATCACTTAACAACAGCCATTATTTGAAGCTGGTATAATAATAATATTATCTGCGGGCTAATCACACCAAGTCAGTCTAGCCCCGTACTAAGTTCCGTAAGAACCTGCGTTACAGGTACTAGATAGCGGAAATATATTTAATATTCTTATATATATTTAAGATTTTTTTGTTATAGAAGTACATATAATACATAGATAAAAACATGACCTAGGCGAGATTCGAACCCGCTACCTTTGGCGCTACACGCGGTCTTACCGCCACACTACCAACTGAGTCAGCCGGTTAAATAATATGTAGTAATAAAGTGATCTTAGAGAATAGTGACCCTTCCCGGTCTGACCTAATTTGTCGGCAATGCATCAATGACACAACCTTTTACAAAACCCGTCAATTTCCTTTTCAGTACAACACAACGACTAATCCCAATCGCGGTATATTTTATTTTTTACACAATATCTGTGTGTGATCTATTGCGGGATTTCGTTCGATCATCGTGTTATGTAGACAAACAAGCTCGGCCATCGATCACGAACACTTTTGACCCATATACGATACTGACACATCAGCAGAGCTCCAAATATGAAATAGGGACCAGCAGTTTCTTAACCTAAAATTTCTTAGGTATATTGCAAACAAATAACCTAACCTAACCTAAAATTTCTTAGGTATATTGCAAACAAATAACCTATAGTTATATTAATTACATAAATTTTATACGGACAAAGTCGCCAACAAAAGCTAACTACACAAATGGCCCATTAGAGGGGAGGAGGAGAGGTGGGCAATTCTGCAGGTCTATTCTTGATTTCTCTGACATTCAGCTCTCATTACTTTATTATCAGGTTTATCAGGAGGAATCTAAATGACATATCGCGCATCAAATTTCAGCAAGCTGTAGTCGGGAACATAGAAATTTACATACACACACACATACAACATGCAGTCCTGCATACATGCGTACATTCGAGTAAACCGACATGTGTAGTACGGCACTTTTGTGTAATAGAAGTCAAATTTAGAAGTATTATCCAGGTTTGGTTGTTAAAAAGCGTACTCAATTCTCTATAACAGCCATCCTGTGATTTAATATCATATATTATATACTTATGGTAGTGATTACCTATCAAATAAAAATAAAATAGGACTTTTTAAAATACTAAACTAATAAAGTCAACATTACAACATTGTTGTAGATAAAATGATGAAAACTGAAGATGGCACCATAGCTAGGTTATTCGATCGACTCGCTATTTTAAAAATTGATTATTATTTAATTTAGATACTAATAAAGATTCATAGAAGTCTAAATACAATTTCCATGGGTCTTAGTATCGTACTACCACTCAGTACGTTACTACGAGCCTGCTAAACCTATCTGTTTTATACTGTATATTCCCTGATCACTTCCAAATACCTTAACTATGTCACCATCAGGACGACGCCCCAGTGCCTTCGTGGCTGCTAAAATGTCGAAAATATCGATGTCCTTGGGAGTTGGGACCACGAAGTATTATTTTAATATAAAAATAATACTTCGTTATTATACTAATTATTATTTTAGGAAATCAAGACCTTATAAAATAATAAGCAAGTGCAGTTTCCCCAACAGCGCCTGATTACGGGATTTTTCATAATTTTTCTCAGCAATGTCGCAGAAATATGATGGAGGCAACTATTCATTTCAGTTTAAGCAAACATTTACGAAAACTTATCCACACTCACTTGATATTTCGAATCACATCTATCATGTTTATGATACAGGTGTTATAATAACGCTATCACATTTTTCCGAGATTGCTGAAATATGTAAAAGCCTAAAACACCCTAAGACGCCTCAAACGCTGTAAAAGTCATGTTCGTATTATGTTGAAAGTTATGAAATCGGCACGACTGGGGAGCATGCAGCTAATGAGTGAGAGACTACAACACATAAGGGGCTACACAAAGGCTAATGCGGCCGGACACAGCTTGTACGTACACGGACAGACAAAGCACACAAACACGTGAGGTCATCTCCCCTCATTAGGTGGTTAGTTTTCCGGGCGTGTCCGCAGACTCCGCGGACGTGCGGGGTGCAGGAGGCGCGAGGGGGGCGGACGGGATGGGTGGGCAGGGGGGCTAGCTGACGGGAAGTTACTTAATTAATCCCAGCGCGGCCGCCATTGGCCGGCTCTGGGCGGCGGATCTTCGCCCACGCGTTAATTGGGCGGCCGGCGCGCAGATTAGACCAGCTCTCGCTTAATGAACTCTCAGCTGTGCACACAGAGGGTAGTTTACACTACCCCCTGAGACAATACCTACTTCATTAGCTTTCTACGTTATATGCACTGTGTGCCCTGTGTACTCGTGTAATTTTAAGCCTAACAAAATAAAACAAAGACATGTACTTTAGTTAGCTTCGATTTGTTACGATTCATTAGTCAATAAGAGGCATTATGAAATGAAATATGTCGATACAATACTAAAAAGATTAGGTATTCAATTCGATAATTCAGCATTGACGTGTTTAGTAGCTAATTATGACGTCCTAGGTTCGATTTTAGTGTAAAGAAAATAGAATAGGAAGAAACGTTAAATTTGTAGTCTATTGAGACGATCTCTTAGCGTTTACGTATCAATAGATGACAGATATTTTTTATCGCGTCAACAGACTCTTCAGAGGCAGACTTTAAATCTGGAATGGTGACTATACATTCATCATCGTTGAACCATTACCATCGACAAATAAATTGTTTAGTTAAAGCCTGCGAAATCTCGGATTTTGTCTATGCATATGGGCGGCGGTGAACATCACATGCTCGTTAAGTCCTTATCACTTAAAATGATACCTGAAGCCTGATAAAAGAAATACATCCTATGAGGTCCCTAACCAACCCTTTCGCTTTCCATTTTTTGTAAATGTGAACCTACTCAGATCGACTAGGCGAAACGCGTTACTTGATCATTACGGCTCGCGTGACAGATCACTCCATAAAAGTGTCGAGAGAAATATAAAATGCGTAGAATTGTTAGAAGTCGGTTTTACTGTCGAGATTGTCTACGATCTGAAACACGATAACATCGCATACAATACCTTATAATACAAGTTCGTAGATAGAAGCAAATTGCTCCTTACATAAGCGGCCCCGAAAGTGTTAATAAATACATCGCAGTGGAAAAGTAGTTGGCTCCCAACTAATATCGCTCTCGCGTCAAGTGAACGTATAAAGCTCAGATTTAGCCGAGCCGGGCTGAGCACTGAGCAGGCGTGAAACGCCCAGGTGAAGTGCCTACTTATAGCGCGATATACGGCACACGTAAATTATAATATTGTGTGTGTCGGCGCTAACCCTCTCGCGGCCGCGTGTGTGCGCGCCCACTGAAAGAAAAGCAATTTCCGCGGGGGCGGGGGGCGGAGGGGGTCGAGGTCTCGCGCAAATATAATTTTGTTCATTTTCTTATTCGGGCGAGTTAATTCGGCTCCGCGGCGTAGTCGGCTATTGATTAGGGAGCGTCTTACGTTTTTAATTTGTTTGCGCGCGCAGCCGATGCACCCGTCGAGATGCCTCATCCTCGGCTCCCGCCCGCCTCCGCGTCTAATGAAGCCTCCGCTAACTACGAGCTGCAATAATCACGATCCTTTTCACAATCACGCTTTGACGTCCGATGTTTATTCGTGGACAAAAGCCTCGCCTTCGCAAGGAAAACATTACGCTTACCCGGTGAACAGAATGAAGCCGACGAAAGCCTTATTTTGTCGGCTACACAAAATTTTCTCTCCTATAATTTTTTCTTTGCACAATTTTTCTTAATTGCTATGCTGGTTTATTAATAGTATACGCACATTGAAATAGGTACTGTCAAAATGTATATCTGTTCCAATATATTATTATATATTAGAACAGATTGTTTACTTATTAAAAATGAGTAAAAGTAAACAAGTTGGGGGGTATGTGATTGGTCATCTAGCCGAATTCCCCCCGGCCTCCCTCCCCCTGCTCTGACGTCACCCGGCTCGCAGCCTGTGAAACAACACCGCCTGTATATGACACATTAGTAAATGAGACGACATTCGTTACCGTCGACTGCGGAGCGGCGGTCCTCGTACAGACTTGTGCTATATACTTTACGGTGTAACGGGAAATTGTTATTTTATGCAGAATGTATTATTATATTTTATGATTATTCTTTCATGACCTCTATCATCAGATAGGATTATTTATGAGGATGATGATACTTATAAGCCAAAAGTCAGTAGGCATTGAGATATAGTTATGTTATTTTTAGGGGAGAGTTAGAAGTATTGTACCGTAGCATGAAACGACAGATTTGTTACTTACAATGTTAAAATATGCGACCTTCGCGCCTCGAGACGCTTATCAATTTGTAATGTCGTAAGCCATTTATTTATTGCTCCTGTGAAAAAAAAAACTGGTTCGGTAGAAATCAAAATTCAACAGTGCATATTTCAATATATTATAATATTCAAATACGACAAGTCATATTACTATGATATATTGGTGATACATAAAGTACACTTTTACCGTAAAACAAGTAAATAACTATTACATTATCCTATGAGCATTATTTCACGATTCCTTACAGTTTTCATTATGAATTATTGTAGTTTTAAACAATAAAACGTGTCGACACTATGTCCCTGATCATACATAGCCAGGTATGCTTCAGCCAATAAGCAGCAAGTTTACTGTCTACCGACCATTACTCGATACTGAGTAGTCTTCGATACTCGCATTGTTTTATTACTTTGATTTTATTGTTTTAATTTGTGTGGTGGTGCGCTTATTTGCGTGTACGCAGCTGGCCACGCCCCCCGCGCGGCGGCCAATCGTGCGCAAGCCGCTAACGAGCGGGCGCCATACGCGCGTCCGTCTGCAATATGGATGGATCACACATACGCGTCACCCAAACTACACGTGCTTACGCGTAAAACAACCGAGTGACAAAAAAAATTAAATCCATATCGTAGAGTATCTAGTACATTACAGTTAGCTGGTTTTATAAGCACCTAAGGACATTAGATTAATAAAGAGAAACGATTTGATATTTTTTGTACCATTAAATTATTAAAACCAAATATGTTTATTATTGTGAGTAATGTTTCTTTTATATATCATTTCTGTGTGTATTCTGTATGTACTATTATTACTTACTTATTCGTCATTATAATAATGCTTCTGAGCATTATTCTCAGGATTATCGAGTTGCTTTAAGTCAAAACCAAGAAGGCCTCCTGAAAGTCGTCTTCACAATCATTTTCATATTGAGAAGGTTAGTTAGGTTATAAGCAAGCTTCCTACTTAATATGAAATTGACATAAATGGTTTAAATTTGAAATTGCTCAATTATATTAAATTGCGCGTAATTAATGTTTTACTTAAAGAAAAACTATTGCGCAAACGCACTCTTATAATTTAAAATAATAAATTATACCCGTGGGAAATATAAAGTGAACTTTAAATATAAATTTTAATCAGACGTTTTCATGCGCAATAACACGAACTTTACTCCTTCCAGTTCATGTGGTATATTGTGGTCCATAATTTTTACTACTACGTTATTATAAAAAGTTTGATAAACAATGTAATTAACGATCGTGCATGGTTGAAGGCTGTATGCGAGCAGACATATAACCTCTATACACGACATAGTTGCCTAGTACTAATAGCTATGTATAGGTATATATACTTTACAAAATCCAAGTAGTAGATGAGGTCTTCGTCAAAATGTGAGCAGAATCAGCTCTCTGTAATTTCAGCATATCGTTTCTTAAATGCTCTTGGATATTGTTAAATATTTTTAATATTAAAAACCGGTCAAATACGTGGCAGTAGTTTTTAAAACAGCCAATAACTTATGACACCAGGACATTTGTCATCTCAGTCCAACCGTGACCATGGTAGATGTGCCTCTGAGACGTCGGTATCGTAAAAACCGCGATAAAATCGGTTAAAGTACTTTTGTTATAATTAAAAAATAAGTATTTTTTTACACACTTTCAGAAAACATTCTATAAAGAGGTAGTGTAAGTTTTAGGCCAGTTGCTTTGCAATATTTGCTATCTAAGTGCACTTTCAATGAAATAAAGGTGAAATCCGGCTACGCTGGCCTGCATTGCGAGGTGGTATGCCCATTCAACCCCTGATAATCCGATACCTCGCTTACCCACTATAAAGTAAAATTTAACCTGACCTTAACCTTCCGCGATCACCATTGACCCAATAGCGATAAAACTCGCCACACTTATGTGGGTGCGAAGTGCTTTGTAGCGTCTATCTAATAAAAGTACGCAGTGTGTGTGTGAGGTCTAGCTCAGTAAATTACATCGAAATGCCAACCCTTAATTGGATGCCAGCGGTTGGTTAATCCATGCACAATGCGGCTCGGTGGTCGACAATGCTCATTGTTCCACTCGTGTTTTGTGTGAAGCACCGTCGCGCCTCCCACAAGGCGATAATTTCAATGTCACGTGTTGTGACGGAGATTCCGATCTGAAATATTCCGCAGTAGCGAACTCGTCAGCTGCTCTCAATAAGCAATAAACTATCTCCAAGAAGTCATTTCCACGCTCCGAGTTTACACCTTTTAAAGGTCATTGTGTTCGCTAAACGGTTGGCACAATGTGTCCGTCGACAGTCTTCGTACTCCGTGTACAAAGGGCGCGATTACGTGAGCGTCCTTTTCAACAAATTGTCTTGTTTTATTTCACCACAAGTGTGAAGTAATTCTTCATTCGTCTTTCTATATAGTATAGGGATAAACGAGAATTCGGAGACAACTGGCGGCAACCGCCGCCCAGTAACGTCTACGCGGGCAATAGTAATGCATTCATTGCAATTCAATATTTAAATCTTTGTAGTTTAGAGTTCCTCAGTAAACGGTGAAGATATTTTTAACGTCAAATTTTCACTGACGCGAAAATTTGACGTTAAATACGTAAAAGTATTTTTAGTCTATGTAACGTTGGCTGTGACGTAGCATCTGCTACCCCAATGTAGCATTGCTACGTAGCTTGTGATATACATAGAGCAAAACATAGCGTACAGATTAACATCACTCGCCTCAGCAAGCCTTATTAGTATAAATATTTATCACGTATGTTGAGATATGAAAGTTGAATATAAAAGCTTGAGACACATTTTAGTTGTTGTTCCGACTACGAGGCCTAGGGAATATTTTTAAACCTAATATACATAGGTGCGCAAATTCGTAGGTAGTATTACTGAGATTCCAAGAAAACAAACATTTTCGACTTTACAAATCCAAAAAAAAAACATTTTTTTTAAACGTTGACGGACTTTTCGTGTCCGAACCTTATTACAAGGCATACAAAATTAAAGCCACCTAATTGTAGCTGCCCATCTGCGTAAAGCTGTCCTAAAAGAATATATGTAATATTTTTATATCGATATAAAACACGTCTGCATATCAGTTAAGTGGGCGTATACGGCGTCGGTAATCATAAAAGGGCTCCGATTGCTCATTAGCTCTTTTCATATTTTTTTGACTTCGAAAGAATTGGAAGTGCTGCTTCCGAACATATTGATGACATCTCTCGTCTCTCAATTTAAGATTTGAGCCCTTGTCCCTTACGTCTTGTATGTCTTCCGGTCTGTCGGCCTCGTGTAACTGTTTACCTTTGCGTAAGGTCAGAGACTTGGACACCCGCAACGTTTGAGTCTCCTTCTCGTAAGTGTGCATACACTTTTTTTACTTTTAGTCAAAGTCAAGACTATTGATTTACAAAAGCACCAAGATACAGAGTCAGTGTCCGTATAAAAAAAGGTGTACAATTGTCAAATTATACACTTTGTAAAAACGACTTTGCGCGTAAGGTTGGCTACACAAAAAAAAACGTGCCTTTGTATTAATCACTGATGCTTAAAATGACAGTTCAGTATGAAATCGCGTATCTTGTGTTTTTGAAAATCAATGTAGGAGACGGTGCTAAATGATACGAAGCTTTTCTTACTTTAGAAACAAAATCAATCAAAACTCGCATCAGAGAATATATAGAAGACATTAAACAACGTCGCGTTAAAAAATCTGCAGTCTGTGAACACAGTGAGGTTGGCCCCTGTTTATTTATATTTTATTAGATTTGATAATTTGTTCAATTTGATAAAGCACAAATCTTCACTGAAGAACACAGATCCCGTCCAAGGATGAAAAGTGAGGCTATTTAAATTAAAAAAAACCTCCAAACTTCAATGGTGACGTAGGCTGGGTAATTCCTTCAGCGTGTGGCCCAGTTATAAACATAATCAAACCAAAATCCAAACATAACAAACACCTCACAGCTGCATGATACAATAAGCGTTTCCTGCGTTAATCGGAACAACTACTTAATCTTGGGGTACTTTTAATAACTTATGAAATCAGGACACCTTTCATCTCAATCCACCCCCGACCATAGTAGCTGTAGTATATGTATAGCTTCTGAAACGTTGGGATCGTAAAATACTCAGTGAACCGCGATAAAATTCATTAAAGTGGTTTTATTGTGATGTGTAACATTCGCATAAACCTAAGAAATTATTATTTCCTTTAAATTAATAGTAGTACAAAACCAGTCGAAGGAAATATATTAGGTCCTTGACATGAAATTGGAGTCTTTCGTACTGGCCACTTTAATCACGAATTTCTCCTGTTCGGTAAGGAATTCCAAATTCAGATTTCTACACTCATGTATTTGTGTTTCAATGGTCGTCATTCATTTGTTTTTTTTTTTTTCATCATTCATTTTACAAAGTGGAAAACTTAAAATATCGCATTATTTACGAGTACAAGATCCACTAGTGGTGCGGAAACGATTGGAAGGGTGACTGTTGTGTATGACGGTCGTGTTGCAAAAAAAATACAGTTCGTTTCTGGTTCCAACGTTTTCGTTCTGGTAATTTCGACCTGCAGAACAAGCCCCGTGGGCTGCCTGAGACCCAAGTTCATAATGAAGGGTTGAAGGGTTTGTGGAAGCAGGTCCATCGCATACCACGTCCGAGTTGGCTGCAGACTGCGATGTTAGTGATAAAACTGTTTTAATTCACTTGAAGCCAATTGGGAATATTAAAAGGCTTGAAAGGTGGGTACCTCACGAATTACCTGAAGCAAACCGGCAAACGCGCGTTAACTGCTGCGGTACATGTGTACCGCAGCAGTTGACGCGCATGTATACATGTTCCTGTGATGAATAATGGATTTTTCACGATAATCGGAATGGTTGGATCCTGGCCAGCCCGCCAAATCCTGAGCGAATGTTAACCCCAAAAAAGTTACTTGTAAGCGTTTGGTGGACTTAGTGCCGGTATTTTTCATTATAGTTTTCTCAAATCTGGCCAGACTATTACGGCTGATGTCTATTGTCAGCATTTGCAAATCATGGTGGAAAAAGTAGCGGCTAGACAACCTAGGCTAACATTCGCTCCACGCCACTTCTGCTTCACGACAACGCTAGATCACACACTGAGCAACAGACAGCTACAAAATTAGAACAGCTTCAATTGGAAAGTCTAAGACATCCTCCGTACTCTCCGGAACTTGCTCCAACAGATTACCGACTTTTCGAAATTTGGATAGTTTGCAAGGGAAAAAGCTCAACTCCGATGGGGCAGTCCAAATCGCCTTCAAAGATTTTATAGATTCCCGTCCGACTGTTTTTTTAATAAAGGGATCAATGAACTACAAATGAGATGGCAAAACTGCACAGAAAACCATGGTTCATACTTTGATTAATTAAATATATTATATTAAAAATATTCAACTTTTTGTTCCTCCCATACAAAACACCACTTTCATATGTAAGGACTTAACATCTATAGGATATTTATATTGTTGAAATCCATGAGTTCGTATAGTTGTATGAATGCATTGTGTGTTTACCTGACGATGATAAGTCGAAGCAGGTCGCTAATGTATAGTTAGTTAAATAATTGTAGAAATAGTATATATGTACATACATACTTGAAAAGTAGTACTGAATATTAAATGACGTTATTTTTCAGGCCATTTCTGATGGATTCGGTCACATCATATATTGTCCGAAACTTAACCCTTAACTATTTAGAAGACATGCCAGTCCTTAAAATGATCTTCAAAAGCTCAACCTAACTTTAACAGTTTTAAAAAGACAGCTCACCAAAGTTCAGAGATGAAGAATTTTCACAAAGAGTTATTAACTTTAAAGAGGTTTCATTTGAAAAAAAAGTAGGATGCTCACTCTGCACGTTATTTTCAAAACACCTCCATTTCTTTAGCTACGCAAAAAGGTATGACGTTTACCAGGTAAGTTCATAAAATCCTAAAATAATATTATTTGGAAACACTCAATAAGCGTAAAATGATGGAATTTCGATAGGTACAAAAGAATCCGGTTTACTATCTGTCACCTTTTAAACAATAGTAAAGGGATTTGTATGACAAATGCGGTGTCAGGTATGTTATTTTGCTTTGTAGCATTTAATCTGCTCATGCAATTCTTCCGTGGCAGATGTGTTATCGGTGCTGTTCGACAATTTTCTGTAATAACGCGACTTGGCTTGGATTTTGGTGCTGTTTGATCATTTATCTGTTTGACTGGATTTTGATTTGCATAGTGAACATGGCAACGTTTACCAACAAGGAATATGCCGACATTCTAATGTGTTATGGATTTTGCGAAGGAGTTTCGTTGCGTGCACGCAATATCCTACTCGACGAGTACCTGATATTGGCGTGTTCCCGTAGTCTTCGATAAACTCTATCGAGTTTATCGAAGACTACGTGAGACTGGTTCTGTTCTTGTACGACGGACTGGCATGGGAAGACCTGGTACCCCTGATGATGATAACGACAAAGTTGAAGAAATACGTCATCTCTTTTAAGTCGACCCAACGACGTCAAGAAATGATGTCGCTCGACGGCTTGGAATGTCAGTGGAAAGCCTGGTTTGTAATGTAGGCGGGTGCGCCATTACACACCAGTGCAAGTAATCAAGGAAGGGGATCACTGAGGCGTCTTGACTTCTGCAGATTTATGCGCAATGCCGACATTGAAGATCGGGAATTTTTCAAAACTATTATGTGGACAGATGAGTCTAAATTTGACAAAGATGGCATTACGAATTACCATAACGTCCATTACTGGGCTCATTGATAAAGGTAATTCTAACAAAAAAGAATCAAAGAGGCACGAAAGAGGTTCAGCATAAATGTGGGGATGAGCATAATAGCCAATTACTTGGAACCATATCTTCTGCCCGATAACTTATGCTGAGACGAGACATGTTTTATCAACATGATGGCTGTCCACCTCACTACAGATGAAGTGTACGAGAATGTTGGATTGGATAAATGGATTTGAAGAGGCAGCCCCATAGCATGGCCAGCGAAGAGCCCCGATTTAACGCCGATGGATTATTATGGGCCATATGAAAGTTCACAATCAAATAACTCGGATCGATAGCGTGGAAGTTTTGCGTGGAAAAATTATCAATGCGGCTGAAGAAATGAGGCGGAGTCTGCGAACATCAGTTGTAAAAAATTATGTAAGAAAAAGAATGAGAATTTGCATAAGATATAGCGGTGGTCATGTGGAACATATTTTTATATATTTTTATTTTTTGTTTTATTTAAGCTTTCGAGCAATATTAATCTAAACCCAAGACATACCTTTCTTATTTTGATTGTAATTTTGGTCAGTGTTCTGTGTACTTAATAGCAAGAGTTTTATATACTTTTTTGCATAGCTAAAGAAATGCAAATGTTTCTGAAATAACGCGTACAGTGAGCACCATACACTATTTTCAAATAATACCTCTTTAAGGTTAATAACGCTTAGTGAAAAGTCTTCAAATAATACCTCTTTAAGGTTAATAACGCTTAGTGAAAAGTCTTCAAATAATACCTCTTTAAGGTTAATAACGCTTAGTGAAAAGTCTTCAAATCTGAACTTTGTCGAGCTGTCTTTTTAAAACTGTTAAGGTTGTGCTAAGCTTTTGAAGATCATTTTATGGACTGACTTGTCTACTAAATAGTTACATTGAGAAAACGCACTCTAGACTGCTCCAATCACAAAAAAACCATTCAAAAGTTAAAAATTGGTTAAATATCTCTACAAGGATTAAGTTTCGGACATGTGGTATGATCAAATACAGAAATGACCTGAAAAGTAACGTCCTTTAATAATCAACACTACTTTCCATGTAACTCTGTATAAAAATTTAATTAATTATATATTAAAGTGTTACCTTCATTTCAGCGTATTATTTAATTAATTATATATACAAGTGTTACCTTCATTTCTGCGTATTATTTAATCTTTCAAATTTCTGTCAAATATTGTTGGTATCAAATATCTTTATTGAGAATTGTCAACATAACAAGTGAAACATATTTTTTACCTTTAACTGACACCTTTACAGTAATTGGTTATACTAACTTATTTTTAATGATGATAAATGTCTATTTGTTTTTCGTGATTCATGGTGTACACACACACACACACATAATATGTCACATACGTTTTCCCTATATACACTCACTCATGTCTAGTCTCGTCGCCCGAGCACTCGTAGCTATCCGATGTAACAGAGCATGTTCCGACTCACCCACCCACTAAGAAAAGAAAACTCTAAACGTAAAATATTGTTGCACGTATCCACCAAACAGGCTCTTGGTTTTAAATATTGGTACTTCGACGCGTTCGTGCGTTTGTGACGCGGTGAAATATACAATCCGGTCGATTTGACCCGCGAGTAAATTCGCTTAGCATTACTTGCGACCGAAATGCTGCACCGAAAGTCAGCCGTTGATATTTATTATCATCGGTGGTGTTTCTGTACAGTCCCGCGAAACCAAAAAAAATTGGCAGTCGCCAGTCGGTGTGTGTGGCTGACAGTTTCTACACACGACAGCTGTTATACATTTTCAGTCACACACAGTTTTGTACAAAAGTACTGGCTTTGACTTCGGGGGAGGGGAGGGGGGGGGGAGTTGTAATTACTCCCTACTCGTTTCTTCGCCTGGCGAAAATACTTTGCGGATCCCAAAATAGATTTTCGCTTTGCTCTCGGGATCCTTGTGGCGACTTTATTTGATTATGTAATTTTGTTACACTTTCTAAAGTAAAAAATATATTGTAATACTATTATATAGTTAGCCTTGAAATAAACAATAATATTTTATGGCGTATTTCTTCTTGGCGTACATTGAGCGAGGCCTGTGTCCAGCAGTGGACCGATAAGGGCTGATGATGATGATGATGTTTACAGGAGCAGCAGTGGTGGGCCGAGGCCGTTTAGAAACATCCCAAATAGCGACATATTGGTAACTGCAATTTGATCGAATGAATTGATACTTACAATAATGATGTCGTCCTAGCCGCATTACGGCTACAGCGGCCATCTCTATAGAGCCACGCCAGGTACGCAGGACATATTATAGTTGACGAGTGTTGGCGCAGACACAAGACCCTCATTCTTATATTCCGATTGACGGCAATCCGTCACGACCGGAGAGAAATCAGGCGCAGGACCGACGGCTAACGAGGCAAGGGGGTGTAACACCGCCAACTTCCTGTCGCCGGTCTGTTATTAATTTTTTAAAATAATAACACCTTTTTTTGTTTGATCCAACTCCGGGATTCGAACCCGAGACCTCATGTCTTTGGTTAAACATGATTACCACTAGACTACGAGGCAGTCATCGATACTTATAGGCGCTACATGTGACTCAAACTCGTGACAGTAGAGTCGTAATTTTTTGTCAATATTTTAGTTGTGCGTGTTTAGAGCCCCCCTTAACACTAAGCTGTTTAGACGTGCTCTTATTGTTTATAACTGTTTACCCCCTTTTTATAGTTTATTGCGTTTCGACTTACGTTCGAGGTTACGCGTAACTGCTTCTGCGTATGCTTAAACTATTTCATTTTTATTACGTCGAGTTGTTTAACTCGTGCCAGGGTTTGATTTTATCTGGGTTTTTTTATAGTACAGGGGGACAAACGAGCGAGCGAAATTTGGTGATTGCCAACGTGTATAACATCCGCATGTGTAGATGCGTTGCCCTCCTTCACCTCATCACTCCAATTGGCCACCGAGATAGCCAATCATTTTATTATGCAGATTTCTCCACCTCTTATTAAAATATTTATTAATATTACGTCTTATATGAAAGTATACGTTGCGGACGTCATAATGATCAGCTTTACGTTCCTAGAAAGTGGAACGATAAGAACTGGGCTAATGATGAGCACGATGATAGGAAATTGTCTTCATAATACGACCGTAAAGAGTCATCTTCAGTGTCTCATTTCGTGCGGTTTGCCAGTGGCCGGTGACCCATTAGTGGGGGGGGGCGAAGTAGTGCAACAGATCGGCATAGTAAGTATGTGGATGTTCATAGGCGTCGGTAGTCGTAAAAAGGCTCCGGTTATTCGTTTGCCCCCCTATCCGATAAAATAACTCGATAGTGTGGACGAACATCACTAAAGCAGCAAGTACCAAGATCTGTTAGCTTATATTTTTCGATGTCGATACAGAAGACGGTGGAGTTTTAAATCGACGCTTACCCATCCAGTGGTCTCTCTCGTGGGTCGTTACTTGACCATGACATCGTTCATACCTTGTGACCGTATACGTATATATCATGCGCAAACGAATCGATACAGAATGAATGAAAAACGGATGATGCCGACCTGCCATGTAGAGATATCTACATCGAGCAGTCAGAGCCCCTTTATGAATAACGCCGCCCATAAACATCCGCATAATTGTCATGCAGATGCGTTGCCCTGCAATCCGATGTGCCTCTTCGCATTGCTGTTACTTTACTGCGTTATCATGTGAGCGTGAGCAATCTTCCTAGTCGTGACCGCTCAATTCAGGTGCAATGCAGCATGCATTGCAGCTGAATTGACCGGTCACTACGTCTTACTAAGTATAAAATTGAAGTAATGTTTTATTAAATATCTAACATGATGTAGGCAACCATCTTATACAGATGTTATTAATTTTTGTTCCATTTTTAAAAACAAAGCGATAGCACATTCCATATATGAAAGTTATAAAAGCAATCTCTATGATACTTAAGTGAAATGGGTTGCCTTAATTATCCAGCGGAGTTTGCGAGCTCGAGAAAAGAATTGCTCTCGTTTATATGTAAGAGAAGGGGGGCGCCCCCATCGGGGGTGGGTAGGCTCACATGGGACGTCTAATGAGGTGCCTGAAAGCGACAATGTCTTTGAGCAAAGCAAATGTGTAGGTATCTACATACGCAGGGGAGGAGCCTTCCGCTCTTAACTACGTCTTATATTGTGTCTATGTTTATTTGTGTTGTGTTACTGTTCTTTTTGAGAATCTACTTTTTCGTCTATAATTTTCATGACGGCGCCCTGCTGTTCTCTTCGGATTCGAACATTCTAGAAGGAAACTTACACTTAGGTTCATGAGTCAAATAGATACTTTATACGAGTTTTATTAATACGTCTTAGGTATTATTCGTGTAATGTAAGATTTCAGGATATATAGTGGATGTTATATTTCCTGAAATCGTAAGTTAGACATCAGAGTTTATTTTTACCAAAGTTTCTTTATAATTGTGGTTTGAAAATTGAAGAAACGAACTTGCAACGCAAATTAAACTGATGTATAATTTTCTGGTATGTTTAATTTTTTTACAGCATAATCACACACGCAGACACTGTTTTTATTAGACTCTTTCATAGGAAACTCATTTTTTTTAAACATACCTTTTGCAATATTTTACATAATTATAATCTTTATGCAATGGATGTATGAGTGTGGTGGTGCACTCACACACGGGGCGGCCAGGGCAAGTTTAATTGCCCGCGCAAGGCGGCGGGCGCAAGTTTAAACTCGCGGAGATGAGTCGCACACGTACTAGTATCATGCACGGCCCTCGCCGTCCCTGCCGGCGCGGCGGCGGGCGCTAAGTTTAAACTCGCGGAGATGAGTCGCACGTACTAATATCATGCACGGCCCGGGCCGTCGCCATAGCGACGCGCACATGTCGCGGGTGTGGGTCGGGGGTAATATGATTTGAGCGCGCCCGACACCCCCCCGCTTGTTTGCTCTCCGATGCAATCGCGACACGAGCCGCCCCCGCAACATCTCACCTACGTGCCATAACCGCATGCGAGACTGTTGAAACTGATACGACGCCCACCGCGGCTGCAACACCACTCGAAACGCATCGATATTGACGCGTTTTATTCACTTTTTTATCGCGCGATCGTAGAGCGCGGACTGCAGCGGCAATTACCAGCTGGGGCTCATTAGTCGAAGACGCGCGGCTGCTTCATGTATCATGTATTGCACGTCCGCGCAACCAGACAATAAAGCAATCAATTCGCGACTCCGCATCTCGTAAACGAGCTACGACAACCCGCGATAAACATAACTCGAGCGCGCCATCGCAAATATGTCGCCGTCAACGTCATGAATGTTTAGTAAACAAAAAATGATCCGCGAAATCATGTTAGTACTGAACGTTAGAAGTATGCTTGAGTCGTTAGATAATTTTGCAAATACCAACGGATATTAATAGGGCATTGTGACCGTGCGGCGTGCGCCGTTCGCGTAGAGTAATTGCGACGCGGACGCCAGGGGCCGCGGATAATGCCGCGCGTGATATATTGTAGCACGGCTAATAACAGAGCACGGCCACACCGATTATCCCTTTACCGTAGGTGAATCGTATCGATCGCTGCGACGGTACAGTCTCAGCTAATGAGTGCAGGATTTGCTACTCATTATCCACTTTCGCCGAGCGCCGCGGGGCTATGAAGACGTCTTGCGGGCGCGGGGAGGGACGCGGACGTCGCGCCCGCGGCGCACAATTTGCCGCGCTCGCTCGCTCGACGTCAAATGCCGTCTCGCCCGCAGCTCGCCTTGTGTTTTATCCCTGATAATTGCGAGCCACCTCCAAACAACCACAGCGGTGGTAGTGGTAATTGCGCTATTGTACACCATGCCATGATGTGCCTTTAATTAAATCGATCGCATCTATTTATAAGTACACAATATAATATCTGATAATAGACGCTGATGCTAGCCCAAGTTTTATGTCGTACATGTGCATAATCTTAAGCTCTTGCATAAGGTTACATAGATAAGATTTTACTCAACGCATTTAATTGCTAATTTTAACTAAACAAATTTTAACAATATTTAAACTACGATGGCTCTTTAGATATCCATCTTTATTAAATTACGGCATTCCAGATTAACTTTCGTGGCTTTACTCTGCTTTTTATGTACAATATTGTATTACCATATATTGTGTGTTTATTGGAAAATAGGACTTTATCAATCTTTACATTATTTTTTTTACTTTAGTAGTACGTAGCAGCGGTACTACGCTAGCGAGAAGTACCTCCCTGACCAGACTTGACAAGCATAAATAAAGGCAAATCTACCCTATAACTGCAACGCATGCTCATAATATTTCAACTTTTACTGAAGAATACAGTCTTGTTATTAGACTTTACGAACTCGAACAGTAATTAGTAAGTCTTATATTACAGTAGAGGTGGGATCAACCGGCCATACAACCCACAATTTTAGTACTTTTCCAACTACCTATAATTCACAGAAGTAGTGAAAATGTTTCAGGTGGCTGGGGCGCGGCTCCATGTTCGTGTTGTCGAAGGCGCAGGCTCGCTCTCTGTTCGGCGCAGCTCGGCCGACTGCCGAGGACGGCCGAGGCGGCTCGCTGGTCGACGTCGGCGCGGGAGACGGCGAGGTCAGCCGCCGCTTCGCGGACCTCTACCAGACCAGATATGCCACGGAGATATCTGGGAGTATGCGGAAGGCGCTCAACTGTAAGGGATACGCGTAAGTATATAACGTGAATTGTAAAACATTTGATATCTTTTAGGACACGGTAGGTGATGGTCCTATGTAAATGTAATGAAACTAGGATAAAAAAAAAAATATTGTACTAAATTCGATGAAGTTGATTTTACTTTAGGAAAATATGCGGGCCGCATGATACCTATAGAAACTCCCGCGGCCAACGGCGGCTTTCGACCCCGTGTGCGTCAACTGTACATGCGAGTAGCGATGCCCAGTTTAGGTAACCATATATTAGGAATTTCGAGTTAGGGTCGCCATACATGGCCATCGACCACAGCCACAAAACGTTGCCTTTACTGTAATTTATAATTTTCATTCGGCTTATATAGGCTTGCCGCACACCGTTGACACAGGTGGCTGCCACAACCCCACCATGGTTCAAGCCTTATCGTGACGGTGGGGCTCAGTAGCCTGGGGTGATCCGAGAAACCTTGGGCGAAGCCAATTGAACGAGGAGGTGGCGGCTCTTAGTACCCCCTCCTATAAGAAGAGGGGACTAAAAAGCAGGAAGAGGTGCCGCTCCTTGTACCCCTCTTACAAGAGGGGACAAAAGAGAAAAAAGTGGTGCCGCTCTTGCGCACGGGGCAAGGGGCGAGGATGGGAACCTCACCTCATTGCACTGTCCCAAAGTCGGTGGGGTGGTTATGTGGTGCGGGACAACCCCATCTGTGGAGGTGGCGTCTCCCACGTGGCGTGGTCCCTTCGGGGGCTGATTTGCCGTCGAGGTGCCCTGATGATTGTTGTTCCGAGGTACCTCACCAAAAGCGGCACTGGTGGCACTCGTGGTGGTTTTTGTGAGTATTCGGCACTATATAATGTGCCGCAAACCCCACACACTACTGGAACCCATCCAGGGCCAGTGAAGGCGCGTAAATGCGTTTCCCCGCGTCAAAAGAAAAGGTGGCTGCCACAAGCTAATGTATATTTTTTTGCTTCGTGGGGAAACTTGTGCACTGCCATCGACCTGGGTGGGATGAGTGGGACTCGCGGCTTAGCTAAATACGCACCAAAACCCCGCGAGTGACATCAGCCACCTGCACTGAGGTGCCCCGGGTGTATCGGCACACGCTAAAATATATGAAGTAAGCCAGTAGAGGCTTTATAAGGCTGCGACCCGTGTGCGGCGACACTTATCCCTTTATCTCATGTGGAAGCACAATGTGAAATATCTCTCGTAAATATATAGTATCGTATGAATCACAAATAATCTTCATTACTCTAGGGATATAGAGACTTTTCTTCTTCTTATTTTGGCGTCTTCTTACGTAGGTTGGAGATCATTAGGGCATACTTTTTCACTCTAGAAGCCGCCGCTCGGAACAGCGACGTTGACTGATGTGGAAATATTGACCGGGATCGACAAGCCAGACCTCGGAGTTCCTCTCCTATTTCCCTCTATTTTCCCCTGGATTATAGCTTGAAGGAGTTTGTACGAGGACTTTTACTCAACTAATAGATTCAACAGGCCTAAACTAATACCGCCGTGACGGCCATCACGACGGTATTATATGTTGCTGCTGTCCCTTTTCGTGGGGTTTGTGAGTAGCCGGTGGCCCATTGGAGACGGGATCAAGGACGTTAATGTACGTAGTCACTTAATGGCTCCGATTACTCGTTTATCCTATGCTGTAAATGTGTTCTGCGTGCGAAGCCGGGTCGGTTCGCTAGTGCAGCTACAAAGCATGGTTTGCGTAAAACTGTTCATTTATTATCTAAACCGCAAGTCAACGTGTTTGTATTGTATTGTCTATTCTAACACTAGACTCGCACTCGTCGTAACAGCTCGGCCCAAATACAGACGCGGTTAATTTACCAATGGGTTGAGGATATTTATGTACTGCACGAATAAATAAGACTCATTACTAATACTGTGCCTCCTGTTAAAAGATTATTGAGTGTGTGACAAAAAGCCTGTTGTTCCTTTTAAACATGTATACATATACTTATAGGTTCACCGTTACCGTAAATAATAGTTTGATAAAATCAGATATTGCCCAAGTAGCAATAATAATTAAACAAATAAAATTTAAAAACATGATTACAATTATGCAAATTTCTGTTCGAATAGCTACGGCGCCACAGCTGGCTGTCACGTGAAGTGTTCTTGGCCTCTAGTACACTCGGGGTCATGAACATTTCCAATGCGGTGATTGGTCCACCAAATCTCTTATTATAATAATAATATTGTAGTGATTTATGTTGTAATTTTAAGTTGACCAGTACTACTGAATGGCAAGCATTTTTAGACTACATTTTTTTATAATACCATTGGCAGGAATAACAGGGGTTTTGTCACAACTTGTATAATAACTAAGCTGCTCGGTTTACGTACAACATAATTTTACGTGATAATAGTTGAATTGGGAGCGAAAGATACGAATTGTTGCGCTCTCTCGCTCGCAAGTTCCGCCCATTAACGGAAACATTACGGCGACGTCATACTTTTTCATACATGCAGCTCGCGTAGCTATGCGTTGCGTGGTGGAAGGGCAGGACGGTTCTAGTCATGATAGCTCAACGAGCTCTTGAGCTGCGCGCGAGTGCTGCCACTCGTTACATTGAGGGGCGAGGGGACCCGGTCCCCTCTGCCAGGATAATAATAGTTACTTTAGCTAATCTTAAATAGCTATCGGGATGAATCCATCCCATCTGCGGTAATGGAGGGGGGATCTGACCCTTATCTACCACAATCTCACCTAGACCGTCTCCCGCCGTAACTTATAGTAACCGATGAAGCTGCACTCTCCACTTCTGTTAGCATAGAATGACGGATTTTAATAAAACTTCTTTGGTTGTGTATCTAATAAGCTTGGCCAACGTACATCTAATTGTGTAAGAGGTAGTGACATGCAAAGGAATTGGGCCGGGACGACCGGGAAGGTACCTCTCGCTCACTTGATACTGTCGTCAAGTGTCACCTACGCTGTCGTGATTCGTGGGGCTTGTGAGTAGCCGGTGTCCCATTGCGGGGGAGGTGAAAAGGAGGGCAACGCATCGGCATAATTATGCTAACGTTCATGGGCCACGGCAGTCGTTGAAAAACTCCGATTTCTCGTTTGTCCCCCTATACTATAAAAAATGTAATAATAGGAACACAAATGAAGTCGCGGCCACCTGCTACTATTTGTTTAAACAATTGGTTTATTGGGCTCTAAATTGAATATTTGATTCCTTGGCTTTAATAATCTCATGTTTAATATTCCAGGATCCTAGACACGGAGGAGTGGTGGCGTGGAGATCAGTTCTCGTGCGTGTGTATGCTCAACCTGCTGGACCGCTGCAGCAAACCGCGCAGCATGTTGAAACAAGCGCGCGCTGCTATAGCACCCGGCGGCGTACTGCTGTTAGCGCTTGTGTTACCTTACAAACCATATGTCGAAGGTAATATTCCAGTATCTTGGATATGAAGAAGGGGTGGCACGGGGATCAGTTCTGTGTGCATGTTCAACCTGCTGGACCAATGCAACTAGCAGCGCAGCATGCTGAAGCAAGCGCGTGCTGCTATAGCACCGGGCGGCGTACTGTTGTTAGCGCTAGTGCTACCTTACAAACCATACTTTTTCTTTTATGAAAGGGCTTGGCCCGCCCCTCGTTCCTACCGCTGCTAGCCAGGATCGACAGCGGCAACCGCATGCGACCCTTTGATGTGATCCCAGGGAGCCCGAGGGAGAAGCCAGAACTGTCTTGTGACTCGCAAAAAACTTTATCACAAGAAAATAGGAGTAGTAGGAAGTAATTCCAGGCTCCCACCTCCCTAGTCAAAGCAGGAGACAGTACAAGGTTGCAATGTCTTTTATACAAGTCAAAATGAAGAGAGGGCAACCAGGTTAAGCCCAGCTGCCATGCACCACAGAGATGTAGATGTGATTAGCTATTATTGACTACTGCTTATGACATTTGCTTCATTATAGGGTGCATCACTATGATTGACTATACAACCTACTTATACTACGAACATTACCAAGCATTATATTTCGCTCAACTTGCCAAAGATGACACTCTCATAAGATATGATGTGCTTGTTTGTTCATGTTCGTCACCTTCTAACGAAAAGTCCCTGGCAGGTGACGGCTCTAGTTGAAAACTAATAAATCTGTTGCTAAAGTCGCCGTGACCAGTTCGAAACGTAGAGATATAATGATCAACTTCCAACCAGTGTTTCGATATTTGTTCCCGCACGCATGGGAAAAGTTATTACATAAATGCCGTCTTTTGGTTGTATTAGACCTGCCATTCAGCAGTGGAATTCTGTGTGGAGACGTCTATCGGATTAAATAATTTTGTAATCTTCTTTGTGTCTCGATGTCTTAAGAAGTTTCAATGAGAGGTTTTTGAGTTATAACACGTACCACGGCAATAACTGGTAAGGCTCCCTTGCACTGACGGTCCGGCTTTACATAAAAATAATAAAGCTAGTCTTAGGCTCTGCAATAATTTACGTCTCGCCTCTAGTAGGCCTGTCTGAACTCACTGATGATTCGTAGCATATACTTCCTAGATACATCTCGTTATATTCAATTTTTAAGGTTTTAGGTGACAGACCCCACGTTGATGTCGATATGTTTACAAACCACATGTCAAAGGTTTCGAATATCTTAGATGGGAAGGAGCGGGAATCTGTTCTCGTGCATGCTGAACCTGCTGGAGCAGCTAGCCAGCTAGCCGAGCAGCATGCTAAGTGTGGCGGGCTGCTTTTGACGCTAGTACTACCGTACAACCCATATTCGGACCTCTATTTCTAATAATTAATAATTCTCTAGCACTCTTCGTCGAAAGTCTAATCCTTGAAATATCTCGTATAACGCGTATAAAATTATGTAGTTATTCAATATCGTACTTTACGTTCCAGTGAATGCCGATCACAAGCCCGAGGAGCGCCTGCCCATAGAAGGAGTGAACTTCGAGGAGCAAGCGTCTTCGTTCATCCGCTTCATGCGCTCCGAGATCGCCTTCACGCTGGTGTCGTGGTCGCGGGCGCCCTACCTGTGCGAGGGGGACTTCGCGCAGGCGTACTACTGGCTCGACGACTCCGTGTACGTGTTCGCCCCGGCCGAGCCGCTCACGTGACCGCGAGGTAGCACGCTGTAGGTCGACTAGCTGGCATGTAGCAGAGGCAGAAAAAATCCCTTAATAAAACTTACACCCGGGCTCAATCGCCCAACCCGTCTATCTCCCCTAGCTTCCCCCAACTTATAATATTAATTACTTGGCAGCACGTGATTCTCTGTAATAGACAGGTCGACAGATTTTGAATTCCTAATTAATAATATCGGTTCGAACTAAACTGCGATTTATACCGAATCGTGACGTCTTTCGTTACGATGCGTGTTCCAGTAAAAATGATTGATACGCTAATAACATATCGCTGAAAATATTATTAATAAAAAAATAAGTATGTTACATAAAGGAGAATTTTGTTTTAACTAGAATCACCAGGTTTGAATATAAATAAAAGTTTATATCATTTAAACGAAGTGAAAACTTTGTCCCGTTTTTATGTTGAAATAACTAAGGCGCGCGTATTGACCGTTTTACTCCATATACTGTAATGCTATAACATAAAACTTCACCCCGCGGTACACCCAGGAGAACTTGTACTTGAACACACAAAATAATGTTTTAACATACAACATAATAGATAATACACAAAACATAGACCAGATTTAACAATTTACCGTTAACAAGCTACACACTCCTCATGTAACTTATTTACAATGTTATATATGAGACATGGCTTAAATTTTATATTGATACTTGTGTTTAAACATTATTTAATGTTAAATCACATATTGAACATTTACACATGAGTATAAATGTAGTCGAACCGTACAACTATCAGCTACTCTGTGCAGCTATAACGCACAGTTCCGTGACATGGCTACATACAAAGGAATCCCATTCTCTATGACTTTGTTAGCTATTAACTAATCAGAAAACTTAATGTTTCAGTATTTTAGTAAATATATAATATTCAAAAGAATAAATCCAACCTAACTAATGATGTACTTAACAACAACAACAACACATCTTCGCGTGTGTTCCATAATGGGGTAGGCATCACATATTATGATCCTTACATACCTGCCTTGCCTCTTCCGCATTCTAATCTTTCTTCATATTAAAACGCCCATTGCGAAGACTCATAGCATACCCGATCAATCTGATCCCGACGCATCAGCTGTGAGTGTTGGTCTTCCCGGACACCCGCAGCCTTCCACATTCGCATTGTATGTCTGTTTGTTTACCTTTAATATGCCATCCTGCCTACATGTCCGACCCATGTTGTATGTAATGTAACCCAACGTAACTTAACCTATACTTTGTGCTTCCGTGGGCAAGTACTTCGTACGGCATACAAAACACAACGAAGTTCATTATTATGTGTCATACAAAATGATTAATTAATTGCATGTAGTTTATTTATAGTAAATCTTAGTTAAAATATTTTTTGTTGTAGCCGTCAGCTCGGGAATCATTAGATATTACAAAGAATTAGGATTAGGAGCAAACGATTTTATATATTCATGTAATTTAAATAATGTAGCTTTTTATATTGTGCGTTTATTATGTAGATTTTGTTAGATATTTACGGAGTTATATTTAGAAGGATTTGTATTTGACATATTATTTATATAATTAGGTTTAACAGTTGTAAACGGATTAAAAACAATTCTAAATGTACTTCATAGCTGAGATAACTGCCATAATTTATGAGCTACCCAAAGTGTGCTCCGCGACGACCGTGGGGAATCGCGAAGAGTAATTAGGACGAGCCGCCAGGTTCCTCGAAAACAAAAACTGCAGAACAATAACACATTCTTTTTTCAATAATTTCTTAGGCGCAAATTATTTGTTGCGACGCGAGCTCTGTTCTCCAGCCGCATTTATTAACTTGCACTTAAACAATTAGGTTTAACCATTCAGGTAATACGATTAAGTGCGCCGAGACCTGCAAAAGTTTGCGAAGCCCTGGGACGTACTCCAGACAGTATTGTAAGTGGCGTTATAACATTAAAATATTATATCGCGGTCCATTTTACTACCGAATCTCTCAATTCTCCTGACGTATTTTTCGATGTTCCCACAGACCCGTGAAGATTGTACATGGTCGCTGTACAGTAAACCGGAACGTCGGTAAAGAAAAAAATGTTCAGTAGTGATTTTTATTTGCGGAGGGACCAACTACTGGTTGGCGGCGTTATTGTTTCCGCCTCTACAGTTCAACGGACTAGCGAAGACTTTTGTGTCTTCTGGTTTAGGGAAGCCTACCTTTCTTCTTCTCTATATAACGCACGCTTGGTCTCGTAAGTTCCAAATTCTAAATCTACTTAAGCGATGATTACAAAAATATAAAACTGAAATTATCGCAAACTTCTTGATGCCAATTAAACTTTTACGCTTGGCAAAACGTAGAAATGGTCCATAAGTGGGTTGTGTTACTGATACAATGAATTATAATATTTTTACAAGCGAAGTGTAGTTGGAAGTGATACCTTTACACTACACACATAAACTGCAATACAAGTTTAATAGAAATTGGGTAGTGAAGAGGAACTTCTTAAACATTCCTTTATTTTGAAACTATTTAAATTCTAAATTCAAATTTTAAGATTTTAATTGTCATTTCGTCATTCCTTCGTAGGTCCTTTTTAGTTTTCTTTTTTCTGGAATAACTAAATTCCAGAAAAATCGTACTAGCTAATCTAGCAGTGAATGAGCATAGGGCCAACTACTCTGGTCAACGCAGCAGAACAACAGAGCGTTGTGTCAGCACACACATGCACACGGAGAACAGAAGTATCTTACTAACATGTAGCTCGTTTAATGAGCTACATTACCAAGGCCAGTGTTTACAATTTAGACATTCCAAAAAAAATTGTTTGTCGTTAAATATTTTATGTTCGTAGTGATATATATGATGTAGTGAAATTTATAGTCTAAATTTTGAATACTTTCATAGTTATATAAGATTTGCATAATATTTGTTATTTGTCATTTATATGTTTGTAAATAAAATATTCAATTACTGTACTGTTTTACTACCCTATATTGTGAAATGGTTGCCACCACAGCCACAACTTTGGGCCAGAGCAATGGGGCATGTTCCCAACTTCACCCTGGCCCCGTGCGCAAAAGCGACACTCCTCTTGCTCTTCTTCTTGTAAGAGGTGTACAAAGAGCAGCACGCTCGGTTCAATTGGCTGCGTCCGAGGCGTGGGTTTACCCAGGCCACTGAGCCCCACCGCCACGACAATGCTTGAACCATGGTGAGGTGTTAGCCCGTCTGCCCTAGAACGCACAAATTGTAGCGTGTTCTATACAGAATAACGAGTGAGAAATAAGTTTGAGTAAGAGAATCAACACATCTCCGAGCACCACACAAACGGTTCGTACACGCACTTCCCCGCCGCAGCAAAATTAAATATCATAGAATGTACTCACGACGTGGCGCTTCTACCACGTACCTAAATGTATATCAAACTATATTTTGTAGGAGGTAGCTATTGCTGTTGGAAGCCGCATCGGGCTGGCGCGTCCGGTATGAAGTGCCAACTGTGCTATCGTACAAATGAATGTAAACATTGTAGGTCTCTCATGTGTCTGCGACAGGATCGTTCTCTTGGACCAGGCATGGCCTACATCAATCACGGGAGAAACAAACTATCACGGGTCACCTCAACTAAGACAATGGAACTGTGCAACCAGCAACGTTTCAGTTGTATTCTTTCATGAAGGTTTCTACAGTTTTGTATGTTTGTGTACCTGGATCGTTGTAACAAAATTCGCGGTAACATTTATTAAAAGGTATCTTTAAAACAGATTCAAAGTCTTTACTTTATTTCTGTTTCAATATAAAAGCAGAAGTGAAAAACAGTGTTCAAAACACTATTCGGTTGCCACTAAAAACTATTTAATGGTTTGATTTAATGTATTACTCGCTAGTTTACAAACCTAATAGTTATTAGTCGACGTGCGCGTTGCATTCGTGGATAGCAGGATGAGAGACTCATGATAAAAATAAAACAAAGTATACTTTTGTCACTTTAATATAAACTAAGCACTGCCATTCCTCGACAACTTACTTCATTACATTCCATAAGATAAGTTTAGCAAACAATAAATACATGGCAAGGCCAAACATACATTAACATAACGAATTACAAGTAATAAATAGGGAAGATCTCACCATCAACTAGAGGGCTCTTGAAATCCAAGAGCAGAGAAAAATTTATCACAGGATCGCTAGATCTGTTAGGACGCCGAAATAGAGCAAATGTGAAACGCAGTCTCAAGTATATAAAAATGCAATATAATTAAAACATGGAATAAAAATAATAAAACAATAAACAAACAGACTAAATAATAAAGCTTTGTGTGATGCGTAAAGTTTTGTAAGATGTCTTAAATTGGATACAAGATTAAGTTTTTGTATTCAGTAAGTTCTGGTAAGATTTAAACTGACAGATTAGGATAAAATATTGATAACGTATAGCTAGAAACCAAAGTGTTGTATTAGATTATAAAAAAAAAATTCTTATGAAACCAAACAATAAAACTAATAATATTAACTAATGAATACATTTTAGAAATAGTTATAATTAACAACACGTACGCACAATACTAGTTTACAATGGAAGCATCAATCTGGACAAGTAGGCACTGTGTCACCTGATTCTAATCTGTGCGTCTCTACTAACAAATGACCTTCTTCTCTTCTCTCCTGCGCCTCTATATGAGAAGATTGTGTACATACAATAAATACGCACCGAGAAAGTACTAACTAAACGACATCGCTAACTTGCTGTCAGGTGCGCGAGCGAAGTGGGCCCCCGCCCACGGCATAGCACAGCAAATTCGTCATCTGAAGAAGGAAAGAGGTTTCGCTGGTGGGCGTTAATATAACTCCACGCTATGCCATGGAGGCCGACATTAAGGTATGAATACAACCACGTCAGTAAACTACAGGAGCTACATTCTCCTGTAGTACGAGAAATAGGAAATTTATTTGAATATAGTACAGAATTTGCGCTTAGAATATAACCAAAAATAGGTCTATTTGTACACCATAAGAAGCGACAACGGGCGCTATAAAGCTGAGGGCACACACAGGTCGGATTCTGAGCTAAAACAGAATTGACTGTGAAAGTACTTCAATTTCATACTGAAAAACAGATGTTCTCTTTTTAAAAACTGTTTAAGCAATTGCCAAAGGCCAGTTGGTAGATTCATAGTGACTACTACTACAGGTCATCATTACCTATCGCACGGCATTGAGGCCCCTTAAACAATACTTACGTACTAAAATCAGTAATAAAACGTTTATACTAAAAAGTAACATTTACAAAAATAAAATACGTATTATTTGTCAAAGTATAGTCGCATAAAATAATTTTGTGTTCGCTTAATAGCAACATGAAAATAATTTTGACTAGAAAGATTAAATTTAATACAGAGAGATTCATCCAATAATACTTTTGAAAATAGTTTCTTTTTCACCGCCATATCTTCCCATTCATGACTCACATCCAATTTTAGCCTCGATAGATATGATAATACAATTTAAATTAATCCATATTTGTTTTTTTTTTTCATATAATACTATCTACCACTCCAATGATTGCCAACACCGAAATAACTGAATACTACAAAATATATTGAAATATTAAAATATTTCCTTCAATAAATATAACCTGATCCGTAAAAATCATTAAATACTTATAAGATCATTAATAAATCAGACAAATATAATTAAATACAAAACGACTAAAATATAAATATGACGTCATTTAGGTAGGAAAAGCAAATAAATGTGTGTCTAATCTACCTTACGCAAGTACAACCTCGTCCTTCATACCGCTAGGACTACGATATATAGACTATGTATAAATTTAGAATTACGATCCCTTTAATACAATATTTAAATTTTAATGTAGGCTTTGCCTAATTAGTAATTATTGCACTAACGCACTACCGTTGTCGGATATAAAGTTGATTACATTACAAATATAACTTATTTATCTATGATACATGGAAGTCGAGTCCTGATACTAGCGAATATACAAACACAATTTTTGGAAATAAAATGCACGAGGCAACACTAAGCGCCAATGTCCGAATAAGTCTCAGCGCTCCTAAGAGTTCGCGTAGTGTATGGAGAAAGGTACAGTCGGCATCAAAAGTCGTTCAACTGATTGGCACTGACTGAGTGCTGAGTTTCAAATTTGAACAGCATACAAGTTACAAGCTTACCTCTGCAACACTATGAACAGTAACACGTCAAAATTATGTCTGTTTATTGTTTTTTTTTTTCACGGGATTAAAAAATTTATTATCAGTTCATCCAATTTTGATGATGACTGTGCCTCTAATTATATTCCTACCTTAGAGTTCTATCTAGCGCACTACGCGGTACCAAAGACGCCCTCAATATTATGGACGTCATTTTGGTACCGCGTCCATGACGTCACGACGGAACACTCGAGACAGTTCCTAATGGTAATTCATTCGGGCATTACAACAGAAATGATACAGCCCTCACGTTCCTAACAGTTACGTAATCAAAACTCCATCTCTTACTACTAGAATACTCACTCACAATGATAATTTGAATCACTTGCAGTCTTCATTAAGATACTATCCTTCTATGACTTTCAGGTGTCTAGAGTCTAGACGATCAATTATATTGCGCAATAAATGTTAAACTCACTCAAACTTACGGTCAATCCTTGCACAATTTTCAATATGAAATCTAAACGGCCAGTAATATTGTACAACATATTTGATCGCGTAGGGGCCGCCTAAGACAACACACTGCATCCATATCCTGCAAATATAACCTAACTACCAGGCGTTACATTTCAAATAAAACTATTATACAAACCGATAGAATATTAGTAAAAAAATTCCCACTATAAATGCCTCTTTTGGTGGTTCGAAAATTTAAAACACTTTCTTTATAAAATTAATTATTTTCATCCTGAAAAAGTCAATACTTTTATTAGCAAAGCTTTTATTGTATAGTGAGAAAAATTAATATTAAACCTTATCAAGTAATCAAGATCCTTGTCAAGACGTCGCTCAGACCTAATAGCTAAACAGATGCGCACCGAAGGAGACGCGACGTGCAGAATAAGAGGGAAATTAACATTGTACGCGCCTTTATGGACCGACTGTAAGTGCACGCACGCGTTGTGGCAATGCGACCAGGTGTATGTTCTATTATAAATGTGAATGTAAATTTATTACACTTTCACACCAACTAATAATACTAACAGAACTGGAGTTACGCGAGTAGAATCGCGGGGTGATGCTAGTTCCTAACAAAATTAATTTCTTTATAATCCATACAATCTAGAAGCAGGACAGTAATACTCGATATTATTGTAAAACAAATCAAACTTTTTCGCTGTGATTTGCAGCTTCTTTTTTTCAGGTGTTAAGGACGACACGTACACAGCAAACTTCACGACGCGTCTCCTTCGAATTTTCTTGCATCTCTATCACAGTGGATATAATGCACTTACGATAGTAAAACACGTTACCTACAGTAAAAGCAATATTTTCGCGTACCTAAGTGTTATATAAATTGAATACAGGACATTTAATAATTTTGCTATTACCTTGATCATAGTTCCACCATCATTGCCCATATTCTGTAGTTCAAAAAGTATCTTGGAAATCAAATTTCACTACTCATAATTTGTCACTGGCTGGTTCGACTTTCGCGAATGCTTTAGAACCAACAGAAATAAGAAAAATTCTTCTAATCTACATTTTAAAAAATGTCTATGGTAATGAAAACATAATAATATTCTAAATTTAAGAATTTGAGATAAATATTGTGCAATGGATAAGTAGGAAAAACAGACGAAATCTGAGATTTTGTAGATTATCTGGTAGATAGTTTGTGCAAATACAAAAGTGTAACTTAAATAACTTATCAAACTTATATTTCCTAATAAAATATTCCAAATAGTTTCCGTACCCCACTATGTTCTTATTTTTTTTTTTCGAAAAATTATTGCACACTTATGTGTTTTAGCACATTTTTGATAACCTATTAATATAGTTTAGGGATGTACCTATGTAACGTTTCCTATATACTGTTCTCGTTAAACATAGTCTGTATATAACAATACTATACACCTTACAAAATCATAAATCTTCGCAGCTATAGAATTAGCTATTATCGTACATAGCTTATGATTAATCAGTGTTAGTGTACCAGCAGAATAAAGTGTAACTCATACAGCTCTTTACTTCTAAGCGTGAACATATTATCCAATATATAGTTACAATAATATTTAGTGATACATATAAATTTAGGTAGGTATTCCTCGCAAATATCATATTGTGATAGACAGTTTCGCTCATGACGCATGATGGCAGCACTGATACCTACTGTGTGCGTACACGTGCACGCTAGAATTACAGTCGTGTTCATGTGCGTGCGAGCACGCTAGTTGCCGCTAACGATCTTGCGGCTCTCCAACTCATCCATGCTGCTTGACCTAAGAATATCCCGTGCATATTAATATCATTTATTTAGTTTAGGCATAATTGTAGCGCGCCGCTAAAAAAAGTACAAATTAACAACAGTCATTATATTCTATTCACTAATATGTCAAGAGTAATACATTATGCTAATTATAGTTACACATTAAAACAATCGATAAAATAACTCTATATCACCTAGATATCGATTGACATTGCAATCTATTATAGTCAATCTCTTTTGACAAACGTTTATTACCAACTGTGGCATTTTTTTTTAAATAACAAGTTTACTTACAACTCAAAAAATATACTGTTTATACTATTTCCACAAATGTATTGATTTACAACATATATTACGACTGGTTTCGAGTAATTCATCATCAGGTATACAATAATTAACATGAGGGTAGCTCGATAAAAAAAAGTCCTAAATAAATTGTATAACACACTACACTTTTTTATGGTAATGGTTTATCTATGAATTATAATTTTAAATATTATTCATTATTCTGCAGATTTATTGTACCTAACCTGTTATGTAATGTTATGTAACCTGATGATGAATTACTCGAAACTGGTCGTAATGTATGTATTTTTAATCAATAAATTTGTACAAATAGAATAAACAGTATATTTTTTATTTAAGTTATAATATGAATTTCCATCAAGAAGCGACAATACACTATATATTACAATACTGATATCAATTTAAAAAATCGTATTTATTTTGTACTTAATTGTTTTCTTTTTTTTGTCAGTTTATTAATAACTTGAAAACAAACAAACATGAATTGTAAAGTAAGATCTGCCACTTATGATATATTACAACAAAGAAGACTAAGAAAAACATCCGCCTAAAATTAGTAGCTTAGTTCCTAAGTGGTAGTGCCATGCTTCAATGCATCTAACACAGGACAGTTTCCGCCGTCATTATACCGCCGCAAAGTGTCAGTTGTGCTGTCGCGTTTTGGTGAGTCTGGCGGTTCATTAGAGGGGAGGAGGGATGGATGGGCAACATCATCTGCATAACAATTGTGAGGATTTCTGTGGATGTTGGTCGGCAAGAAGCCTTAATGCTATACAAAAACCGATCTTAAATGATTTACGCAAGACACAATATGTAAAGACATACTAACCGCAGCTTGTCGTCGTTTTTCCACGACGTGACCTGGATGTGCGGCGGCGGCAGGTAGCTGCGCAGCGACTGCACCAGCTGTATCGTGTCCAACAGAACTGCAACACACATCCTTTCATTATCTTTCACTATAAAACGTTGCACTGTCATTATACTTCTCTTCGTATTCACGCTTGAAAGATCGGCACGTCCCAGGAGGTATGTCTTGATTAATACCGGTGTGGTGTCTATGATGGTCGTTCCGTGCAGTTTGTGATAATCCCGTAGCTCATTGGAATAAAGGGGGATTACCCATACATGACACTAATGGCTTTCATGAGTCCATGGTGAACCAGTTTATTTTCGGACCTATAGTTGTGCTGTGGAAACGAAGAGAAGCCCAATGCAACTTCATTGTATTGCTATAAGTAGTCGTGGGGGAGGGGACAAGGCTCGGGGGCTAAATAGGGACCGTCAACTGAGGCGGCAAATATGTATCGCCAAGAACTGCAAATAATAACAGAGAGAAGCTCGCGTTTCACCAATCAAAACTGGATAAACGCTTTTACAATGGGTAAAGGTACTTCTCCACAACGACTCGTGTGCTCACGCTTCACAGCAGATCATCGCAAACCTTCAAGAGTTACAGCTGGAAACTCTTCGTTATTCACATGCTCGCTTCCACGAAAAAAATACCCTAATAAATTACTTTAAATTGTAACGTACTCTTTTGCAGCTGCTCGCTCTGTTTGCCGTAGGGCTTGCACATGGCGGGGCGCACGCACGGCCGCATGCGCTGCAGGTTGCGCGCCAGTTCACCGAACGCACGCACTACGCGCTCCTGCCCCCCGCCCGCACCGCTGCCACTCCCCGCGCTGTCTGCCGCCACCCGCGCCGCACCTCCCCCCGCACCACCGCCGCCACTTCCACCACTTGCGCCGCTGGAGAGAGACTCCAGGGACTCTAGGTTAGCCCTGCAAAAGGTTCATATAGCATATAAAAGGTGTTCTTTAAAGGGTTCCGAAGTCAACAAAGAACCCCGATAATTCTTCTATTACCGTCGGTCCATCCGCGGTACAGTTCAAAAACTATTGGTACTAGAAAGTTGTACCAAATTACAACTTTCTAGTACACACACAGACAGGTACTGACCTGAGGAAGTCGGTGAGCTTATGCTCGTCGGTGTAGTGGTGCTTGGGCTTGTCCTGTCCGGCGGCAGAAGAGCGCGAGTACTTGTCAAGCCCGGCGTGCGCTCTGTTCTGGTGCAGCAGCATCTGATGTGACAGCTTGTCTCCGCGCCTCTCTGGCTTCTCGCCCGCGAGGTTTGCTGGAAAGAACATTGATCGTTTTAGTTCCAAGAGCATATTATTAAATTGAGATTCGAGCTCATTGACTGAAAAAGAGAAGTGTGCGAGACTCGATTCTCTCTGCCAGCCGCATCAGAGCACTGGTATGAAGATTGATTGTTATTGTTCTGTTAACTAAGACTGGAGACAAAAAATGTTCTAGGAACATCTACATGCTCTCTGCATGCAATAGTGTCTTCTTAAATTCAAGTTAATCGTTGGCTACAGAAAAAATAAAACATAATGTATACTAAGCACTAGTTTTTTTCTTTCCTTTAGTTACGAGTTAAAATTGTAAAGAGTTCAGCAGGTGTTAAGCTACATATAACAAAAAACGACCTGACATTGACAATATAAAATGATTAATTGAATGAGCCGACAAGGTCACACCTGCGAATCGACTAATCGTTGAATATTATGTTATCATCGCTCATTTCCTTATGTGTTGAGTGTAATTTGAGTACTTAAGCTGAATCATCCAGTGGCCGATTTCCCCTTAGGCCCGTGAGACCCAAGAAATGAAATAAAAATTCAAGAAAAAATACATCAAATTTGACGAGCGACGAATGAGCGCAAAAATCAGGTCCCCTATCAGATAGGGTCCAGGGCGGCACAAAATTTGAATCCCTTACAAGCACCATCTCTGATTTATTGAGATGACTTACATGTTACAAAATGACCGAAACAAATTGATATAAATATCGAATTTACTTAATAACTCACTGAGGGCTGCTAGATGTGGCGCAAGCGGCAACTGATAGTCCTGTGGCAGCGCAGTCCCGCGAAGGAGACGCTCCACTGCTTGGCTGTCCGACAAGTTGGATGCCCCTGCATCTATAGAGATAGAACAAATGTGATCAAGCCAAGTCACATTTCTTATTGTAATTTTCATTTTGTTTAACACCACTCAATACTCGAACGAGAATGCACACGGGGAATTGTCACACAAATACAGCCAATTTTTACAGGCTCACATTGTGGGCTAATGCATCATGATCAGCAGCAGCAGGCAGAAGACATCCACTGCTGAACATAGGACACAAGCCTCCCTTAGACAGTGTCGTAGGTCACGGTCACAGCATGCCTGAAAAATGGGTACAAGCAGGTTGTGACAGCTGATCCCAGTGACCTTGGCCAGGCCATAATCAGAATATTGATATAAACTCTGTAGTTATCTTTCAGAATTTTGTAGTTATATTAATTAGCAAAGGATGATGAGTTCTGATATGTGCATTACAAAATAAGCAAAATGTTACTGCTGCATTGCCTAGATATTTTTTTTATAGAAAAGGGGGCAAACGAGCAATCGGAGCCTTTTTACGACTACCGACGCCCATGAACATCCACATAATTACTATGCCAATGTGTTACCTTCCTTTTCCTCCCAATGGGCCACCGACTACTCAAAAACGCACGAAACGCGACAGTGAAGATGTCACTTTACGGCGGTATTATGTGAGCGAGAGGTACCTCCCCGGTCGTGCCGGTCCAATTCGTTGCACATGTGGATGTAGTGTCTTGGACTATGTATGGCACTACCTCCTCCTCCTATGCAGCATGGTCGTCTACGTGTCATGCTGCATAGGAGGAGGAGGTAGTGCCATACATAATGTGCCATACATAGTGCAGGTACCATAAAAACATGAGATAGAACAACATGAGGTTTCGGTGCAGGAGTTTGCACTAGTTACGCGATCTGTGTATAGCTGTGAATAACCATGCCAGTCATCACTTACTATCAGGTAAACCTATTGCCTATTGGCCACTTATACATTAAAAAATGATAATGATCGAGACTCATACCTGGAATATATGTGGGCTGTTGAGATAAATGCTGCTGAATAGACTTCTGTGTCATTTCTAACTGATTTTTATAATAACGACATGCTGGATTCGGACAATTCTGTACAACTTCAATTATGAATTCCTTTTCCATACCAAACTGGTCACGGCCTATTGTATATGATTCTACAACCTATGGGAATATATTATTGAGTAAGCACTGGACACTTCTATTTCTTAAAAAGGTAACAAGAGTAGTGTATCAAGTAAAATGAGGATTATGGAATATTGCAATAGGTGTTTTTTTTACTTCATATATACTTAACTAATACTTAATATGGACTGCCCTATCAGAGTTGTTTTTTTTTCCAAATTTCGAAAAAAATTGGTAACCTGTTGGAGCAAGCGATTGAAGGCTCTTCTAATTTCACAACCGTCTGTTGTGCAATGTGTGTTCTAGCGTTGTTGTGAAGCAGCATTGAATTAAAATAGTTTTATCACTGACAGCTAACTCAGACGTGGTTTGCGATGGATCCGCTTCCACAATAGCTTTTAACATTTCATTATCAACATGGGTCTCAGTCCGTCCACGGGACTTGTTCTGCGGGACGAAATTTCCAGAACGAAAACATTATTCCATAATAGGAGGTAGTGCCATGCATAGTGCATGACACTTCATCCTCTTATGCAATGGAATTGGGCTGGCACGACCAGGGAGGTACCTCGCACTCACTTGATGCCACCACAAAGTGTCACCTATTGTTCTCGTTTTATGCGGTTTGTGAGTAGCCAATGGCACATTGGAGAGAGGTGAAAAGGAAGGCAGCACATTGGCATAATTACGCTGATGTTCATGGACGTCCATAGTCATTGGAAGGTTCCAATTCAAAAAAAGAAAACAAATACTATGTATATATGTATATAGAACACCAATGGTAATTTTTCCAGAAAAGAGATCCTATCTCCTGTACAATATGGCTGCTGTACAGAGTCTGTAATAGGGTATAGGGTTGTTAACTTACCGCTCTTACTGTAGCTTCTAGTCCAAGATGTAAACCATGTGGTCCATTCATATGTTTCAACATAACTGCATTTGCAAAATGTTCATATGGTAATATTATTTTTCCATTTTCTCTGTATATGAGTCTGCCTTGTGCATCTAGACCTACACGTGAGGCCATCATCCTATTGTTTGTAAACACAAAATGTTATATTATACACTTTATTTTACATTAAAATATTTTTTTTATTTCTGTGTAAGGTGTTATAATGCATCATGCATTTTACCATAACACATTACAGCATATCTCCTCAAGCTGTCTATGCTGTGGCAAGCTATAATTATTATAAGTATATATAATTTTAATTATTTCTTTACATGTTATGTTTTTAATTCCACTCATTCCTTGTCTTATTTCTACATGTAAAATATTTTAAAATCCTATAGATTAAATTTTACTGTAAAACTATGTATAATTTTAATTATTACATTTGGTTTTACTTTTATTTTATTGTTTACCAGATGGATGATAAATCAAATCCTGTCATAAGTGTAAAATTAAATAAAGAAAGGAAATTGTACATAAATCTGATGGGTCATGGGTATAGGCCAGACCGAACTAAATGAAACAATGGGATTATAATGTTTATGTTGTGTATGTTATGTATGTGCATAAAAGTTTTTATTTTCTAATATATACATATAAATGTAGGAGGAACACATACTGCAGATATGCTGCACTCGGCAGCATAGATGATTCTTTTAAATCGCTAAAACATTGCAATAATTCTATGCTTGGACTCCAGCCTTTATTCTGCAGATATAGTTGTAGCAGCATATACAATTTTTCTGTTACGTATCCCTCTGCTCCATGCGGATTTGTTGCAGTTGAACTGCCTGCTGTATTATTTGTGCTTCCTGTGCTTTTCGCCAATACATTCTTCATCGTCTCTGCTAAATCCATCTTATAGATGTCTAAATATGTCCTCTTTTGGGAATCCTAAAACAGTTTATTTGTTAAATTATGTCCCGGGATCGATAGTAAATGATGTGATGTGTACTCCAAACTTCAATATGCACTCACCAGAATGAAAATATCTCTATTTCCAAAGCTTTGAAATTCGACTACCTTATATTGAACAAGAAAAACGCATTAAATATATTACGAAGAAAAATATTAATATTTCTAAAAACTCCACAATCCACATACGGCAACAATTTTTTGACAGTCAGATTGCCGTCTGCCGACTGTCAATATCCTTTTTATTATTTCAGAGCTACGAGCTTTACATTAGGCCATTTTGCCAATGTTATCTACACAATGCTAGCACACTCTCAGTGATTTGCAAAATGGTACTGACCTCCACTTACACCATGTTAACAATCCATTAGATGTATAGCGAAATCAAACCGATATCAGTCGATAGATCTACGTTAGCTCCGTATAAGTCCCATAAATTTATCACTAGGTCACCTAAAGATTAAAAAGATTATTACTTTAAGCTCTATATTTTGTGTCCCATTGTTGGGTGGAGGCTTCCACCCATTTTTGATGTACAGAGCTTCATCGCTCCGACCAGGCAGGTATCCATCAAATTCATCCCGCCATCTTATTTTTGGTCCGCTGCGTCGCCTCTGTAAATATGGGCCCGATAAAGTCGTATATTTGCCAAAGCCAGGCGTGCGGCAGACGAATCCTGTCCAGCTCCATTTGAGCTCAACGGCTTGAGCAATAGCCGTTAAGGCGACTATAATAAAAATCTCTCAATATATTTTTTTATACTTATTTTAAGCGACGGAAATAAATTAAAATACTGAACAGAAGCATGACTTAAGCGATGATCAATAAAAAAAATGCATTTTGTTAATTGAGTATAAGCGACAACTGCTTTATTAATTTGTGAATAGTAGTAAGATATAAGCTACGAATATCAAATTAGATTCTGGTAATTGGGTACTAGTGACTACCGAATTGTTAAGTTATAAATGGAAGTAGGACATAAGCAACGTTTAACATTTTTACGATAAATAAAAATAGGCATTGGTTTTATCCTTCAAAATAGGTGTCAATAACAAATTGCCGTAACCACCTGAAATTTCTATAGCAGTAAAAAAAGAAATACATACGCGACTATAAATCGAAAGAAATACCATTTTTATACAGGCTTAAGCGTCTTTAGGGTAAAAAAGGCGGTCAACTCCGTCGGTTACACCGTAACGACACTTCGAAGATGCAGTTTTTGCTTGGGCGTAAGAGAGAAAAAAATCATCATAAAGACATTGGAGTTAGTCCATTCAAAATAGCAGAAAATTTTAAGTAGTGTCGCTTATGCCTAATATCATTTTAACTGTCGATATGTAGTTCTAAATGAATTGTGGCTATGACATAAACATATTTTTTGTAAAGTCAAACTTACACACATGATTCAGAGTCGATATTTCAAAGCAGTGTACAAAAAGAAATGTCATTTTGACTGGATACAATTTTTTATATTCGACACTGAGTTATTGTTGAAAGTATTTGATAAAGTACGTTTTTAACGTCTTTTTAACATGTATTTTTTGGGTAAAATATGTCGAAAGCAATTAAACAATAATAATCATTTATTCAAAAGAAATATTCAACAAGCAATAATAAAACATTAAATGGAGTTTTACCAGATTACGAAAACGAAGAGCCTGCTGTTTAGCCAACGACCGTAACCATTACATATATCATTACATAATGACAAAGTGTACATTCAGTTCATTCAGCGATCTAAAAAACTTGAGTTCTGATATTTTGGTGACCCGAATAGACTGAAAAGTTTGCACTTGAACACAAAGATATTATAAAGAAGGAGGAAAAAATATTATGAAATATATAATAATATATATTTGATAAATCAAATTCTGTAACATGTATTATCTATACACTTTCACCATTTCATAGGTAACTCGGTTCATTGATTCCTTTGCAAAAAAGTTGAGTTGTATTCTTTTCCGAGTGAGAAATTGTGCAAATACTGAAAAAATGGTAGTCTGTTGAAGCGAGGTCCGGAGAGACATTGTAACACTTATAATTAGATGTTAAAGTATATAATACGATTTGTAAATAACTGTATATATTGAATGAATAATATTTTAAAACTAAATATAATAAGCACCAAAAATAATAAAATTACTAACTAAAAATAATAATACAATAATAAAAAAACGACTCCACTAAATAGGACCAGGGTCAAATATATAATCCGACTAAAATAAGACAGATATGTAATGCTCTTTTGCTGTATTGTATTAGGTCCGTTAAGTAATGATTTAATAAAAATTCAATCTAATATTACTTCCTATGTTTAGTCATAAAGACTACACCAATAAATATAGAAACATTTTTACTTACTGAAAATACGATATCCAGTCCTTTTTTTTCCTTTTTTCTTTTTTTTCCTTTCACCTGCGGACAATGACATGAACGAAAAGGGGCTAAATTCAAAAATTATATAGACGTGTTACTAAATTGATAGAAGTGCAAATCTGTCAATTTTGAACATCTTTTATACGGATGTTTTTGAGACAATAACTTTTTTTTGCTATATTCGTAAATCCATGGATAGGCCGATAATAAACTTTGGTTTGGATCATTAAGCATATGTAAAATTTGTGTCGTGATAAAATTTGTAGTATTCTTAAATCTAGTTGACTGCAATATTGTGTTACCCGATAACACAGTATTATTATACATACAGTGGATAGCTTTTGTTGAACACTCCAAGAAAAGAGAACAGCAAGAGAATTCTTAGTCCATAAACTTCTCACAAAAAAGTTCTAAATCACGAAATCATTAATGACAAGTACTGTCAGCATGGTTTTTGTCAATGTCAACAACAGGTTAGAAAAACCTCAAAATTTAAAAAGGTTTTTAATTTTGAGTAGTAGGTTAAGTTTGAGGTTAGAAAATAGAAATTAAAATCTTTTAAAGTTTGTGGTGCGGTTTGTTTTGTTCTCGTTTGATCGAATTACAATTAATTAAATGACGAATTAAAAATAAACTAATTAAAATATGGATGAAGTAATAGTAGGCACTTATGAAGGTTTTCTTCTGGGATACTCATTAAAGACAGAAAACGAAGTATGTAACAACTGTAATTGTGTATATTCTGTCATACTCTTAAATGATAATAATTATATATTGTTATTTTTGTTATAGGTAAATAGTTTAAAACAAACATTTGCTACGCAATCACATACTGCATCTGTACGTTGCATATCGGTTGCTGGTAAATTTTTAGCTTCGGGTGGCACTGATGATAAGGTTATAGTCATTGATCTAAAATCTAGGAAGGAGCATACAATTCTTATGAATCATGATGGCACCATAAATACTGTTGCTTTTACTCATGGTGGTACTCATCTTCTTTCGGGCAGTGATGATGGTTCCATAATAGTTACTAGAACAGGAAATTGGCAAATGGAAAAATTATGGAAAAAAGCTCATGGAGGTATGTAATACATAGTTATTTGTACACTATAATGTTTTGTATATTGATTAATAATTATCATTATTTTCTATAAAACAAAAAGAGTTCAGGTCGTTCAAAAAAATTTGCAACTTGCTGTGATGTCTAATTGACACCATGACATCAACAAGCATCTTGTGGCCTCATTATACAATAGTTTGTAGAAGGAACAAGATAATTAATATGATACTTTTCTATCTATTTTCGCAGAAAAAAGGACCACCAAAATTCTTTATTTTGAATTATTCTTGCATCAAAATTATATAATAAGTAAAAGAAAAATTAAAAGTAATTATGTCCGCTACTTTATGTTGACACACAAAGTAGCAGACTTACCAAATATCCCAGTATCTGCAGCCTGTGTTTTTTCACCACTTTGTGGTCTTTGTGCGCTGACCCTAATCTAGAGTAAATTTTTGTATATGTGCTATTTTAAAATAGTCACATACTATTTGAACTGTTCAATTTCTTGTTATATTTCACACCATGCTTTTCTTTTTATGTATGGTGTGATTTGTAGGAGTGTAATTTTTAAGATACAAATAATATATTAAAAGAAAAATATTGCTTTATGAAAGTATGGTCACTCTGTACTGGCAATTTGGTCCACAAATTAAATTGTTTTCAAATACTTAACAATAATCCTATTCTCTATATTAATATATTATGTATACATAAGTTACTTTGACAATAGAGCTAAACTTGTTTATTAACAAATACTTAGATAAAACCTTGTTCATTAATGCTAGTAAACATATGTTGATAAGAGTCCTGTTGTGTACTTTGTAAAATGTGCACTGAAATTGCTCCAGAACCTGCACAAAATAGTTCCCGACATCATCTTACATGTGAATAAAACATTTTCTTATTCACACAATTAGTTGAAGGTACTCCACATTTGTAATGAAAATTTCCTCAGGCTACAGCTGCTAGGAGCAGTAAATATTTATTAAAAGTTCAAAAGATTTTTAGGTCAAATTTTTAAGTAACAATTTTTTTTGTTTATTTGTGATTAGAAATGAGTACTGAAAACACTCCTTCAATATGTCTAATATCTTACAATTTACGTTGTGTATTATAAGGAAACAAAGGAGTAGTCAGAGCTTTTTAATGACTACCGACACCCATAAAATATGCAGGTGTTCAACTTCCCTACTCCCCTAAGGCCACTGGCCAGTCACAAATTGCATAAAACGCGCCAGCAAAGCTGTCAGTTTAACACTATATCATCTGTGCTAGAGATACCTCTCCAGCACGGCCTACTTTCTACTAAAATACGTAATGTTTGTTGTAAGCTTTTGTTTTACTGTGAGTAAAATAAATGGAAACTAATTAACAAAATGACTAATGTTTCTAGGTCAGCCAGTAACAGATATTGCTGTTCACCCATCAGATAAATTAGCCCTAAGCATTGGTGGTGACAAAACTCTAAGAACATGGAATCTTGTTAAAGGTCGTCCAGCATTCACAATAAACTTAGCAAGTAAGGGAGTAGTGATGCCTACTGAAATTAAATTTTCACCAGGTGGTGACAGATTCTCGCTTATTTCCCAACAAAATGTTGATGTCTGGACCATAAGCAAAGCTGGCCTGGAAAAACGTTTGACATGCAACTCTAAACCTTCAGCAGTTCAATGGACAGATGATGACAAACTATTTGTTGGTTTGGAAAATGGGAACATGGTGATGTTATCAGTCTCTCAAACACAAGCTCAGACTTATAATGCTCATAAGCAACGAGTCAAATGTTTACATTTTGAAAACAATAAATTGTACTCTGCATCTAGTGCAGGGGAATTAAAGGTTTGGGCTGTATCAGAGGCAGATCATAAATTGCAAGAAATTTGCCATGCAAATGCATCTTGTAGACTAACTTGTATTACATCTAATAGACAGAACCATTTAATAAAAAAAGAAGAGGTTGACAAAAGCGAAGAGGAAAAAAATGAAAGTTTAGAAAACAATGTACAAGACAGAGATTCAGAAGGATCAAAAAATGATGATCAAAGCACTGTTAAATCACTTAAAAGGAAACCAGGGGCATTTGTTACAATCAGTTATGGAGATACGGACGATAATGAAGACGGTAAGAAAGCTTCTTCCAAGAAACCAAAGAGAAGAAAAAGAAATAAGAAACCTAAAGATAAAAATGTTGCCTAATAAATTGTATTAGAATTAAAATCTGTTTTATTTTATAGCACTAACTTATAACTTATAACACTAACTTATAACTTTTATAGCTAAGTCAAGTGATCACACTGATTTTTGACTTTATAAACACATTAAATTGTCATAGTTATTGGAAGATTTTTTTCTGATTTTAATCTTAAGGATTGACAAAAATAAAATGTCTACTTGTTATTTATCATTTCCTCATAATAATAAAGATATTCTCATAGTACAATATGATTAACAAGGTTAACTATGAACCCAGGGTAGGATAATAGAATATGATAGTGTGGACACCTGTAGCCAATTCTCATTATATTGTAAAGTGTCGCACTAGCCATAATTACTACATATTATAGGTTCTTCTTTAACTCGTTAACCATACAGTATAGTCATATAGTCTACACCGAAATGAATGGTCCAGGATCATGGGGAGCGTGGAGTCCTGTTGTATCGTGTATCAGTAATTAAATAAAGGAAGAGACCGTTCTGTAGCACGAACACAGTATGAATGTCCACAGCATTGCCCCACAATAGTACCATATAACGTAATATGCCATAGTCATATAATGAATACACCAGACTTACAACAGATCACAGGACTAGTAATAAAAAACGTTATAATGTCGACTTTGGTTTATTTATTTATAAATAAAATTCGTCCTCTGAACACACCAAAATACATAAATCATAAGAAAGATAAATAAATTAATTTGGTCCCAAAATAAATACAAAATAATTTAAGACAGGTTATAAAAAAAAACTCAACAACGTTAATAAAAGTATTCATAAATTTTGGCAATCGTTAATGATTATACTTACATTTTTAATATTTGCTGAAATTATAAATACTCTTTAAATATGGTATACATTCAGACATAATTACATCAAGCACTCATTAAGTCTACTCAGTCCATTGACGACTGCGAGACTATATTTACAAATGTATCTAGGGTACAGAATGCGCTTCGATCACGCATCCATCGACTTACGGGTGCTAAATAAATTGCCTATAAAAAAAACTTTAAAGCTTGTCCAAACCATTCAAACCACACGCAACATAATACAGCAAGAAAATTATTACTGGAATGTCAAATACAAAAAAAAATTAGGCCTCAAACTGGACGTAAGCGATTTGCGGGGCGACGAGTGTTTGCGAAGCGTGCGGCGAAGTAGAATCCGTGACACCGCTCTCAACAGCGCGCCGCTGATCGATGATACAGCTAGTTCAGCAAACCCCCCCCCNNNNCCCCCCCCCCATACCTGACATCCGGTTTCAGGCATTACACAAACACTAACATCCGTTCGTCGCATGAATATTGCAGATAGTGTAGAGGCACTGAAGTGTACTTGCATTGTTTGAGATCACATGGTTCGATGGAAATATTTCAGACTAACAGTCGCAAATACATAAGTACGTTTGTGCAACACGATTTATTAAATATTACAAAAAAAAAAAAACAATCAATTTGCAGATTTTTAAATATCGAACTACATTCATAACTAATAAAATACTATGTTTAATACGTAGACAGTTATACACATGCAGATTACTAGTTAGCCTAAAAAACTCGAAGATTGCCGAGAGAAAAATGCTATAGTATTTTAAGTCCGATTAGCTTACAAAATTGATCTTATGACTAGATTGAGCCAGTGTTTCCAGACAGGACCCTGTCCGACATTTAACTCAGAAAAATAGATAATATAATATAAAACGTAGGAACGTTTAAGAAAGTTACGATTTAAAATAGATATCGAACACGTCTCGTGTGGCTTTGGTAGCGCTGTCGCCCGTCGAGCGACGGTCGGTCGACTCGTCCATAACGATTCCATTCCTCGTTCGCGTCTGCAGTGTTGGCTCTAACTCGCTAACACTAGATCCGATGGCACTATATACTACGTGGCGGCGACGCTCACCGCCAATATTAAAGCGCAGTCATTAATTCTGTTACTCTAGTCTAGTAATATATTAATGTCTCTATATATTATTTTGTCATATATCGAGTTCATAAGTTACTCAGCGGTATCTTAACGCGCGGCGCGCACGACGTTCATATACGCTAAGTTATCATACACTTTGAAGGACGGCTGCGGTATAAAGCTGCCCTCCACAGGAAACGCATTACATTAGTTAAATTTGGCAAAACAAGGGCTTGAGCCGACCTGCTCTTTGGTGACGGCATGGACCAGTGGCGTAAGTAATGCGACCCGCACGCACTCTCCTATGGCCTCACTACCTACAAAGATGGCTATCTAAAGTCGCCGTCCGTTAGCCGATTAGAATGATATTCGAACGTTAATCTGTCCTTAACTATCCTTGTCCCACCCGCGTGAATATGCTCCATTTATTAACGTCAAGTTAACATATAAAATTCTTTTTCCTTAGCGTCCGGACTTTTCGTTCACAATGAGGAAAGAAAAGGGCCTCAAAGGCAACTTCGGCCGCGTTACGCCATCAGTTACTTCTTCTTGGCCTTTTTCTCGGCCTTCTTTAGGGCCTTGAGATGCTTGTCGTGTGCGGCGCGCAGCTCCTTGAGGCGTCTCTTCATGCGCCGCCGCTCGTCGCCGCCTAGCCCCATCAGCTTGAGGTCAGCCGAACCCAGGGTGAGTAGCAACGATCCGTCTACTCCTCGCGCCGCAAACGCGCCCGCGTGCCGCTCCAGACCTTCGCCTAGGGTGGACACCCACTGCCAAACCTGGAATATACACCCGTTATGTTTTATTGGTACATTATTTTTGTTATGGCATACCTCCGTCGCAAAGAAGAAACAAGGACAAAGATCTCGTTTAAAGGCATATTTTCTTAAGTATGCGAGACATTAACTACAAAATGTTATATGGACCAATCCATATAACATGGCAAATGTCGCAATTGTGTATAAAACAATTACTTAAATAATACTTGATTGTTATACTTTTATAATTATAGTAAAAGTAAAATGCTTATTTTGTAAGATAAGCAGTATCGAATTATATTTCGGCTTACAGTTATTGTAGTTGAGAGTGCAAGCTCATAGTGTGTCGCATGGTAGTATCTTATGGTATTCAGAGAAGATACTGCTCCGTGGTCTAGTGGTTAGCATGTTCACCGCAATCGAGAGGTCCTGCGCTCGAGTCCCGTCGGATTAAAGTGTTATTTGGATTTTTGAAATTCTAATAACAGTCTGAAGTCAAGAAGTTGGCGGTGTCACACCCCCGTGCCTCGTGGAGTGCGCGTTAAGCCGTCGTGCTAGTGTAATACACGTCAGATAGGCCAAAGAACTGTAGGCGTCGCGCTGGTGAGTGTCTATGTTACCTGGTGCTTGGTCCATTGCTGCGTCGTCAGCGGGGCGGGGTCGGGCGGCGCGTCGGCGGCCGGCTGCGGCTGCCACGGCACCTCGCCGCCGACTACACAAGCCGGGGCTTTCTTCACTACAACCACATCACGCCTCGTCACCCACACGACACCGCACGCACGGGCGGCGAGTGCGGCGCATGTGGCCAGAGATAAGGCGACATATTGGACCACAACTGACGAGTCATCCAGTCTTGTATCAGTTAAGAGTAATGGGGGATCCCGAGAAGAGGAATAAGGTGCTCCCTTCAAAACGTAGCAGACCTTAAAACTAGCCTTTCGAGAGAGATACAAAGTTCGAAAGACTACGGAAGAAAAGGGCCTCCCCGATTAAATTCCATCCTTATCTAGATCCACACTAGTCCCCTTATTAGGAGATGACTCACTGTGATATAGTTTACTTTATTACACCCTATAAATAATTAAAGAGAGATCACTCGTCAGGTAGGTCCGGAAATACAGATTAAGATATCATTAAATATAATAAATAGAAAAGCAAGAAGCACATAATATGCGAACACGGAAAGCACAACTTATCCAAAACCCTTAAGCTATTTATACCATATGCACACTGCGCTTTTAAGGATTACAATATATGAAAAAATACTGAAGTATGTTTCTTGTCATAACATTCAAGAGCCAGCCGTCAAGTTGCAACTTAGATTTAGAAGTAAAAAACCTACGTGTCCTAATATGGATATGATATTTTATAATCTTTAGTGAACCTTGGTTATAACTACAAACACTATTAGAACGAATTTTATCGCGGTTTATTTAGATATTTTTCAAACACCCCGTATTCTCTCAAGTCCTTCTGTGGCCATCTTTATTTAAAAAGTTCTGATTGAAAAGTATCTATAGAAAACTGAGATAAAATACGTTAAATAGGTAGTTCTATTGTAAAGATTAACATTCGCATAAGATTAAGACATCATAATGCCCTAGAGGTCGTTCCATGCTACAAACCTCTGGCGTTGGCCTCGCTGACGGCCTGGCGTATCTCGTCGACGAGCTCGTTGGTGAGCTGCACGGGATCGGGATGCGCAAGTGCGTGCGCGTGCGCATGTGCATACACGTCTGCGTGTGCATGCGCGTCGGGCGCCGGAGACGTGCTGGCGAGCCGCCGCTCGCGCTCCGCTAGCACTTGCTTCAGCTGTTCGGCCAGCGACGCCGCCGGACCTATCGTCCACCCATTTCACATTCTCTAAAGATTGGTCGCTTCGTGCTACTACGTTTTTACTATATTCGGCCCTAATCTAGGGCGAGGTAGTCCTAAAATCCTCTATAAGATCATATGATTGCTAACACTAACAGATGTTTCCTTTCAGCTGGCTTATAGTCGCTTATACGCGCGCCAAAACGCAAACGCCGCGTTTATTTCAACATAAAACAAATATTTTTAAGCAGCTCTTTTCATTTGACGTGCTACGATATCAATTCGAATTATGTATATGTATAATATAAAATAGATAACTAGGATATTACCTTTTCTTTATGTCAAATGTTCTTCAAGCGGTTATCATATTTTGAACTCTTGATACTACCGAAGATCTGAGATTTGAATTGATAATTGCAAAAAGTGTTTTTGCAAAATTTTTAAATAATTATAAACATTCAGCATTGAAAAATCAAGAAAAAAAAACTAAACAAAAAACAAACGCTACCTAAATATTTTGTAGATCAAACAAGTCATATTAACTTTAGTCGAATAATATCGTAAAAAATATTATTATAAAAATATTAAATGTCATTTCCTATCCCAATGACAAGCCATGAAATCAAGCCTCAATATATATTTGAAATGCAATCTGTACTCCCAAACATTTGTTAAAACACAAAGCTCGCAACACTCTGGATTAGTACAAAACACGTGATAGATGACAATGTATGGAGCATTAGAACCTTCTGTGCTGGTTTGGCGAAAGTAAGTTAGTGAAAAACATATCGTGAACTTTAAACTTATTATATTAATATATTAAGAATTATGTGGCACTCGAATAGACTGTGTCCTGCAGCAATATAATATGTTCCGACGCTTAAATATTTTAATGATGGTAATTGATCTGTGGTAGCTCAGCAGAGGCGGCCAATGTGGTGTCAGTAAGTGGTGGCTTGATTAAGTCGAAGTCGAAGCTTAGTGACTCTTAGTGTTGCCACATTGTATCCTAGTTATTTTTGTTTGTATTGGTTACATAAGACAATTACCAATCATACCCTAAAATATGTATATCATTCAACAAATGAACCCGTATAAGTAAACAAGTTTTCGCTACAGCTCCAGAAGATTCTCGAAACAGTTTAACGGTGTCATCCTTATGTCGGGATGTATGCGGCGGGGGATGCGCTGACTCACCGGACAGCGGCAGATGCCGCAGGTCGCGCGAGTACACGCCGTCGTCGGTGGTGCTGCCGATGGAACTGCCACAGCTCTGACGCGTGTCGCGCTGAATACACATATCATGGCAAATATGACACGTGTTAGTAACGAGATACATGGCATAGTATATGATTTCAAACACTATTAATGTATATTTTTTTTTATCATTACAACACGTTTCCGTAACATTAAATGGCATCGTGCGCACGTCCCACTATAGTGGGGAGGCGGACCGCTTCCCCCTTTTCGGTCCTAAAATAATCACCCACAAAATACTCCGGTACATCTCTTTCCATCTGCGGAAAAAGAGGGACGTGGGGGAGGGTCTGTTCCTCTCTTTCGTCTGCCTAAAACGACGACCGACGATCTGTAGGGGCGAGGGCGCCGCCAACATAAAAATATAATAAAAACTCCTTCCAAAAAAAAATTACTTGTATGAAGAATGACTCTATGAAGTGTAAGATAACTATTCCCTGTGTATAATTACCGTGTGATGCGTGTGGGGCGCTCCGGACGTGGATTCACTGAGAGATTCATCGGCTGAGTCGTTGTACGAGTCGTCGAGTCCGTCATACTACAAATATACGTGAAGTTTAATAAAAATATACTCTCATGAGCACATTGAGACAAAAATAAACAAAGATTTATGTAAATGTAATATGGCATCACCACTATTTCGTTTCGCATCGAATCCTTAAAAATTGATACTCACATCAAGGAGGTTGCCATTAACCGCCATGTAAAAGATATATACAACTGGATAGCTGATATACTAGTTCAACACTAACGTCACTTGAACAATCATCATGGTCTATTCTGACTGACGAAGGAGCTCGGACATACCACATCAAGTAATAAACACATTGCACACAGATAATAGTTAATTGGTTGCTAGCATGTGACGCCTGGTGCTATGTAATGCATTGGTGTCGTCAGTATACCATTACGCTGACTATTCCCAGTGTTATATAACATTTTCGACATCCTTCACTTGATGAATATGAAATTAAAAACTATTGTATGATACTCATCAGGTATTCACTGGAAAATCGAAAACGGGCATAAATGTAAATATGATATTTAATCAATAGCGCAAATTGTATAAAAATACTTTTTATTTGTCAAGTTGTGGCAATTATATTTTGCAACTTGGATATTTTATAAAAAAAAGTATATCTGTCATCTTTGACTGTTAGACTGAAGGTGTGCTCTGTGTCAAACATAAGTGTAACTCTTTTCCTTTTCTCTACGAGGCGGACGGAGGTATTTCTTAAAAAGTGTTAATTAAATAGTTTGTTCTTTTCCGTCCGACTATATTTTCGTATCACGTATCACGATGCACGAAATATTTCATATAAAAAGGTGAGGTCATGATTTCTTGTCGACGCCATGTTCCATATTTTATGTTTCGAGAAGTCTTTGTTAATGTTAAAATGTCTTAATTCTCTTATGTATGCATTTTGATATGGCTATTTACATGATCTGCATGGCTATTAATTTGAAAGACCGTATCATTAATGTGTTAGTTTGAATAGTATAAGCCACGTGTGAAACTTGGATGTTAAATTCTTTTTATGGTAACAGAGAGTATATATATTGCCTGATTTTAGTTGGCTCATGAAGCCGAGAGAATGGGAATCTTATTGGTTGTGTGTTCTTTTTCAGAGCTCTTCCTTTTCCTTTTTTTATCAAATTGAGATTTAATGTGAAGAAATGATGTCACCATAATCTTCCACTATTGAAGTAGTAGGGAATTGAAGAACAATCAGGGTGCTGCTTAGATGATTGATTTATAATAAGACATAGAAATAATACCTTCTGGTTGCTGCAGGGAGTCTCGGACAACAGTAAAGACAGGACTCCTTTCCTCACTTTTTACTAACCCTTGTTAAAAACTGTATTGGTCTATTATTTGTTCTTGTAGTATCTTAAGATTGTTCTCAATTGTGAATGTGGAAAGACAATGATTGAAGAAATGTATTTGAAAGTCTAACTAAACCTCTAATAGCCCTCTACCCGCCATTGTTGACTTCTTATAGAATTGTCACAAAGTGACGTAATTAATTTTATCTAGAAGTGTCAATACACTCGATCCACTACATGTATCACTTATCCAGTTACATGTAGTAAGTACAGTGTGTGCGTGTCCGTATCACCTCCATCTACTCACCGAGCTGGCGTTGCTGAGCGAGTGCGGTGACGGCGCGTGCGGCGCGTGGTGGCGGTGTCGCGCTATCTCCGTACGTGCGCGGTGCGCCGACGTATCCAGCAGTGCGCCACGTGGCACAGCAGCATCCAGTTCACGCGACGCTGACGTCCCGCATGAGCTCCTTAAAAACGTAATGCTTACGCTATACACCTGTATAACTGCCTCCGTTATTCAAGTACAGGGGTGGCCAACTATGTATCAGAAGACACAAACATATAACTCCTACTATATTAATTATTTTTCTTTTTCATTAAGTATTGTAAGAAGATTTCACAGAAGTAGGTCAGGTATAATCTGATTTTAACTTTAATCAAGTTGGCCAGCTCTGATCTAGTCGCCTTTGATGCGTATATTGCGTGGTTATTTTTGGACTCTTCAAATACTACAATTATACTTACATGGTGTCGGTAGCAGTAGTCGGAACAACAGTAGCTACGGCAACCTGGTTCATAACATTCACTGGCGCGGCCGCCACAGTCGGAGACGCCGAGGTCACGTTCGTGTACGCAGTCACCGAGCTAGATTGCGACACGATGCTCGATTGGGATGTCACGAGCGTCGAGTGTGATGTCACAATGCTACTGTGTGATGTCACAGGGGTCCCCGTCGATTTAACTTCGCTCGCGGTTGTGGCAGTCACGTCCCCAATGTCAGGTATCTCTCTTTTTCTATCGGACTTGTCCACTTTGGCGTACTCGTCCTCGATCGGAGAGAGGTCAGAGAGATCGCTGTCCGAGCTCCAAGGATCTGTTGTATATGGATGTCTCAATATTATTCACAATCATAGAAAAACAAACGCATATTAAGGACGAGTATAGAAGAAGCGTAACAATTGACGTCGAGGACAGTTCGCGCACCTTAGCTATGAAGGCCTCGGCGCCGACGTGGCTGACGCTGGAGAGGATAATGACTGGGGGCCGTACCCCCTTTACCCTAAGACGCGTGAACGGGTGGTCTCACGAGCGGTAGTCTCGGAATACCTAGCCGATGCGGGGAGGTATTATTTGAGCTAAATCCTACTCTGACTACTAGAAATGTCCTACCCATACCCAGCAATCATAATGTATAAATAAAACCAAGGCTCGATAGATTCTTAGCTTAAAAAATGGTTGCAATGCCATTTTTTAAGCAGGGCGTGATTTGCTAACCCATAATTAAATTACAAGTAATATTACTTGTCTATATACACGTATGTGTGGGGAGCTTCTCGTTATGACTGCTCGCTTGCTTCTTCAATAAAAGCAAGTTACCGTTGATAAGCAGCGGGTCCGGGTCGGGGCGGCGCGGCAACGGCGGCGTCTCGCGCCGCGCGGACGGCTCGTGTGGCAACATCACCGGCAGACCCGCCTTCTTCTGCGTCTCCTACAAGGCACAAAGTGTTTTAAAAAAAGTGTTTTATTGAAGAATCGTAGATAAGACTGTAAAAAATACAAATTTGTACGAATTGTCGCGTTTGAAACGGTTTGTAAGACTACGAAGATCCATTGATGCCGGAATGTTTAACTAATCTGCGAATAGTGAAAACCGTCGGTAGACAGGTTTCGAGCTTTAAAAGAAGTAGAGAAAGAATCTTGACTGTCTCCCAATGAGATATGAATGAATGTCTCCCAATGAATTTATGATTTGAAATGAGTATATGCGGTATAAGCTTGTGCATGTATAAGCACACAAGTGAACCGTGTACTGTGCGTGCGTGTGTGCGTGCGCGTGTGTGTGTGTGTGTGTGTGTGTTTGTGGGCATGATTATATGCGTATAACTGTAAATGTGTGCGCGTACTCACCAGCAATAACACTTCGAGGCGCGCGACGCGGTCATGCAGCGCGGAGAGCGCGGTGGCGTACTCGCGGTGCGCGTCTCGCAGCGTGCCGCTCCACCACTCCTCCCGCGCACGCACCATAGCGCGAGTGCGTCGCCACTCACGTAGTGCGCGACGCGCCTGCAGTGAAAAACTAATTATACTATCAGTTTATACCAACACTGACCTCTATAAAACTGGATAGTCGATACGTATGGAAGAATTCAAATCTACGGGAAAGATTCGGAGTACTCACGCCCTAAAAAAAAAAGATCTTAACTGCAAAGTATTGAAATAGAATAAATGAAATAGAAATAAGAAAGATGTACCTTGTCGTACTTAGCGTGCGCGCGCGCGGCTGTGTCCGCGGCGGTGGCGAGCGCGCGACGCAGCTGTTCATGCGGCGCACGTGCCCCGCACCACTCACGCACGCGCGCGCTCACCTCTGCAGCGTCTCCACCACCCGCCTCCATGCCGACCAGCTGTACAAGAAACATTAGACCCCGATCACAATTTTGTCTGGCGTCGATGACCTCTTATGACGTACTTAATTAATATAATCTATACTAATGTTATAAATAAGTAGAGATCTGAACTCTGAAAAATAGTGGTTCCACCATGATGCGATAATGGGATCTGAGAACGCAGGTCGCTGCTAGTTAGAAATAAAGTGAATGAAGAAGATATGACGGAATGTGAAAGGACGGGGAGAGATCAAATAATATATTTAATGTGTTAAGTACGCAGCGCCATGCTGCCGTATAATGACCAGCACGACCCGGAACGCGGCTCTCGCTCACATGACACCGCCATAAGCTAGTGCGATTCGTGCTGTTATTGAGTTTCCGTGGCCCGTTGAATGGGACGAGAAAAGGTTGCCCTTTGAGATTTGTAGATCTGCATAAAAATAATGCGTCATCAGGAGACAACAAGTGCTCGATTATGTCCTAACATATGTTAAAAAAAGATACTTGGTAGAAGCGGCTTGCGAGGAACCGTTAACCAGTCGGAGGGGACGAAGAAAGGAGGGCAAAGCATCAGTCTATCTTGAAAAGAGTCTTAACTGATCAATTGGCCCTTAAATATTACTGTAAAAACTGTGGGTACCTCGTTGAGCAGCGCGCGCAGCTCCAGTATCTCGGGGTGTCGCGGGGCGGAGTCCGCGGCCGGCGCATCTTCCTCCTCCACCGCCTGCCGCCTCTGCCGCTCGCGGGAAGCTCTGACGAAATTTCAATTATTAATATCCAATATTATAATTAATGGCCTAATAAGGCCTAATTGTACCTACGACGGCCTATTTATACAGAGGCTACGCAAGTGGTATAATGTCATGTGTGCATTTAATTCATAAGTGTGTGCGTAGGACACAAGTGCACTATCTATTCTCTCATTCTTGCATTTCGATGGGATGTTAGTCCGACACGGTCGGATGAAAATCACGCCCAGTAGTGACATCTTAAAATGCTTTCTTAGGCACGGGGGTGTAACACAGCCACCTACCAAACACCGGACACTATCGTTAGGAATTGGTAAATCCCAGTTACACTTTTTGTCCTGACCCAGAACTATTGATCTAGTGGCAAGCACATTTGGCCAAAAATCATGACTCCGGTTGTAAATTTGTATTTTTACATAACAAATGAGTTCTAAGCATCGGACGTATTGTATTATATCACATCCCATATCTAAGTCTATTTGTTATTGTTTTTAATGAATCCTTTTATTATTACCGTTCCTCTCTCTCTTTGTCGGCGGCCAGGGACTGTCGGATTAGATGCGCCACTTCGCTGTTCTCTGGGTCCTTCTCGCGACCAATCAAGAACTTCACCGGCCCCGACGTGTTGCGGAGTACTGACGCGGCGTACGCTTGCGTCACACCCACCTGAACATAAACCAAGTAACAACTTAAATGTTTGTGACATTATCTTATCGACTCTACTTAAACGCTAAGCTCACAAATTTGCGGTGCCACTTGTCGCACCGCAAATTTGTGCGCTCATTTTAAATTGTCGCGTAGTCTTTAATAACATGCACTTAAGTTTTAACTTTTGCTTAGATCGATAATGGCCAGCTAATAAAAGTGATTGTGTACAGAACTTTGTTCTGGAATTATGTGCTAGGTTAGATTTTCATTACACACGTATATAACGTCTTTTTGCGATTCAAGCAGATATCGAATCATGTCTATCGGTCACACACAAATCAGTTTTTCCGTCCACTTTGTGAAGTATTTTTACAAGTCAGGAACAGACGAGCGTCTGTTCGTGCGCTACTGATATCGTTGCGGCGGGTAACTAGTACTAACCAAACTCTTTCCATCGACCTCTATAATCTGATCGTTGACTTGTATGCGCCCGTCCCTCGCCGCGGCGCCGCTCTCGGTGATCGTCTTCACGAAGATGCCCAGCTTCTCCAGCCCCGCATCCGCACCGACGCCCATACCTGGAGAGCGGTAAATGAGTTTAAATATAGAGTGGCCCTATTTTCTGGCTACTTAAAAGGATCTTCGGTCCATCGGTGGCATATCTTTAAATCTAATATTTAGAAGAAACAACAGCCTAGAACCAACAAGCGTACGCAATAATAGGGATACAGCAGACTCACTATAAGATCATTGACAATTTCAAATTACATAAATGACAGTTGTGAATGATCCTCTTCAGATATGTCAAACCAACAGCAATCAGAGCCGTTTGGTGACTACCGACTTCCATGAACATCCGCAAAAATTTTGACATCTTTCACCCCATCCACTCAAATTTAGCATAATCGACATGCACTTACCCTCCTCCCCTACAATCGGCCACCATTTACAAACCATACGAACCGCCGAGATCAAATCATAGCCATCGCTTTTAAGGCGTGTCCAGCGATGGCAGCCCCGGGCGGGTAACAAGCCCAAGGCCTGTCATGCAGCATGGTACTAGCATGTTACTTTAAGGTTATGTGAAGCGCCACTCACCGATGATGGAGAGCCCCAGCCCGTCGGCGCCCTTGACCAGGTCGACGGGAAACACGTGCATCTTCTCGACGCGCTTCTCCAGCTCGTACTCGGCGCTGGCCGCCACCGGGTCCACGTCCTCGTTGCGCCGGTCGTACTCGCGCACCGAGTGCGTGGAGAACACGCGCATCGGCTGCGTGCTGTCAACATACAATGATCTCCATGTCACTGGATAGCCGATTCCTATGGAACGATTTTAAATATGTGCGCCTCCCTATACTAACTAAATCACTCAACATGTCGAGCTTCATAGCAATAAACCTATAGACACTATACCTTTTTTACCAAAGACACCATAGTATTTTAGTCAAGGGCATCATTTTATATATTTTATATTCCAGACGTTTCGGTTACTTTACAGCACGCAGGTTACGGAAGGTCCTGTGACTCTTTTGACTGTTCCGTAACCAGCGTGCTGGTGATCATGGCTGATAATAATCGAAAATTCGAGAACGCTAAATATGTCGTTAAATCTTGTAAGTATTTTACGATAGCAGTTTCGTATAATATAACCTTTTAAAAGCACTTTCGGATTGTATATGTAACTCGCATGTTTTATATTACCTGAACTTAACTTTAGAACTCTTCTTAACAAATACAATAGGGTAATAGTCTTCGTCGTCATCCTCATCGACCGGTGGCAGCCCCGCCACCTACGAATATTAACGATATCTATAAATCATGCCTATTTATGGTTATACCTGCGCATTGCCATAGGAGCTGCATGGGAGGAGGTAGTGCATGCATAGTGCCTGACGCTACTTTCCCCTATGTAACGGAATTCGGCCGGCACTACCGGAGTGATACCCCTCGCTCACATAATATCACCGTAAAAAGGCCCCTATTTCTAGTTTGACCCCTATTCTATAAAAAATATTGTCATCCTGTAGGACAGGTCAGGTTAAAAACCTTAACCATTAAAGGAGCATTAGCAAACTGAAGCATTCAAGGAGCATGAGCAAACTTAAACATTAAATGAGCGCGATAAACAGTAATCATTATGGCTGTTGAAAATTATGCAACTCAATGCGAAGCGAGTGCTTTAGAGTCGATTATTTACGTGATATGAAATGTAAGTAAGTCACACTGTATGGACAAGTCGAGTCAGTTCAAGCAAATAGATGCTGTAGTTCATATGATACCTCTGTATAAAAGTGGCCATCCTCAAAGTAATGTATGCCATTCTCCTCGGCGAGCTCGCGCAGCGCGTGCGGCGGGTAGTGCTCGAACACGTTGTCGACGGGCTCGGCGGCCTCGGGGTCCTGCACGGGGCCCTGCGGGGGCTCGGGAGCCGCCAGGGCCTCCACCACCTCGGGCTCCGGCGGCCGCGAGTCCGCCTCTAGTGACACGAACTCGTAGCTCTCGTCCACGGACTGCATACTGGAGTGTACATCAAAAGTGTTATTATTACAACATTCTGTACCTTTATACCATGGAACTCTATTTAAGGATGATGTAGTTAGCCACTTGAACTATCATCTCAGCAGCTCTTAAACTAAAATAATTCTTAGAATGCATTCGCGAGAAGTATTGCTACCGGTATAGCAAATAATTAATCGATTGATAGACGCATGCATGATAATGTGCATTACAATTCTGATTCTTTTGACGACCGGCTGGCTCAGTTGGCAAGGTAGTGTTTAGTCCGCGTGTTACACCAGAGCTCGCGGGTATACATGTATTATATGTATTTATATAATAAAAATCTTGAATATTAAATATATTTCAGTTGTCTAGTACCTGTAACACAAGTACTTACGGTACTTATCACAGGACTAGGCTTACGTGGTGTGATAAGTCCACAGACATTACTATATTTCTTTGTTTGGTAACTGAAGCACTGTGTACTAACTTCCAGACTTCCTTATTTCTTAAGTTTTAATTCTATCCATCATATCCATTTATATAGAGGTCAGTGGGTAACAGTAATTATACATGGCAATTATCATTATTGGACTTAAGTTTGATTGGTACTAATTCTAGGAATTATTGTTCCGATATGCAAAATTCTTTCGCCGTTAGATAGCCCCTTTTCATTTGTTGAGTTTGAAGGTTTCAAAAAAAAAAGAAGCGAAGTGTGCGTGTTTAGCCGCTGTATGCTGGCAGTAAAGAACGTAATGATTACCTCTCGTAGGAGAGCACGGACTGGTAGCTGTCGTTGAGCGACACGCCGTTGTCTTGTGGAGGCGCGTGAGGCGACAGCAGCGCCACTATCTCCTGCGCCTGCTCGTCCGACAGCAGCGCTTCTTGTCTGCGACAGAACCAGACATGATGCAGTGCGCAAATGTGTGCGCAGACACAACTGCATTAGGTGCTGTGGCGCCGTGCATGCATGAGATTGTAAACTGTTATGAGAAATTAAACATCCCAATCACTTGCCTCCACATTACCAGGGGATAATTATGCATGCACATTTCCACTAGACATTTTACTCGCATCTCCTGTGGTAGGACTACTGGAAAAATTCTTAAATGATGGAATAGGTCGTACGTTTGTATTGTAAGTTTTTTATGTATGGATGTATTGTGTGCATAACAACGTGGAAGTCTTAAGGCAACGAGGGATAGATTTACAGTATTACAGAGAAATTGAATCGGCATCCAGGGATTTTATAGTTACCTATTTTAAGTTCTACTCATTGGACGTAAGTGACTCCTATTCGCCCTATATTAATTCCTATTTTGTATATAATGTTTTATTGCTGTCTCGATGTGCTTTTTGTCTGCGACAGAACCACACCAGTCACGCCGGCCACGGTGTCTTTATATACTAGCCAACGCAAGACATTATAGTGCGCAAATGTGTGCGCAGGCGCAAGTGCATTAGGCGGTGTTGAGCAAGCACTACCGTGAAGTATATTCACCTCTCATAATACCAGGGTGGATTGGTGTCTGTATTTTTGCGTTTAGTGGGGATTTTTAAAGCCTGAAGCCCCGAAATAGGGGGATTGATTATAGAACAATAAGAGAGAATGGCATCTGCAGATTCTCTGGTCTTGTCATCTTGTGATCAGACCCCTTTTTAACTACTATGAAATAAAAAGAACCACAACCATTTCATTGAAACCAATAACGAGTCGAGCAACTTGAAATAAAAGCAATCAACAATTATTCATTAAGAGAGAAACACGTACAGTTAAGAGGCCTCTTACTCGGTGTAATACCACAAGAACTAAACAATCACTACATTTCTAGGATAAGAAATAAGTTCATACAAAGGAAGCCTTACCTGAGCTTTTTCTCCAGTATACTGCAAATTTGTTCGGGCAAGAATGAAGCGTAGTGCGCACAGGCGGCATGCAAAATAGTAAAAAAAAAACATTTAATAACAATAAAAAGCCAGAAAAATAAGATCCTAAATATGCGAGGGTAATACTTACGAAGAAGGAATTTGCGAACAAAGACTTAGCGTGCAACAAACAAGAAGAAATTGTATTTACATATATACATATATAGTGCAAATGTTTCTAAAATTTACGATAAAGAATTAACCTTATGCCTAACCTTAACATAACCTTGTGCCTTAAAATTATATCTAATAGGTGTTTAAACTAAACAATAAAAATATAGCACAATTATTGATAATTAAACTAATTTACTGGCTGTACTTTTAAATAGTCCTTATATAAAATAAAGTGTAAACAACATCATGATAAGAAAAAAATATTATAAGATTTTTTTTAAATATTATCTCCTGATAAACGATCCTTCGTTTAAAGTGCTATTAACTCTATTTTTTTAAACAAAACGACACTTCACGTCCTCTGCCACTCCTATGTCTCCAGGATCGACAGCAGGCAACACTTACGACCCTATTGTACAATTGCAGACAGCCCGAGAGAATACTATACTATACTGCCTTGGAACTCGCAACGAATTCGATCAGAAGATAACATGAGGAGTAGGAAATGTTTTTTATTAACACATCAGTTTAAGTTACTGCAATTAAATCTAGAATTAATCCCTAATACCAATATAAAAAAATATAAATGAGACAGTAACTCTCGACTGTGACGTCGTCACCGGCGGATCTTAGAACCTAATATTATTATCATATTATAATAGTTATTACGTAGTTGCTATTACTATTCCACCAAAAACCTAATATTGCTTTGAGTGCATGCATACAATTTCTGTTAAACATTAATCTCTGATTATGCGGTGAGGTGTTGCAGGATTCCATCACGCCAACTCTTCACACTATTTAATATGTACATAATGTGTAGTGAGTGGCGACTGATAGTATCATTGGCCTATCCGATCCTATTAAAAAATATAGATGGTTACTATCAGTGTTACACCCTAGACTAGTAGCGAGTGACGTGTCGCGACCCATTCGGACCTGACGAAATGTATTGCACTTCACGCCAGTGTGTCAGAAAGCATCATTCATTTTTTAAAAATATTTTACTACGCCGCCAAAGTTGTACCACGGAAAAAATATTACAATTAACGGTAAAAAAAATAAGGTACCCATAATAATAAAAGCTAACAGGTTCCTAGGAAATTATCTCCAAACGAGTTAAGATATGTCGTAGTCGGCTTACGGCTGGCCATTTTCAAAAACAGGGCCGTTTTATTTTGTGGCGAGCCAACGATCAGCCACATTGAATACGGCTTAGTGAAATTGCGCCAGAAAGAGTTCGGAGTTATACGATATTCAATAAAGCTGACCTTATTGAAATAAAGTGAATCATTATCCGCCTTTTTTGACACGTTTTACTTCCTAACTTTAACACTCGTGGCGTTGCTTGACATAACAACAACAATGGCGTCGATTGTAGAATAGAGAGAAATAAGAAAACTATGCCGAGATTGATTCGCCTCATAATAAATGAATAAAATGTGTTGCAATCCAATGATGTGTAATTTTGAACTAATTACTACAATACTAAAAAAAAATAGATAAAACAAAGTAGCAGATCAAAGAGAAAGATTTCATCTCAGTCACAATATTTGTGTGCCTACATAGAAAGTGCACACTCCCGCTTCCCCTTGCAGGTCGCCTAATCCTTCTAGCGCCATAAGGATGCTGCCGGAGAGCCGATATGACGTAATCGACGCTAGGTCTACAGATATTGTGACAGGATAGCAAGTAGGTTTTAATTATACGCGAAGACTAGGTCATGCACTTAACAAGTGTTTATAGTATTTATTGTATAATTTACATGTAAAGCGTGCGTCTATTATAAACTGACCTGGAACTGAGTAGTATCTCGGCTTCGTCGGGGGTCATGCTATCCGGCTGCTTGTCATCCTCCCCGCGGCCATCGCCCGGGTGGTCCTCCGACACGCTCCATTGGCTGGTGGTCGACTTATCGAGCACCTCTATGGAGCCCTGGCTGGCCTCGCTCACAACCACCCCAGAGTCCTGTAACAGGGTTAATTATCACTGAATACAACTAGACTTTCAATATATACCTATGAAAGTGGAGATTTACATATCCATGGCGCCCAAAACTATCACAACTTCACAAGATATTTCACAAGTAACTGAATTTGAAATAACAATATCATTGCTTTCAAATAAAATTTATTTGAGATTCGACTTGTGCGCTCATCCACAGATAGCTAGTTAAATCTATAAACACTGGTAATAGAATCTCGGTTCGTAGGTAAGTAGGTAAAGCCTATTCTCATTTCGATCTTACGGGCGATGATACATGTGCTATAATAACACAGAGAAAATGCGAGTGGTACTGTAGTATTGCGGCTACTCCCATTACACTTATCGGTTCTGTTGAGAAAGATTTCTTTTCTACGCTACGCTCGTAGCATATATTGATTCGATTTGTAATCTCTCATCCATATTGGACAAACTCAGTAAGATCGTGGCCCACAGTGCTTGGGAAGATACTTAAAGCCTGCTGCAGCACGTTAAGTGTCGCGGTCTGCGCTACTTAACTATCCGGTGTAAGAAAGTACTTGTTATTTTCTAGTGTAAGTACACGTCGGGATCCAAGTCGCTTAGCCATTGTCAAATGAAAGAAAAGTACTAGGGTGGATCTAAAAGATCGTGGCCTAACCTACATGGAGCTATGACATCTTTTTAATCTACCGTCATTTATTAGTATGTGTCATATTGATTTATTGTGCGCAGTTTCATTCCGATACTGCAAAATATAAATTTTCTGTGATTATTTGTTTGAAGCAATCTGACGCAATTTTCAATAATCGAGAAAATTGAACACCGTGCAGTCATTAAGTACCTCAATAAAAAAGGCCTATCACCAAAAGACATCCATTAAGATATGGTGTGCACTTTGGGGGAGTCTGCTCCATCGTCATGTCAAGAAGTGGGTAGCTGAGTTTAAGCGCGGTCGTGAGAGCATTAAAGATGATCCTAGGAGTGGAAGGCCTACATCCTCTACCACGAAAGAAAACATCGATAAAATTTGTGATCTCGTACTGGGTGACCGACGTTTGACCATTGGTAAGATAGCTGAGATAACAAACATTAGTAATAGCCGGGTGCAACACATAATAACGGAAGAGTTGGGGTTCCATAAGGTTTCTGCTCGCTGGGTCCCGAGGTAGCTTTCAGCTGAACAAAAACGAGTTCGATACAAAATTTCGCGAGACTGTTTGGAACTTTCTGAGACTGATTCCGAAGACTTTTTGTCTAGACTTGTTACCATGGATGAAAGCTGGGTTCACCACCATACTCCTGAATCAAAGCAACAATCCAAACAGTGGAAAAGATCAGACTCTCCTACACCGAAAAAGGCTAAGGTCGTCTTGACGACTAACAAAGTCATGGCTTCTGTTTTTTGGGATGCGAAGGGCATTATTTTTGTAGATTATTTGCCGAAAGGTCAAACTATAAATTCTAGTTATTATTGTAACCTTTTACGAAGACTCCAGGAAGAAATAAAAGAAAAAAGGCCGGGTATGTTGCGTAAGAAAGTTTTGTTTCATCAAGACAATGCACGTGTTCACACTTCGGTTGAAACAGTGTCTGTAATCCATGATTGTGGCTAGGAATTGCTGCCCCACCCATCTTATTCGCCGGATTTAGCCCCTTCGGATTATCATTTATTTCCAAATTTAAAAAAACATTTGAGTGGCTCGAAATTTTCGACCAAAGATGAGGTGGTATTCGCAGTAAACGATTATTTCGCCGATCTTCCGCAATCTTTTTTTTTTCGAGGGGATAAACAAGTTGAAGGTCAGGTGGAAGAAGTGTGTTGAACTAGATGGATACTATGTCGAAAAATAAAAATAAATTTAGATCCACTTTTCTTTCATTTTCTAGGTCGGGCTTAGAACTTTTAGATCCACCCTCGTAGTATGTAGCTACGTCATTGTCCAGTATGAATAGATTACCTCCCATGCACCGAGACCCATCCGGATTCCACTGTCTAGTAAAAACATATCCAGATTGAGGTAGCTACGCCACAGTCGAGTGTAAGGACATCACCTGCTGCTGCACAGAGAGCGTGTCGGGGTCGTGGGTGTCGCGCTGCTGCTGGTCGCGGTAGTCGGCGGGGCGTAGACGCGCGCACACCTCCGGGGACGGCTCGTTGAACCCGCCCTCGTCCGACACGCTCGGCGTGCGCGAGCGGCCGCGCGCGCCTTCCTCCGGCTCCGAGCATTTGCGACCACCGCCTACTGCACACAACATAATAGCTTATTTAGTAGATCCTAGATAATTTTATTTTTAATATTTTTTATTTTTAATTAAAACTGTTATTATTCCATAAAATTAAACAACTTTAACGGAGTTTGGAGAACCATGGTCAAGGCACATATGACAGATGTCCAAATATCACATTTAATAAAATACTTATTATTTCTTAGGTATACTGTGGTTCTACGTGCGTAACATATTAGTTCAGTTAATAGTTAGCTGTAGTAAGAGGAAGTGCCATGGAGCATTTGCCACGAAAATGTAAATAGCGTCTTATTCAAATGTAATTAGTGCTAGACTGGTTTTCTGGTACCGTACCTAACCCGACACTAACATCTGTATCACGATAAAATGATAACAATTTGAAGTATTTCGCTCTTCCCAAACACTGAGGGCTTGAAAGTCGCACGCTCATCACTATGTTGCATTCACCGGCCCTGATTCGGGACCGGGACCAAAGGTGTGTGAGGCTCGCTGTACTTTACAGTGCCAAATACCTACCGCGAGTGCTCTCAGTGCCGCTTTTGGAACTACAATTCATGTGCGATTAGGTGAGGTTCCCATCGTGAATCCTTGGCCCATGCACAAAAGCGCTGCCTCGTGTTGCGTTTTAGTCCCCCTGCTCTTCTGCGCAGAGGAGAGCCTCTTATAAGATAGGTATACAGAGCAAGGTGTCAGGATTCATCCCAGGCCACTGAGCCCACCGCCACTATGAAGTCCTCATCGAGCGCAGCCTGATCTACTCGTAGTTGGTCGACTACAAACAAGGAGTCGATCCACGCCTCGAGCTTTAATTACGTGCCGCTTGAAAGATTGTTTTAATAAGCCCTTTTGTTAATGTTGATTAACATTTTACAGTCAACTGTCTCACGGTGTGACGTGTGTGTGAAACTGTGGCACAACGTAGCTGAGTAGATACAGATGCATTTCAAAACATGGCACAATATTTAAATAGACGTTTACCCCAATAACACATTACAATTGGGCTTAGGTTTCTCAGAGGACGCAATTTAATTTTTAAACTCTCTTCTCAAGGGTCGTGGTAAAGTTTTAGGACTAAAATTAATTTCTGTGGCCACCTTGAAAAAGGGGCGCAGACCAAATACCACCATTGCATATCTGGTGCAGATGATTTTTCGGAACATAGACTATTTTTATAGACGTTATTTTTGATGTAGATAAAACTCTCCGCAATTTTGATTTAATTAATTTTATTCCTAAAACCAATGATAAAAAGTTAAGTACGAAATGTAATGTAAATTTTATAAAATTGTTTTTGTTATTAAATTAATTATTAAATATATAGTAAACCAAAAGTAGAAAAGTAAAGTACGAAAAGTGATGAAAAATTTATAAAAAAAATATTTTAATCTTTATTACCGTTTTCTTGGTCATCGCAATCTGGAATTACATAAAAATTACTTTTTATCCCGTAAAAATACGTACGTGATGTTTGAAGAAAATTGATAATTGAAAGAAAACCTATGATACTTGACACCGTTGTGTATTATTAAATGGTTTCGGTTTCGTGCGTATTATTGGGCAATCTACTTCTAAATCTGCGAATGCGGGTCCATAATACCAACCGGACCGCAGTCATGGCAGATAAAGGTATCTATGGGTCCATGAATGAAATAAATGGTATCGAACTACTCCGTTTGTACGTGCTACATCACTAGTAGATTAATTAGTCTATATTAAAATAGCAAACTGTTTACATTCGTATAATAAAATGGCTCCACGTCGCAACGGCCGCGCACTAAATAGGTCAATTACTTTATTTTAACATTGGTTTAGAAAACCGCCGCTGAAACGCCATGTGTGCGTTCGGTGCGAACAAATTTGCACAAACATTGAAAATTGCGCTTTGGCTTTTGTCATGATTATGTAAAATTTTATGACCCAAAGTTATTGTAGAACATATGGTGATGTAACTCTCCATATATTCTTGAGTGTATTTGAGTCATTATGTTTTTTCTTGCGATTTTCCTAGAAATATATGCAAGTGATCTAAAATAGATTACTTGCATATATTATCTTTGCCAAATTTATTGAATAACAGGACATCAACGAACACTGAAAAGAAGATGTTTGGACAAAGAATGTTCACGTAGTCTTTAATGTAAGATTAAGTACTATGGGCTCTCGGAGGAGTCGGGCTGAGCTTCCCCTTCGTCACTCTCGTTTCTCATAGGGATTGAGGTTTCAGATCCACCTGTAAAAGCTTCTATAAATATTGTTAAAGCCACTAAGCCAAAATGTCTCTTAACCTATCACTTTTATTTACACCAAATTCAATTTAATTTGGCTAAGTCGTTATATTAACTGTATAAATCGCGCCTATTAGTTAGCTCGACGTATCTAATATGGTAATGGAGTTTGTTTGTTGCCAAATCGACTATCGCTATCGTCCTACGCTGTTCAAAAACTTGTCATACGTCTTTGCTTTACGTTATACATAATTTCGTATTTCCTATTTAACCATATTATTTTCTGTTAAATGCTTTCAAAGGTGCTTAAATACTCTTTTGTTGGCTAAAGACTTCTTCCGCAGTATGAAAACAACCTTATAACTTAAAACAACTAAGCAAGCTTGAAAACTTTCCCATCGTATTACAAAAAGTACAGTTTATAAAAATATTTTGGATAGAGTACCGAACATGGTCTACGTTCGCTTTTATGTACGTAATTGTTCAAGCATAACTTATTTTGTCAACCTAATAAGCATTTAAGAATCGGGTTTATATGTCTACCTTCAACAAATGTTATGTATTTGAGACGCTAACCAAAGTCACAAATATTTTTTAATTAAGTTCATCAAGGGCATCAGCACTCATATATGGTTATTGCTAGGGAAGATCGCCTACCTCTTCGGGATTATAGGTTAATAAATATCCATATTTTGTAATAATGGACATTTCAATCATCGCATCCATCTTTCGTTTTAAAATTCGTTTCCCTTGCATTAAAAAAAAACGCTCCCCGGCAAACTTTTATCAAACCAAGGAGTGGAGCATTTTGTTAAGGCATCACAAAGATGTTTTATAATGGAGTACAAAGAAACTTGCGCATCCTACATTCGGAATCCGGTGAAATGTAAGTCAGTAGATAAGCCTTTTGTGATAGTAATTAAATATGTATCATCATTTCAGCCTTTGTCGGTTTATGGCTGGACATAGGAATCCTTCTGAACTTGCATTCAGCTCGGACGGAGATCGCCACTTCGTGTACCTAAAAAGCGGCCTTCGTTGTAGAATCTAGAGGGCCCATATCCGTATTGTTCTCATGAGTGTGTGACCTGTCCACAGTCGCATTACAGGGTACATTAGGTCCGCAACCAGGCAACCGATGACAAACAGCACAAATTAGAGAACAGTGGGTTTTTCTAGCGTCGGAGGCCAAGTTACTCACTGGCTCGATGAGCCCCGCAGAAAAGAATATGTAATACATATTAGATCTACATAATATAATAATTTATTAATTATAATAGTTGCTCAAACGTCTTTTAGTAAATATATTATGACAATGCTTAGAAATAATAACATAATAATACGCCAGTTAGCTAGTAAACCTGAACGAAAATTTACTACTCTGAGGACTTCGATCGTGCTTGTCGAGTGGAGCCATCTGCAAAGCGGGTGGATATACCCAATTCAGTACTATCGGCCATCGTCCTAAACATGACGGTAAGAATATTTACACAGCAAAGTGGCACCTAAAAAGTTCTTATTCCAAAAATATAAAAGTTTTGTTTCTCAATTAAACTCAGACATCGGCCAGTATTAAATCGGGTTTACACGATAGCGTCCACCTAACCTAATAAGAGTAGTAACAACTCTTGGAAAGTAAATAAAGAAACGCAGGTTAGTACGTGTGCCGAAACCATCTGACGAGATTAACGACGGCATAAACTGCTCCAGATAAAACATTCATTCATGCCACCGTCTATATCTGTTTTGGCGCTACGTTCCAATTCCTCCGTTTTCTTTTTTTTTTAGAATGTATTTCTTAAAATATATTTTTTATAGAATAAGGGGCAAACGAGCAGCTGGTAGGTAACTACCGCCGCCCATAGACATCCGCATGACCCGAGGTTATGCAGGCGCATTGCCGTCTACTAAGATGGGAGTACGCTCTTTTCTTGAAGAACCCCATATCGTATCGGTTCGGAAATACTGACGGTGGCAGCTGGTTCCACATCAAAGATGTGCCCGGTAGGAAATTGCGCTTGAAATGCACAGTTGTAGACATTGGGAGATTAAGGTGGTGTTGGTGGAACTTAGAGTTCTGCAGAGATGTCCGGGAGTGGAATGCTGGTATTAATCCGAACAACACATACTCCCCTCCTCCTCGGAACACTCCCCGATGTAGATGCGGTAGAAGGTGCAGAGCAAGACAACAGCTCTTCGTAATGCCAAAGGATCAAGCTGCACGGCAACAACCTGGTCGTAAACGATTCGAGTCTCTCTACGTTGAATACGGTCAAATGGGGCGAGTTGATAGTTGGCTTGAAATGCCGCTGGTTTGTAGCATGTCATCGATGTGCAGAAAAAACAGCGTGGGAGACAAAACACACCCTTGTGGAACACCAGCATTGACAGATTTGTGGTCCGAGGATGCACCGTCGACAACGGCCTTGATGATGCGATCTGTCAAAAGACTAGTGGAAACTATGCGACATAGTTTCCCAGGCAGTCCGTAATATGGAAGCTTCAAAAGCCCTTGCTAGGTCCAAATAACGGCCAGTGCCTCCCCCTTGGTCTCAACTGCCTCCGCCCACCGGTGCGTTGAGTAGGTCAATAGGTCACCAGCCGAGCGTTCCTGAAGGAAACCGTATTGTCCGTTGCTAATTATTTCGTGTTAAATAACGCAGGGGCTAGCAGTTAATTATGGTTTGAATAATTTTGGAAAACAAAGGGGTTATCGCAATAGGTCGGTAGTTCGATGGATCCGAGCGGTCATCTTTTTTAGAGATCGGGTGCACCAAAGCCGTCTTACAAGAGCTTGGGACGACGCCAACAGAGTAGGAGTATCGAAAAGACGCTTTAACACCGGTGTCAACTCCGGAGCACATATCCGCAGCACATTTGGGGCGATGCCATCGGGCCCACTCGACTTGTGGATGTATAAGGAGAGTAGCGTTTCGCGCACATAACTGCCGAAACTCATCCGGCATTGTATGTTCACACCGCTGGATAGTAGGCGGTGGAGTCCTTACACAATCACAAATACAGAGTCCAGGAGATCGGCTTTCTCTTCTGCGGCATGGGCCAACGAGTCATCGCTCCGGTCCAGAGATGGTAAGGATGGCTGAACAAAATTACCTAGGACAGCCTTGGCGAGGGACCAGAAAGCACGAATTCCCGAAGGAAGGCGAACTAATGTCCCGCCAATTCTGCCAACTTGAGCATTGAGCAATAACTCTTTTGTAGGACCTGGAAGCGTGATTATACTCCTTTTTTAATGAGCTGGCTTTTTCATCCTGATACGCTGCCGCAAAAGCCCAGGGCCAGTAGCACTCTTGCATACGGCGTAGCGCCAGGCAGCAGGAGCGATTGAACCATGGCTGTGATTTACCAGCAATGGGTACTGATGAGTGCGGAATGAAAAGTTCCATTCCTTGCTGCACCACATCAGCAAAAGTGTCAGCAACAGCGTTGGGATCATCCAGCGAGAAGCAAATCCGTCCCCATGTAAGATGCAAAGAAGAAATGCATCCCATCCCAATCTGCTGAACTATAATGCCAGACACGCCGGCAGCCAAGGAAACGTGGCCGCGACCTGCGTTTTACTGGCACTGCTCTGCGGATAAACAGTGGTCTGACGAGCCCAGTGGAGCACAGACAAAATCCTGGTAGCTTTCCGGTTTGGAGGTGAGCAGGAGATCCAACAGAGAAGGTGTATGGTCTTCCACATACGGGATTCGCGTGGGCGATGAGACCAGTTGTGTTAATCATACGCTAAGGCAATGTCGTGAAGAGATCTACCCGCGTGATCGGTAATGCGTGAGTTTAGCCATTCAGCATGTTGGGCGTTGAAATCGCCAGGAACCACGATCTCTGCGGTTGGGATCTGTTTTAGAAGAAGCCTTTTCGATGTGCTCGACGAGTCGATCAGTTTCGACATTACTCACTTCTTCCATCACTGTGGGATCTACAAAGGCAAACATAGGGTGGTCGTCGCAATCTTCGCGTTGCCATATGATGGAGCGATCCCTCTCGTCAAGATTGCAGAGACGACGAAAGCAGATATCCTCCCCGATGTATGCACACACTCCAACTGTTGGGCCAACCGGGAGCTCTCACAAACCGAATTAAACGCGACGACAACGAAAGTTGCGTCACTCTGCGTCGGAATCATGTGATAGAGAGGTACTTCCCCGGGCGCGCCGGCCCAATTCCGCTGCAAACTTAAAAAGAATGCAGCGTGGCGCTACCTCAAAAAAACGTGATGTTACATATAGTGTCATTAATGTGTTCATTGCCTATCAACGTAAGTCCACTGCTCGCTCACATGTGCATGTCATGTACCATGTCTTTAATTTATCGTTTGTCACCGTATGCGTGTGCTACGTTTCTACGTTTCATTAATTATTATCGTCGTTAGCCCGTCAAACATGAAGTTAACTTGTGGCTGTACTGGTAGTAGTGTCATGACCTATCATCAACACTCCACCGCTGGCTCACGTGTGCATGTACCATGTAGTGTCATTAATTATGATCAACCGACGATGTACTATACTCTGTAGTTTCATTAATTATTACCGTCATCGGATCGCCACAAATCTGACGCTGTACGTGTACATGTAGTCATCAGTGATGTCCACGAGTGGACGTTACCATTCAGTACCACCAGAATGATGGCTAACAACTACCTGCCCGAATGCATCCATCAAATATAAGCTCTCCAAAAGGAACCGGCTCTCCAAAAGGAAAGGAAAATATTTTTTTTGAAATGTTTGTAAACGATATCTCTACAACGAAACAACTGATTTTGATCAATCATATTGTTGCAATTGAGATTGTTTTAGGATGAGGGTTGGATGAGGTTGATGAATCAATTTGTATACATTCGAGATTAACCAAATCTATTCAGCCTCTTCGTTTAAATCTTAAACCAAACGTGTAAAGTAGATACGTATTTAGATGATACCTAGCGCAAAGGAAGACGAAGTGTTGGTTGAACATTGACCAAGTGAGGGGACTATCATCGCGCATTGGCAGTAGGTTGTGTTCTAGTGGTGTTCGAATGTATATATGGATAGCGACGAACATTACGTGAATGTCGTTTGCACAAGAAACCTCCGCAAGCATCAAGAATCTTACACTTGTGTTGCGGCTTCGCAGTCTTCCACTTGCGGAGTTTATCGACTGGCAAGGCTACGGTTGTCCCCTCTGGCTTACCCACATAAGGGTTTGTTAAAAATGTGCATCGATTGTACCGTCCAATACTAGTACATCGGAAATACTTTCGTCATAGGATTATCTCTATTTACTGGAGAAATGAAACCTCATTAAGTCCACCAGTATCCAATAGTTTTTTTAGCGAGACGTATGTTCGTTCAATTGACTTTAAATTCTCTCAAATCTCTTTTAAACGCTAAGCCTTTGCTATAATGTTCTGTTTTCAATTCCTACTACAAATCTGTTGTGCATGTCATAAAGAAATCTTTACTACATATTTATTATAGAGAGGAAGAATTGAAAGACAACTACCACATAGAAAAATGGAATAAAGGACACCAGTGTTCATACCAGGCTACTGAGCCCCAGCGCCAACATGAAGCCCTAAAGTCCTAAGCGAGCGTAGTCTAATCTAGTCGTAGTTGGTCGACTACGAACAAGTAGTCGAGCCACGCCTCTTTAGTTACACGAGCTTTAATTACATGCCAGCTGAAAGATTGTTTTAATGAGCACTTTTGTTAATGTTGATTTACATTTTACACTTGTCTTATGGTGTGACGTCATTAGCACATTGTAGCTGAGTAGATACAGATGCATTGCAGAACACGTCTCAAAATGGCACAATATTTAAGTAGACGTTTACTCCAATAACACATTACAATTGGGCTTACGTTTCTCAGAGGACGCAATTTAATTTTTAGACTCTCTTCTCAACGGTTGTGTTTAAGTTTTACGTATTCCTAATGTAGATAAAACTCCGCAATTTTGATTTAATTAATCTTATTCCTAAAACCAAAGATAAAAAGTTAAGTACGAAATGTAATGTAAATTTTATAAAATTGTTTTTGTTATTAAGTATATGATAATAATTAATTGTTAAATTGTTTTCGTGGTCATCGCAATCTGGAATTACATAAAAAATACTTTTTATACCGTAAAAATAAAAAGGTTCGCTTGGGATTGTACGCAATTTCTGAAGATAATTGATAAATGGAAAAAAAACTATGATACTATACATAGCTGTGTATTATTAAATAGTTTCGGTTTCGTGTGTATTATTGGGCAATTTACTTCTAAAAGTGAGAGTAAGAAAAAATGAGGTAAACTAGTGTTTGCGCCATATCTACGGCTGTACCGTATCGTTGACTTGTCTCCACAGATACAGACAAAATTCGACCTGCAAGTCTTCATTATAGTTATTAGATTCTTATGGTCCGAAGTTCGCACAGATAATAAAGGAGAGTTTTAACAGTTACGTTGAAACTAACTACCTTTTTCCATATTCTACGTCTACGTCTACTGGAGATAGAGTTTTGACATATCGAAGTAGATAGAATATTGAAAAGTCTAGTGGAATAGTTTAAAAGTAATAAGTTCGGTATATCCAGAACACGGTAAGATATTTGCTACAACTGTAACTTATAAACAGCTGTGACTAATACATGGTGTAACCTAATACTGTATATAAATATTATTAATAAAGCACGGTGCTGTTTTTACAAACACTGTTGCCATATGAATCGCTGGTTACTTAATCTTAGATGACGTGTGCACACTCTACAAGAAGCGTTAATAACAAAATAGCAAGAATATCAATAACATCGGATAGTAAACTTGAGTATAACAAGCCTTGTAATGTAAGAGTTGCATTTTGTAACACCCAAGTCACCGTTCGCACTAAACGCTTTTTTAACGCGTATTATTAAAAAAGTGTTGAAATGAATCAGAGCGTCCACGTGTTTTTCATATCAACGCTTTTTGAAAATCCTAGTACGCATATGACAGCTCTCCTGCGATCGGGGCCTTACAATTATAAAAATGACAAAATCATACAAATGTTTTGTACATGATGTACAACAAAACCATTTTTGAGGGGAAAATAGTCATTTTTGGTGATCCTTTGCTTTTCCGGATAAAAAAATAATACGTTATTCATATGTTCTGTAGTTTTGCGTGGACGAATAACATACATACAAACTTTGGCATTTATAATATTAATAGAAATTTGGAAATGGCATATTATGACATGCGTAGTATAACATTTTTGGATACCGTACACCGTATGTTACTTTGGCATTTATCATTGACATCTAGCGCTATCGTCCCCATAGATATAGATAAATTGTCAATAATTTATAAGTACACATGTAACAGCTTACGTTGAACAATTATGAAACGGGAATTATTTAAATGGACGTTTGGCAGGCTGTTCCCTGAGGCAAATAGCTTCTGGATGTAAAACTTACTTGAGATGGAAGTAAAAATAATAAAATCAAAAGTGTTAAATAAGGTTTGGCGCGTTTCAATTTAGATCGAACATTTTATGTTATTTTGGGAGGAAGTACATTTCCGCACTGCCACCGGGTGGGCAAGTCCTTGTGAATAATGACACAGGTATAGGTAGACTATGTGAAGATAGCAATGGCGTATACAAACAGCTACCACTATGGGTATATCCGACATACTACTTAAGTTCTTTTACGGGTCTTAAGTTTCAACTAACTTCAAGAAATTATTCTTAAGGGTCTAAAATGTATTTCAGAAAGGCCGACAACGAGCCTGAGACTTTTAGCGGCTGTAGGCACTTAGAGACGCTATAACGGCTATCGGCACTTAATCACCGAAGCGTCTGATCCCTAATCTTAAAAAAGGTAAGCACTAACCGATGCAGCAGCCGCAGAGGCGCATGTTGTGCCGCCGCGCACGCGCCACCACGCTCTCATCGCCGCGCCATCGCCAGGCGTTCGAGGCACCATTCACGCTTAACGTCACCGTTAACTCAAACCGAGGTACCGAGTGCGTACAGTGCTTTCTACATACATATAAATGGATTATTTTATCATTAGGCACTCATTTTGAGGAAAGGTTATTAGGTATTTATATAGCGGTTATATGGCTTTAGAATGTTACCTAGACAGTGTGAAAGCGTGAGAGCTAATAAACAGCTAGTGTATTATTATCATAAAAGAAAAATAGTATAAAGCCGGATTAGTAGTCAAAACAAGAAAAGCTGCAAGCGTTTTAATTTGAAAATATTAAGATTGGAAAGCGTCATATATAATTAAATACATTATCCTATTGAAATCCATTTATATTTTTCGGCACATTAACGACCTTGGTACAAAACTTTATCGCAATTTCAAACGATCCACTGTTCACAAACATTCACAAGAAACAACGCCACCACTGATGTTTTTATTCCTATATCGAGTATATCACACTGACGCTACGAACGTACGGCGAGCCGACTCGAATGTGTCATTTTAAGTCTCGAGTGTTCGTTCAAGTGATCAATTGTTTATTGGCCCATACGAGGTCCTAGCACGGAGTCGGCAAGGAGAGCGCTGGACGGCGTCTCTCGGGTTACTGCGTCGCGGCGGCGGCGCTGGAGCATCTAAATCGGGATCGACTCGCGAGTCTCGCAACGACTCAAATACCTTGACTTCCTCAATATTACATTGAACCCGCTCAACACGAGACCGCCGAACAGACGTCAATAGACGCCCACTTGTTCCACGTCTTAAGCCCACTTTATTCACAGTCAGTGCAAAATTTTCCTAGCGCGAACGTGACTAAATATTCTACGATCCATAATGATTTATGATTACATTAATATATATTCCTATATTTAGTCACAAGAGGAATACATGTAGGTTCATGTTTTCGCTGGACTGCGTCAGAAGGAGGGTTGTGTTTATCGACGGACGCATGTTTCTATATATGTTGATTTCTTTCGCACATTCCAGGTACTATAGGGTTGTTCAATCGGCTAGATAGATTTTAAAGTTTAAGTTGAAGTTAGATTAGTTTTGACAACGCTAGTAACAATGGGTCCTCGCCATAGTTCGAGCCTTGTCGTGGCGGTGTGGCTTAGCAGCCTGGGGTCAAACCGGACATCTTGGGCGAAGCCAACTGAACCAAGGTGGCTGCTCTTTGTAACCCGCTTATAATCCCTCTACGGTGGTAGCGTCTGTCTCTCCGGGGACTGACTAGCTGCCGAGGCGCCCTGATGATTTATAGTTCCGTGGCACCTTACAAAAGGCGGTAATGATAGCACTCGCGGTGGTTTATAATTCTGTATTATATATTATGCAGTCATGTTTAGTCAGTTAATAGTTAAGTAGGTGTTTATTCTATGGGAACAAGGCGCTTCCTCCAGGCTGTGGCAAAAAAAAAATATAGCTATGACTTCTGGCTAGGTTTCGAAACAGTGCTTGGTAAATTTACTCGCATCCATCCCGGACCAGCTACTGCACGGAGATCGTCTTCCCACCTGGTCAACGGTCGACCAACACTTCGTTTTCCTAAACGCGGCCTCCACTCCAGAACCTTACTGGCCCATCTGCGATCTGTTTTCTGAGTGTGTGACCAGCCCAATGCCACTTCAGCAAGCTTATTATTCGCGTGATATCTATTATAATAAAATATATGAATTTTCTGCCTTATGACTTCGTTGCGAATTCTATCGGACAAAAAAACACCCAACATAACACGTTCAATAAATTTCGCTCGTAAAGCTACCGCAAACTTGCGGACCAGTCCTAAATTAAGGGGACATGATTCGGCCCCGTACGTCATTACGGGGAGAACGCATTGGTTGATGACTTTTGTCTTCAAGATCTGCGGTATAGGTGACGTGTATATGATCAAGCTTCCGGAATGCTGCCCAACCCAACTGAATCCATGTATCGGCTTCCTTCTCGAAGTTATGTCTACCTAATTTCAATAGTTGCCCGAGGTAGACGTATTCGTCTACGACTTCGCGAATAGCACTACCGACGTTGACTGGCCTAGGGAGGACGTGTTCGTTGAACATGATTTTTATCTTGTCCAATAGCAAAGTAAATAGCATACATAGATGAGTTCAATAAGAATGTCAGATGTCACCGGTAGTCAAGATTATCTATAAGGTAGTCCAGAATAAAATATTTACTAAACTGTGAATGTGACTCGTAGTCCAAGAGTAAAAAACAAATTTTGGGCAGAACTATGATCAGCACCGTAGTATAGTTATAAAAGCCGATAAGTTGGCAATCCCTAATAGATTAAATTCGGGGG